>CAWUFW010013982.1:0-440287 GCA_963921515.1 Calotriton arnoldi
AAATGTTAAAATAAATTAAACATATACATATAAATTAATATATATACTTACTCCACATAGTGCAACAGTAGAGAAAGTGTTGGATAGCGTAGCTGTAAAAATTACTATTCCCACTCCAGAGAGTGCAACAGTAGGGAAAGCGCTGGATAGTGTAGGGATAAAAATTACTATTCCCACTCCAGTGAGTGCAACAGTAGGGAAAGCATTGGATAGCGTAGGGGTAAAAATTACTATTCCCACTCCAGAGAGTGCAACAGTAGGGAAAGCGCTGGATAGCGTAGGGCTAAAAGTACTATTCCCACTCCAGTGAGTGCAACAGTAGGGAAAGCGCTGGATAGCGTAGGGGTAAAATTACTATTCCCACTCCAGAGAGTGCAACAGTAGGGAAAGTGCTGGATAGCGTAGGGGTAAAAATTACTATTCCCACTCCAGAGAGTGCAACAGTAGGGAAAGCGCTGGATAGCGTAGGGGTAAAATTACTATTCCCACTCCAGTGAGTGCAACAGTAGGGCAAGGGTTGGATAGCGTAGGGGTAAAAATTACTATTCCCACTCCAGAGAGTGCAACAGTAGGGAAATGGCTGGATAGCGTAGGGGTAAAAATTACTATTCCCACTCCAGAGAGTGCAACAGTAGGGAAAGCGTTGGATAGCGTAGGGGTAAAAATTACTATTCCCACTCCAGAGAGTGCAACAGTAGGGAAAGCGCTGGATAGCGTAGGGGTTAAAATTACTATTCCCACTCCGTTGAGTGCAACAGTAGGGAAAGCGTTGGACAACGTAGATGTTAAAAATAACATACATATAAATGAAATAAATATTGTAATTAAATAACGATTTATTAATAAATTTGTAAAAAAAAAATACAAATATATCAAAAATAATAATTACTTTAATAATATTAAATACTTCCCACCCTATTCCCCAAAAAACACACAACACACTCCACATAAAATTTCACACAATTAAATTAAGTTTCAATTAATCAATTAATAAAAATTAATTTGCAATTAATAATTAAATAAATAAAAATGTCAATAACAATAAATATGTAATAAAAATGAATAACCAATTATTAATTAATTAGCAAAAAATTAATTATCAATACCAATAAATAATATTTAATAAAAATTAAGAACCAATTAATAATTAATTAACCAACAAATATATAAATACAAATAAATATTTAATAAAAATTAATAACCAATTAAAACGTAATTAACAAAAAAATAAATTATCAATACTCAATTTTTCTTAATTATTACTTAATTACAAATAATTTACTTACCACCCTATTCCCCTAAAAACACACAACCCACTCCAATAATAAATTAATACAAATAAAATAATTATCAATTCATAATAATTAATTACCAATTAATAATTAATTAACAATAAATTAATTATTAATAACAATAATTAAAAATTATTAATTACTTAATTAAAATTAAATTACTTCCCACCCTATTCCCCTATAAACCCACAACCCGCTACAGAAATAAAACACAACATTTAATTAAAATAAATTAATAATTCCTAAAAATTATTATTTAATTTACTATAATTAAATTACTTCCCACCCTATTCCCCGATAAACCCACAGCCCGCTACGGTACTAAAACGCAAAATTTACTTTAAAAAAAATTACTAATTTCTAAAAAAATGTATACATATATTTTAAAAAACAGTACAATACTTAAAAAATATAGAACACATACATATTAAATACATACTAAAATACATAACACTCATATAAATATCGATATTATTAACATCGATAATTTAACTATAGATATTACTAACATCGATATTTGCAACATCGATATTTCTTACCTTAACTTCAGGTAGGTCGCTCCCCCTCCGCACAACTCCGCCTGTGTGTCCCCCCCCGGCTGCCGCTGCTGAGGAAGTTCGAGGCCCTCCTCCACCCGCAGGCTACCACCTGCGCCTCATCCCTGGTGGCCAGTGGTAGGCCGTAAGTTTGTTCATCTTCCGCATTATTGTTTTACTGTATTGCCTGTTTTTTTTTCATTGTTGTGTCTGTGACTGCTGTTGTCTGTCTTCTGTCTTCCCCCGCTGCCTGTACGTGGTCCTTGCCCGTTTCTTTCCTTCTGTATACCTCGCTGCCCCTGTGTCTCTGCCCGGTTTTTCCTTCTGTACCCCTCGCTGCCCCGTGTCTCTGCCCGGTTTTTCCTTCTGTACCCCTCGCTGCCCCGTGTCCCTCTGCCCGGTTTTTCCTTCTGTACCCCTCGCTGCCCTGTGTCTCTGCCCGGTTTTTCCTTCTGTACCCCTCGCTGCCCCGTGTCCCTCTGCCCGGTTTTCCCTTCTGTTCCCCTCGCTGCCCCCGTGCCTCTCTGCCCGTCTTTGCCCTCTGATTCTGAGCTGCCCCGGTATTTCTGTGCCCTTTTGCCTTCTGTACCACTCGTTTTTATTGATTTTGTGCCCTTTTTGCCTTCTGTGCCACTCGTTTTTCATTGATTTTGTGCCCTTTTTGCCTTCTGTGCCACTCGTTTTTATTGATTTTGTGCCCTTTTTGCCTTCTGTGCCACTCGTTTTTCATTGATTTCTGTGCCCTTTTTTCCCTTCTGTTCCCTCCGTTGCCCCTCACCGCCCCCGCCGCTGTGTCCCCTGCGGCCCGCCCCCCTGACTGCCCACTGCCCATTCGCTGCCCCCGCCTCCCAGTTGCTCCTCCCTCCCACCTCCCCATATATGCCGGACGCTGCGCGGTGAGGAGAGCGACCCTTGACCCTTCAGGTAGGTCGCTCCCCCTCCGCACAGCTCCGCCTGTGTGTCCCCGCCCCAGCTGCCGCTGCTGAGGAAGTTCAAGGCCCTCCTCCACCCGCAGGCTACCACCTGCGCCTCATCCCTGGTGGCCAGTGGTAGGCCGTAAGTTTGTTCATCTTCCGCATTATTGTTTTACTGTATTGCCTGTTTTTTTTCATTGTTGTGTCTGTGACTGCTGTTGTCTGTCTTCTGTCTTCCCCCACTGCCTGTACGTGGTCCTTGCCCGTTTCTTTCCTTCTGTACCCCTCGCTGCCCCCGTGTCTCTGCCCGGTTTTACCTTCTGTACCCCTCGCTGCCCCATGTCTCTGCCCGGTTTTTCCTTCTGTACCCCTCGCTGCCCCGTGTCCCTCTGCCCGGCTTTTCCTTCTGTACCTCTCGCTGCCCCGTGTCTCTGCCCGGTTTTTCCTTCTGTACCCCTCGCTGCCCCATGTCCCTCTGCCCGTCTTTGCCCTCTGATTCTGAGCTGCCCCGGTATTTCTGTGCCCTTTTGCCTTCTGTACCACTCGTTTTTATTGATTTTGTGCCCTTTTTGCCTTCTGTGCCACTCGTTTTTTATTGATTTTGTGCCCTTTTTGCCTTCTGTGCCACTCGTTTTTATTGATTTTGTGCCCTCTTTGCCTTCTGTGCCACTCGTTTTTCATTGATTTCTGTGCCCTTTTTTCCCTTCTGTTCCCTCCATCGCCCCTCACCGCCCCCGCCGCTGTGTCCCCTGCGGCCCCGCCCCCCTGACTGCCCACTGCCCATTCGCTGCCCCCGCCTCCCACCTCCCAGTTGCTCCTCCCTCCCACCTCCCCATATATGCCGGCCGCTGTGCGGTGAGGAGTGCGACCCTTGACCCTTCAGGTAGGTCGCTCCCCCTCCGCACAGCTCCGCCTGTGTGTCCCCGCCCCAGCTGCAGCTGCTGAGGAAGTTCAAGGCCCTCCTCCACCCGCAGGCTACTACCTGCGCCTCATCCCTGGTGGCCAGTGGTAGGCCGTAAGTTTGTTCATCTTCCGCATTATTGTTTTACTGTATTGCCTGTTTTTTTTTCATTGTTGTGTCTGTGATTGCTGTTGTCTGTCTTCTGTCTTCCCCCGCTGCCTGTACGTGGTCCTTGCCCGTTTCTTTCCTTCTGTACCCCTCGCTGGCCCCGTGTCTCTGCCCGGTTTTTCCTTCTGTACCCCTCGCTGCCCCGTGTCTCTGCCCGGTTTTTCCTTCTGTACCCCTCGCTGCCCCGTGTCCCTCTGCCCGGTTTTTCCTTCTGTACCCCTCGCTGCCCCGTGTCTCTGCCTGGTTTTTCCTTCTGTACCCCTCGCTGCCCTGTGTCCCTCTGCCCGGTTTTCCCTTCTGTTCCCCTCGCTGCCCCCGTGCCTCTCTGCCCGTCTTTGCCTTCTGATTCTGAACTGCCCCGGTATTTCTGTGCCCTTTTGCCTTCTGTACCACTCGTTTTTATTGATTTTGTGCCCTTTTTGCCTTCTGTGCCACTCGTTTTTCACTGATTTTGTGCCCTTTTTGCCTTCTGTGCCACTCGTTTTTATTGATTTTGTGCCCTTTTTGCCTTCTGTGCCACTCGTTTTTCATTGATTTCTGTGCCCTTTTTTCCCTTCTGTTCCCTCCGTCGCCCCTCACCACCCCCGCCGCTGTGTCCCCTGCGGCCCCGCCCCCCTGACTGCCCACTGCCCATTCAGTGCCCCCGCCTCCCGCCTCCCAGTTGCTCCTCCCTCCCACCTCCCCATATATGCCGGCCGCTGCGCGGTGAGGAGAGCGACCCTTGACCCTTCAGGTAGGTCGCTCCCCTCCGCACAGCTCCGCCTGTGTGTCCCCGCCCCAGCTGCCGCTGCTGAGGAAGTTCAAGGCCCTCCTCCACCCGCAGGCTACCACCTGCGCCTCATCCCTGGTGGCCAGTGGTAGGCCGTAAGTTTGTTCATCTTCCGCATTATTGTTTTACTGTATTGCCTGTTTTTTTTCATTGTTGTTTCTGTGACTGCTGTTGTCTGTCTTCTGTCTTCCCCCGCTGCCTGTACGTGGTCCTTGCCCGTTTCTTTCCTTCTGTACCCCTCGCTGCCCCCGTGTCTCTGCCCGGTTTTTCCTTCTGTACCCCTCGCTGCCCCGTGTCTCTGCCTGGTTTTTCCTTCTGTACCCCTCGCTGCCCCGTGTCCCTCTGCCCGGTTTTTCCTTCTGTACCCCTCGCTGCCCCGTGTCTCTGCCCGGTTTTTCCTTCTGTACCCCTCGCTGCCCTGTGTCCCTCTGCCCGGTTTTCCCTTCTGTTCCCCTCGCTGTCCCCGTGCCTCTCTGCCCGTCTTTGCCTTCTGATTCTGAGCTGCCCCGGTATTTCTGTGCCCTTTTGCCTTCTGTGCCACTCGTTTTTCATTGATTTTGTGCCCTTTTTGCCTTCTGTGCCACTCGTTTTTATTGATTTTGTGTCCTTTTTGCCTTCTGTTCCCTCCGTCGCCCCCGCCGCTGTGTCCCCTGCGGCCCCGCCCCCCTGACTGCCCACTGCCCATTCGCTGCCCCCGCCTCCCGCCTCCCTGCTGCTCCTCCCTCCCACCTCCCCATATATGCCGGCCGCTGCGCGGCCGCGCCGCACCTAAGGCAAGCCCGTCTGCGCCCGTCCGTGCCTGGACCGCGCCCAGCGCCAGAACCCCTGGCCCCCGCTCCCGCCATGACGACCGCCGCCGCTACGATGCCAGCTCACTCCACGCCCTCAACCCCGGACGGACCAACACCTGCTTCAAGGCCGCCCCGAAACGCACACACGGCCCCTTCACCTGCCGGAACTGCAGCTACACCAGCCTCAGAACCGACGAACCACCCACCAAGAAAGACCACACCCACCTGCGATGCATACTACTGAACACCCGCTCCGCACACAGACACGCCGTCGAGCTCTGGGACCTGCTCGACACAATATCCCCGGACGTCGCCTTCCTGACAGAGACCTGGTTGAACGACTCCTCCGCACCCAACATTGCCATAGCCATCCCAGACGGCTACAAGATCACCCACAGAGACCGCACCAACGGAGTCGGAGGAGGAATCGCCATCGTCCACAAGAACAGCATCAGGGTCTCGACTAGCACCGACAACGCGCTCAGCACCGCCGAACACATGCACTTCCAGATCCACACAGACCCCACTCCACCCTCAGAGGCACCCTCGACTACCGACCCCCCGGACCCTGCCCCCAGTTCAGCGACTCCATCGCCGACTTCATCAGCACGCACGCCCTGACCTCCACCGACTACATCCTCCTCGGAGACCTGAACTTTCACCTTGAGAACAACAACGACAACAACTCCACAACCCTGATCGATAACCTTGCCAACCTCGGACTAAAGCAACTCGTCACAACACCCACCCACTCCGCCGGCCACACGCTCGACCCCGTCTTCTCCTCAAGCCCGCACGTCTCCGTCAGCCGCACCACCGAAATCCTCTGGACCGACCACCGCTGCATCCACTTCACCTTCCAGAAACCCACCACACACCACCACACCCAACAGATCCCCCGCCGCTGCTGGAGCAAAATCACCGAAGACCAACTACATGCAAACCTCGCTCTCAGCCCACCCACCGAACCCTCCAACACCGACGATGCTGCCCACAGCCTCAGACGCTGGATCGAAGACTGCGCCAACACCCTCGCCCCGCTGAAGAAACCCCCCCACAGAGACACCAGCAAGAGGGCCAGCTGGTTTACCCCAGAACTCCTAGCCTCCAAGCAAGCCTGCCGGAAATGAGAGAAGAAATGGCACAGCGAACAAACTCCGGACAACCACGCAGCACACAAGGATGCCATCCGCAACCACCACCACCTCATCAGGGCCGCCAAGAGAACCTCGTTCAAAGACCGCCTCGACAACAATGCACACAATAGCAAGGAGCTCTTCAACATCGTTCAGGAACTCTCCAACCCCAGCTCCAACACCAACGACATCGCGCCGTCACAAGCCCTGTGCGACTCCCTCGCCGCGTTCTTCCACCGCAAGATAGCAGACATCCACGACAGCTTCAACACCCAGACAGACCCAACAGACAGCAACACAACAGACCCTCCGCACACCATCGACCACGACCCCCTGCTAGCCTGGGCCAGCGTGAGCATCGATGACACCATCAAGACCATGAGCACAATCCACTCCGGCTCTCCGTCTGATACCTTCCCGCACCACGTCTACAACAAAGCAAGCAGCTCCATCGCACCCCACCTGCGCAACGTCATCAAACTCTCCCTCGAGTCCGCGACCTTCCCAGAGAGCTGGAAACACGCCGAGATCAACGCCCTACTGAAAAAACCCAAGGCTGACCCAAGAGACCTCAAGAACTTCCGGCCCATCTCTCTGCTCCCCTTCCCAGCCAAGGTCATCGAGAAAATCGTCAACAGACAGCTAACCCAATACCTCGAAGAAAACAGAATCCTGGACCCTTCCCAGTCAGGGTTCCGCAGCAACCACAGCACCGAGACCGCCCTCATCGCCGCCACCGACGACATCAGGACCCTGCTGGACAACGGCGAGACCGCAGCACTCATCCTCCTAGACCTCTCCGCCGCCTTCGACACCGTCTGCCACCGCACACTACGCAGGGATCCACGCCGCAGGGATCCGAGACAAGGCTCTGGAATGGACCACCTCCTTCCTCTCCGGCAGAACCCAGAGCGTCCGCCTCCCCCCATTCCGGTCCGAAGCCTCCGAGATCATCTGCGGCGTACCCCAGGGATCCTCCCTCAGCCCGACACTGTTCAACATTTACATGGCCCCGCTCGCACACGTCGCCCGACAGCACGACCTCAACATAATCTCCTATGCCGACGACACTCAACTGATCCTCTCCCTCACCAAGGACCCCATCACCGCCAAAGCCAACCTCCACGAAGGAATGAAGGCCGTCGCCGACTGGATGAAGACCAGCCGTCTGAAGCTGAACTCGGACAAGATGGAGGTCCTCTTCCTCGGCTCCAACCCTTCAGCCTGGGACGACTCCTGGTGGCCGACGGCACTGGGAGCAGCCCCGACACCCACCGACCACGCACGCAACCTGGGAATCATCCTCGACTCAACGCTCTCAATGACCAAGCAGGTCAACGCCGTCTCCTCCTCCTGCTGCAACACCCTCCGCATGCTCCGCAAGATCTACAGATGGATCCCGACAGATACAAGAAAGACAGTCACCCAGGCCCTTGTCAGCAGCAGACTCGACTACGGAAACGCCCTCTACGCGGGAGCCCCGACCAAGCTCATCAAACGACTACAACGCATCCAAAACGCCTCGGCACAACTGATCCTCGACTTACCACGCCACGGCCGCATCACCCCCCACCTGAGGGACCTGCACTGGCTCCCCGTCAGCAAGAGGATATCCTTCAAGCTCCTCATCCACGCACACAAGGCACTCCACAAGACCGGCCCAGCCTACCTCAACAGACGGCTCTCCTTCTACATCCCCAACCGCCAGCTACGCTCCACCGACCTCTCACTTGCCACCATCCCGCGCATCCGAAGAACAACCACCGGCGGGAGATCCTTCTCCCACCTCGCCGCCAAGACATGAAACACCCTCCCACTGAGCCTACGACAGACCCAAGACCTGCTGACCTTCAGGAGGATGCTCAAGACCTGGATGTTTGATCAGTAGCGGCCCCCCCCAGCGCCTTGAGACCCTCGCGGGTATGTAGTGCGCTTTACAAATGACTGATTGATTGATTGAACTTCGATATTCTGGTTGTAGATATTCTTGACTGCGATATTTTGTCCCTACGATATTTAAAACTCGATATAACTGTGCTTCGATATTTAAAAATCGATATTTTGACTGTCCACCTTAAAGCGGAAGCAGCAGCGTTAGCCATATGCCAACACCTAAGAGATTTGCCTCTTGCGCAACAGGAGCGCCAATTGCCTACAATTATCAAAGAAACCTATGCTACACTGGGTAGAGATAATTTGGGAGCCAAGACAGGAAAGCCACAGGTAAAGAGTAATTCTGAAAAGGATAACTCTAAGTAAGCACCGTTTCTTCCACAAAGAAGAAGTGGGACAACAACAAAAATAAAGAAAAAACAAAATCACATGGTGGGTCTACTACACAGAAATCTACTGAAAAATGCACCGCCACTGGAGAAGTTAAGATTGTTCCGGTAAGAACCGGCTGGATCCCAAATATTGGAGATCTGGTCCGAGGAAAGATAGAGGACATAAAGGAGTTTAGGCTATCGTGCAGAGTGCCTGAACCTGTCCTGGCTGTTGAAGGTACATGAACTGTACTTCTCCCGCCACTTGCCGGACGGCGAAACAAAAGGTTTGTCTCTATTGATCTGATCAAAGCACATTATATGGCTGATTCTCAACAATAAGCCGTATGGACTCATTGGCAGCTACCAATCTCCTCTCACTGCCATACAGGAGGTTCAGATGGAAGCTTAATTACAAATGAAGCCTGCTCTCTTCAACAAGAAACAATGATGAACAACAATGAAGCATGCCTTCTACCTGTTTAAAAAACACTGACAACTATGCAGTCTATATGCAGTCTACAAGTACAGAAACACAGATTTCAATTCGGAATCCTGAGAAGAACAAGGTCTACATCAATATACCACAGATGGAGTCTTCATCTAAATTCAAACCACCCTGCTGAGCTGCCCAAGATAGACTGGACGGCGTCTGGATACTTCATCGACTTTGGTGACTCTCCTCCAATGCATAGGATGTTCCACCGCCCCCATCACCCCTGCTTTTCAAACTAAAGGTGTCTGTCTTCTATCGTTGGCTGAAAAGAACGGGCATATTCACAAGCCCCTATCGCCACCACAACGTCACTGAAAGTGACGTTGTGGTGGCGATAGGGGCCTCACCTTATTCACAAGGCATCGTTAAGCCACTTAACGTGGCTTAACGCTGCCTTGTGAATAGGCCCCCTTTCACGCTGTGTTTAGCGTGAAAGGGGCGTGCAGTGGGTGTTGTGGTGGGCGTTCCACCGCAACACCCATTGATATTTACGCTGCCCCCTATTCACAAGGGCAGTGTAAATAGGAGCTAATGCCAAACTTAAGACCAGGAAAACCCTGGTCTTAAGTTAGCGATACGAGGAGAAATGCTTTATTTCTCCTCGTTTTTGCATTTTCCATGTGTGCTGTCTTGTGCAGCACACATGGAAAATGCAAAATACCATGGTTTGTTTATGTACAGGAAGATGTCCCTTCCTGTACAAAAACAAACCTTTTTTTTTTAAATGCTGTTTGGTAACTTACATGTGTGCTGCATGAAGCAGCACACATGTAAGTTACAAACTGGCATTTTAGGTTTGTTTATGTACAGGAAGGTGTCCCTTCCTGTACATAAACAAACCTCCCTGCTTGCAGACACCCTTGCACTCTGGTGCAAGGGTGCCTGCGTTGGCGCTAAGTTGTGAAACTTAGCCCCATCGCAGGGGAAAAGCAAGGATGCACCATGTCCTTGTGAATATGGTGCAGCCTTGCTTTCCGAAGTGGTGGAGAGGCGTTAAGCCAAGAAGGCTAACGCCTCTCTCCGCCACTTCCTTGTGAATATCCCCCTTTGTTTCTCCATGGTTACACCTTTGGATTACAATTAAATTACTTTTCCTAGTCCTTAAGGGGCCTATTACGATGGGGGGCGGACATAGTCCGCCCGACACCGTAACGGAGCTAGGGACCGACTGCCGAAGTTGCGGCGGTCCCGCCATGTGTATTAGGATGCGCCTGCCACACTGGTGGGCGCATCCTGTGCCTTTCACATTGCGGGTGGATCAGCTGGCTGCAGACCCACTCGCAATTTGAGAGGACTGTGCACGGCATTTCCATGCACTACATGGCAGGCACCACGTGGTGTCTGCCACGTAGTGCATGGCAATGAGGCATGTGCACCCCCCACCCCCCCAACACTCCGGGGGCCCGCAACGGGCCCCCCAAAGCAGTAACCGTATGCCTTTCCATGGCGGCGTTGCCGCCATGGAAAGGCGAGTCACCGCCTGCATTATAATATGGATGGCGGTGTCTTGAAGACGCCGCCACCATATTATGGCATGTTTCCGCCCGGTCGAAAAGCGGCAGACGGTCTTGCCGTCCGCCGCAGACCCCCCAGCCATACTAATATGGCGGGGGGTCAATCATGCAAGGATGGCCGGCGGATCGCCCCCGCCGGGCCGGCGGTGGCTACCACCGGGCTGGCGGGGGCGATCCGCCTGCCATCCTAATGGGCCCCTTAGATTGGTTTTGTTACTGTGTTCTTCCTTCTCCTAAATGGGCACTTTGTCCCAGAACACTCTGAAGGACACACTGTGAATTTGGTTCTGAAACTACATGTCTCATCACACCATGAACAAAGAGACATGTCCCTGGAGAACATTACAGCTGTTCCAGTTCTGAATGTGATTGTATGGGATAGGAAATCGTTTGATGTGTATGGTCCCACTGAACTATTGCAACTTCCACATTTGTTTAAAATTTCCCTGAGTGATATTATCACCCTCAGTACTATTTCTGATGATTCGGACATTGATACGGTATATGAAATGTTAGAAGATGTAGAGCATGCAATAGTATTTTCTTCTGATGAATTTTATGATGGTACAGCTAATTTTGATGAGATGTTCTGTGTTCAACATTACGGTCATCATTTTTTACACAAGGCCAATACTCCTCATGAAGTATTTAATTTTACACAATGGGACCATTACCCTACACCACCAAGGGGTAGTTCAAAAGCATTTGCACAGCAGTTTGACTATTTTTCTGGTTATGACACATCTGATCCAGTCTCATTTTATTATAGGCTTTCGCTGTCACCTGCTAAGAAAAATATGTTAACTGATACTAAGCTGATTTACTCTGCTACTTTCCTTTCCCAACTCTCTGCACAAGGTTTCAACTTTTGGAGGGATACAGTGGATGTTAAATCTATTTGGGGGAATAAAGATTGGCAGGTTCAGGGAACTGAGGCTTTGTTTAGGGCCTGTTTAATACTGCAACAGATGGTTTTCCTGAACAAAACTGTGCAACAGATGATGTGTCTTGGCCTAGCCATAATAAAAGATTTGAACAAACCGAGGGTTCCCACTCTTACACGATTTGGCAACCGGCAGCAGTTAACACCATATGATAAACACTATTGATACTATGCTTCATAAGAGTAGACATAACTCATCAGATACCAATTGGAAGGGATGGTTAGTGTGGCCACTAGACAATAACAAGTGTCAGGATAGATTCCTAGGTAACATCAAGGGATTTACAGCAAACAAGCCTGACATCATTATGTGCAGAGTGAACGTTCGGGGATACTTACATTGTTGGGAAGTTGTGACTTGATTGGCTGAAACCTTGACACTGTCTCAGGTAAAACAGCACTTGTCCCTTTTATCGGATGACTTGGAATTACGAGACTTCTGGTTATGTCCTCTGAAACTACGTAAAAAGCACTTCCTTTATGCTGTCTAAAATGAGATATGGAAAATATCTCAACAAGATGCTGCTGAAAGGCTGTGTGAGATTGACAGGGCCAACTTAGAACTGGCTCTTGCAGTAGTGGACAACGTTATGACTACTCTATCGTCTAGAATGTATTCATTGGGTAACATTGTCTCATCTATAGTAGATGTGCTTCAGCAAGACTTGTCTGCATTACAACATTGGCAGTCTGCAACTTAGATCAATTCTATTGTTAAACTGTACACTACAGACATTACGTTCTGGTCATGTGCAGTGGCGACACATTAACATCACTAATTTGTTTTCTCCATACCACCTTTAAGAACAGCACAGAAATATGCAAAATACACAATGTTACATATTGAAAGGCTTGAAATATTACCTTTTACCGTTGCTGAGATAGCATCCTCGGATTGGATAATCCATGGGTACATTACACTACCAATCTTGACTTTCCACTTTCAGTACTGTCTACAAGATCATCAAGTGGGCAGATATGTAGCGTTAGGTGTAGGGTTCATAAATGAACAATGGGAGCTACCTTTCAAATTCTGGTGTAGGAATGAGGATACTGAAGTGTTTCTTAGCGGCTCAGACTGCGAGAATACTTTAAGTGGGTCCCCAGTGAACAAGGACGTTTTGTTGCACGGACCATGCAATTTATCTGTGGCAAACCTGTCTTGCTACTTGAAAGGGTCTCCGGCGGCCATGATACGTACAACTGTCAGATTACTCTCAAATGGGAGTTACCTGATGTTGAACAGTCAGGGTTGTTGTTGGAAGAAGCCAGCAGTCGCCTATGTGGTGAGCATATTTTTCATTGTGACATGTTGCACACAAGTCCTGTTTTTGCCTGCCCATGAAGTTAGGGAGGATATGCTGTGGCCTTCACTTAATATTACTAACGTGCGCTTTGACTCCCTGAGCAAACTGAAAGCCTTATTGTTTCAAAAAGATGTAGCCTTAACTTCGGCCAAGGGGATATTTGATCTTCAGGTGGTGTGTTTCTCTTCGAGATGCAGGCGCCTCTCCATACTAACTTCCCACAACATTTTGGGGAGCCGGTCCATCATATTTTTAAAATGTCTAATACGACTGGAATTGCAGGGTTTTTCAGGAGAACTGGATCTGGGTTGGTCAGCACCTTCCAGATGGTGTTTGGAGTTATTCCATCATTCATCCACTCCATCCTCAGAAGCATCTTTGGAGGTCTTCCGCTGGTCCTGCTCCTAATTGCAGGGATATTGCTTTTAATATTTTTGCTCTGCAATGGATGTCCCAGTTCAAGATCAAAAGGAGCTGTCACTGCCTCACGTCCTGTTGTGCAGTGAAAGCATGGTGCATTTCCTTGGCGCACCGTTGCTTTGAGAACTGGATGAGCACTGGTTCCTGTCTTTCCTGGCTGTATGTCTTCATTGCGTACAGCCTGTGTTACGCTGTATCTTGTGCGCTTACGAGTGCGTCCTGGACTTGTGCTTGAGGTAGCAATTGGTTGACTCTGCGGACATAAACGTACTGCTGGACCTGCTGAAGACCCATCTGTGCAGCTGTCCTCTGTGGATACCTCTGCTCCTGGCTGTGTTCTATGAGCTTCCCTGGTTTGCCTCTGCACCTAGTGGTTTGGATCTAGGCTCTGTTTCACCGGAACATCAATTGGCTGTATTTGCTCCCTCAGCGGCTGCTGTAGGGGGTGGATGGGAACATATTTGCTCTATCAATTTGTTCCAAGGTGTGCCTCTGGGAACATCGTCTGTGGACGCTGGGAACAGCAATGTTTCGTCTACCACTCTGAACATTTAAACATCTGCCTCTCCGTGTGGTGGGAAGTTTTTATTCATCCTGTTTTTTAATGCTAAATTTCTTTTAAATTGACTTATCTTTTATTGCTTTTATATATGTTTGCAGCTTTTGGCTTTCTTTATGCTTTGGCATCCATATAGCATGAATGACCTGATTTTTAAGGTGATTTTATCATCCTTTTATCATATACAGTTTTAGATGCTGATGTATTGTCGAGGTGGGATTGGTGGCTTTAAATAGCCTTTTAACTGACCTATGTATAAGGAGTGGGTGTCATGTACATGAGTTAGGCCTCGTAGGAAATAGTGCCAATTTACATGTACACAGTTCTTTCCTAAAGTTGCCTTCCCTTTGTCAAATCGACTTTTGACACACATTTGCATTTGTGCAACTTGGATTCGTTTCTAAGAAACACCCACCTTGCTGACACAAAAGAACTTTGAGAGAACACTATCACACTGCCTTGGCATTATGTGCAAGGCCTTCACGTGCATGATTCAAATGTGTTTGCTATAACGTCCATATGGCGACAAGGCTATCTGTGGAAAACAAACAATAGGCAGCCTGATCACAAGCACAGCCCGAGGCAATGAAGCCCTTTTCTATATATATATCGTTTTGTTTCCAAATATAATCAGAGGAGACGCTTCTGCTGCCTCCGAGGGGTCCCGGCATGCTGAAGCTTTCGCCTAGCAGCTGACTGGCATCTCCGTAAGGGGTGTCCAGTATGTGAGCAAAATGCGGTCCTACATTCTTACCCACCAGGTAAAGGGGTTAGATCATCCAGAAGGGGGTTTCTTGGCAGACCATACACACACACCCTAGACACGTAGGTTAGGGTTTGCATCATAGGAGTACGTTAGGTCAATATAATATTGTCTATGTATGCATATAAGGTGTCTCAACAAGATAGTGGAACTTTTCGTTTTATTCACTGTTTTGACACTAACTATAACTTTTGTCTGCTTCTGTCTATTAATCATTGCAGCACTCATTTTCCATAAAAGAATCACTACGGTTCAATACATATTGGAAAACTTCCCTTTGTGTATTCTTTGTATATTTCTCTGAGGAAAAGAGAGCATGACTGACTGACCGAAACGCTCAAGGTCTGTCACCACGGTGCCTGAGGGAACAGAGTTGTCATGTTCAGTAGTTGCCAGAACTGGTCGCTTCCTGTCTAGGTTTTAGGGGGGCTAACAGTGGCATTGTGAACAAGCTTGTCCAAGGGACAACATATCCTGCGGGGGTGCATGGAATCAGTCTGGCACCATCCTAAGTTTTTGTCGTCCGTAAACACGCAGTTCCTACTGAGTAGTGAAAACTACACACCAGTGTTCTCACAGCTAAACGAAGAAGGCCTGGATCAGTCTGTAGCCTTCAACAGTCGAGGATACTTCCAAAGGAAACAGAGGTGGAGCGTTATTAAAAGGAAAGCCTTTGCTGTGGTCTGGGCGTTGAAGAAGCTAAGGCCATACCTGTTTGGCACTCACTTCCGGGTTCAGACAGACCACAGGCCCCTCAGATGGCTAATGCTGATGAGGGGTGAGAATCCCAAACTGTTGAGGTGGTAATCTTCCTATAGGGAATAACTTTTATGTGGAACACCATCCTGGCACAGACAGTGCTAATTCTGATAGTCTCTCCAGGTTCTTCCGCCTTAGTGAAGAGAACTACCAGGGCGTTGGGTAGCTCTCCCTACCTTCAGCTGGGGGGGAAAAGGGGGAGGCATGTGTTAGACCTGGCATCCTTGGCGTGGTTTCCCCAGACTTTTTGCCTTCTGACCTCCAGTTTTGCTGACTTCATTTTTGCTGGCTTTAGGATTCTAGGCACTTTACCACTGCTACCCAGTGCTAAAGTGAATATGCTCTGCACTCAAAACATGGTAACATTGGCTTATCCACAATTTAATTTACTTGTAAGTCTCTAATAAAGTGCACTATATGTGTCCAGGACATGGACATTTAATGCTACTAGTGGGCCTGCAACACTGATTGTGCCACCCACTCAGTACCATGAGTTTACCATGGCTCATGCCTGCCGTTGCAGAGTCTGTTCAGGCAGTTTTAAACTGCCACTTTGATCTGTCAAGTTAAACTACTTGTCAGGCCCAACCTTCCCTTTTGTTACATATAAGTCACCCCTAAGGTAGGCTCTATGCAGTCCCAAGGGCAGGTTGCAGTGTATTTTAAAGGAAGGACATGCACTTTTGAAATGTAAATGTCCTGGTAGTGAAAAACCGCTAAATTCATTTTTCACTACTGCAAGGCCTATCTCTCCGATAGGTTAACATTAGAATTGCCTTAAACATATTTTTTCCAATTTGGGAAAGATAGAGATTTGGAGTTTGGTGGCTCTGGACTCACAATTTAAAATTACAACTTATGGTGAAGTCGGATTTTAAATTGTAAGTCTGAAAATACCACTTTTAGAAAGTTGGCTTTTTCTTACTTTAGCCATTCTGTGCCTCTGCCTCTCTCTGAATACATGTCTAGATTGGATGACTGCTGGGCTTTCTGCATTCCCTCTAGACAGTCACAAAAAGGGAGCTGGGTTGCGACACTTGCATCCTGATGGCCCATCACCAGGCTGATGGGTCTTCCTGAGGTAGATTGGGAGGGAGTAGCTGACACCTGCACCTGAAGAGGGCTATGCAAAGAACTGCATACCCTCCTTTAGTGTGTCTGGAATTAGGGCAGAAAAGGCAGGGACCTTGTAATCTTTAAAGGCCTCTTTGAAGTCTCCGTCACTACGAAGGCACATTTGGGTATAATTACTGGACCTATCACACCACCAAAGCAGAACTTTGCTGAAACCGAATACATTCTGCAAGGAAGAGGAGCTGATGTGCTTTAGGGGGGACTGCCACTTTGCTACTTGCTTTGCTGTGTTGGCCTGTTGCCTGCTGCTACTTGCCTGGGAGTGAGAAGGACTGAACCTGCTGTCTATAGCCTTGCATCCAGGTTCTCCAAGGGCTTGCTGACTTGCTTCCTGTTCTTGAAGGCTCAGGGACATCAAATGCCTCCTTCAACCCTGCTCAAGCTGCTGGACTCTGCCAACTGTCCAGCGGCTGGACTCTGCCAACTGTGAGTCCTCCCTTTACTGAGGTACCAAATCCAGTCTCAGTGCCTCAGAAGTGGGTTTTTGCAGCTTTTTTTCATCGACGTCGACACATCTGCGACTTTGCACGTTCTATGCTAGCGCAGCGGTTGCTCACCGAACAGCGTTTTTACCATTGACACAGCTCAACGCCAATAGCGATCCTACAACCAACGCCACTCGACATGAACTGTCAGGCTTTGTTGTATAGATGCAACACAGGAAGAAAAAGCCACAAAGGCCAGGAGTTGCCTTTCTTTTCTAAAGTGTTACACAGACGTTTTTGCACGTGGGCAAAGTATTTAACCATGAAAGTAGGAAAAAATGTGGTTTTGTGCATGGTGCTATCTGAGCAAAAATAGTCTCTTGAATGAGGGCCCAAATTCCCATCTTTCTGCTATTAGTCTGGTTTCGGAGTTTTGGGATTTCTTCTCTGTGCTGAAGCATTAATAGTGAGGGGCTCAGGCAGCTCCAGTCCAGCTTTTTCATGCTCAAGATAATGGTTCCTTATCCCATTAAAAGCACCGTACAAATGTATATAGTTATCTTGCTCAGTTTCCCACAAAATAGCTCTTTATTGTCAAGTTTAGCAACATCCACTTTCCGAAAAGAGTCTGTATGCAAAACTGCCTAAATTGTCTTCATTTTCTCATTTTTTTATTTTCCTTTTCATCACTCTCCACATGAGCCATTTTCCTCTTCACACGTTTTAGAATATTGTAAAATAATTCTCGTCATTAAATTTGCAGTACTCATCCTGTGCTTTTGCATTCCCACAGAGCAGCCCTGATATTCATTTTTTTCTAAATACAGCCTCTTATGTGAAATTTTTTTACCATTGCAGATGCATGCAGCCAACTCCAAACTCCACCGAGAAGCTCTTGTTTTCTTTAACTTATTTTTAGTTCAAGTTGCCTATGAATGGTAGACTACTCTTTCCTTAATAGATTCACACATCCTTTTGAAAGGCATACTGTTCTTTCTTTAATAGATTCACACATCCTTTTTGAATGGTAGACTATTATTTCCTTAATGGCTTCACACAGTTGACACGTATATCCCGTTAAACACCTTAGTTTAAAAAAAAAAATGTTATTACATCAAAATGCATTTTTTTATACAGTGAAGGTCACACTGGCATTAAATTCCATTTAAAATATTTGACATAAAAAATATAACAGTGCTTTTCTAACGTTTATCCACTTGAGGTGTATTTTTAACAAACAATATTTGGCCAAAAGCAGTTGGTAGGATTAAAAGACCATTTGATTGTGTGTTTTGGAAGCTTTCTACCAACGAATTGGTGAAAAGGTTAGTGGAAAGTGGAGCATTTTTAGGAATATAAAGCTACCAGGGTTTAGAAACCACTTCATTTAGAAAATGTATTGCAATTGGGCATAAGATGTCAAATGCCCTAGCGCTCTTTAACTAGATAGAGGTCACCTACGTAGCTAAAATCTCTCAAAGACTTTTGGTTTATGCCTGAATAAACAGTCATATTGGTTCATAATCTGTAAAAGTGTCTTTTTCTTAAGGGGCTCTAATTCTCTGTGGGCCATATGTCACATTGCAATCTGCAGCATATCAACATCTAACCTATCCGGCGTATCTCAAGAAAACGTTATTGGCTACACGCTTAGGAGAACTGCCATCCTTAGCAGATAAACCGCCATGGAGATATAAAGGCCCAAAAACGTGCAGGTTATGTGGCGCCCTTAAAGAGGATTTCTTGCATCTGGTTTGCATATGTCCCATACTAAATAATGTATGCCTCATACTCCTAAAGCGCCTATTTAACGAGAGGGGGATTCGTGCATACAGAACAGCTATCATGAGGAGCCTCGACTCCACAGACCCCCAGTTAAATTGCAAACTTTTGAAGTTTTTACAATCACATGATAAAGCAATCAAACAGAATTCCAAGGAGCTTACATCAGTATAAGGGACTTTGAGCAAAAGACATTAATATATAACATCAACATAAGTATGGGACGTTGACACTCGGATCCTCTGATACTTTTATAAATAAAACCAGTATTTAATTTTATACCGATGCACATGCCACTTTACAAATAATCGAGATGACTATAAATGGTTAAGAATCGAAGGAAATGTCACAACAATATGCTGCAAAGAAGAACACTATACTATCCTGTATTCCTGCAATATTAACTAGTGCATTTTAGAAAACTGATTATTTTAAAAAGAATTTAATTTTAAACATGTTTTATTAATCTATATTAATTATAGCACAATGTGTAGGGATCATTTACAAAGGCGATGTATCTAAAAGCAAACACATTTATTTTGTAGTAATTGTAAAATATTGTGACGGTTTTTATTAACTTATAACAATAAACATTGATTGAGTAGTACTCTGTGGGCCAAAACACAACCCCAGATCACGCCTCATGTACTCACAAGTTAGCCTGACATTGGTCCAGTCTGGATTAAAGGGTTCGTATTGATGCTTAGAAGTTTGTCTTTTCCATCATTCTGAGAGACCTACCTGACAGGCTGACCTCTATCATAATGGTTGGCCACAAAGATATACACTGAAAGCTACAAACTAAATTACATTTTGTTGGACCTGGCCCTCTCTACAGGATCATACCAGATTTTTGCGTTCCCCCACCTTCCTTTGTTGAACCCATTTTTGTTGGGTTTTTGGATTATGTGCACTTTTTTCCTGCTTAATAAGTGGTAAAAATGTGTGTGCTCTACCTTCTACACATGGTAAAATTAGCCGACACTTGACTGGTGCATTTCATTTACTTCTAAGTCCCTAGTATATGGTACTATATGTCTGTAAACTAAATGGCACTAGTGGGCAGCAGCACTCAGTAAGCCACCCACTGAAGGAGCTTTTTAAACATCTCAGGCCTTCCACTGCACCCTGTATTCCAGTTTTAAAATGCCATTTCAACATGGTGAAATAAACCTTTCATTAGGCCTAAACCTTGCCAGTAAAGGGTTAAAATTTAGCATGCCCACGCCAGTCTGTACAACAGTAGGGAAAGCATTGAACTTCGGAGGTATTAAATTTACTATTCCTGCTCCAAACAGCAGAACAGTAGGAAAAGGTTTGGACCTCAGAGGGGTAAAATTTACTATTCCCACTCCAGTCTGTGCAACACCAGGGAAAGTGTTGGATTACAGAGGGGTTACATTTACTATGCCCACACCAAACAGAGCTACAGTAGGGAAAGTGTTAGACTTCAGAGGGGTAAACTTTAGTATTCCCACTCCAGTCTGTACAACAATAGAGAAAGCGTTGAACTTCACTGGGGTGAAATTTACTATTCTCACTCCAAAAAGCGCAACGGTAGGGAAAGTGTTGGACTTTGGAGGATTAACATTTACTATTCCCACTCCAAAGACTGCAGCAGTAGGGAAAGCATTGGACTTTGGAGGGGTTAAATTTACTATTCCAACTCCAAACAACACAACAGTAGTGAAAGTGTTAGACTTCGTAGAGGTTAAATTTACTATTCTCACATCAAACAGGGCAACAGTAGGAAAAGCATTGGATTTCGAAGGGGTGAAATTTACTAATCCAACTCTAAACAGCGCAACAGTAGAGAAAGTGTTGAACTGTGAAGAGGTTAATTTTACTATTCCAACTGCACTCTAAGCAAGAGTAGGGAAAGTACTTCACTTCAAACACATTACATATATAAGTAACACCTTGAATGTAGAAAAAATATTAAACTCTTAATATAAAAATTATAAAATAATATGAAAAATATATTGTTAGAAATTAGGTCTCTAGTTGGTAGAGGTTTGCACCCTGTCCAAGTAGGGACCAAAATCCTAATCAGGGTAAGCTAGATACAGACTAAAAGATAAACTGTGCTCACCCTCTGGTAGCTTGGCACAGAGCAGACAGGCTCATCTAAAGAGGCAATGTGTAAAGTATTTGTGCAACACACACATACACAGTAAAACAATGAATGCACCACAAAAAGACTCAACAGATTTAGGAAAATAGTGAATATTTATATGAGCAAAATAAGACCAAAATGACAAAAGTTGAGATGTGAATTTATAAATATTAAATGCAAAAACATTGCTTAGAAGTCACTAGCGGTCAAAAGGTTACTTGAGGTCGCGAGGGACCAGTGCAAATCCAAAGTTCAGGCCAACCGCGATGGAGGACAGACTGACTACAGGACCCTGCTAAGCAAGTACCTTGGATGGAGCAAAGCGTCAACGCTGATGGCATGATGCATCAATCGTTACCACACAGTTAGGTCACTGCGTTGTCATCGAGCTTCGCTGAGGTGAAGGCAATGTGTCGTTGTTGAGCCGCGCAGAGCCTCATCATTGGGCCACGCAGTCTGTGGAATCGGCGTCGTTGAACAGCCTCTGCATCGACGTTGAAGGGCAAAGCATCGGTTACGACCGGTGCAAGGTGACGATGAGTCAATTTAATAGAAAACAGCTACAGAACCCACTTCTGAGGCCCAGACTTTGAAGAGAGCATCTCAGGCAAGGGCAGGACTCACATAAGGCAGAGTCCAGCAGCATCAGTTGAATTGCAGGAAGTCTTTGGTGTCCGTGAGACTTGAGAAAACTGGAGGCAAGCCAGCAAGCCCTTGGATGTCACTTGGACGGAAGGAAGAGTCCCGCTCTCCTTCAGCAGAGCCAGGGAGCAGCAGGCAGCAAATCAACAAGCAGAAAATCAGTCCTTCCAGAAAAACAATCCAGTTGAGTCCTTTAAGCAGAACAGCAGCCCTTCTGACAGAGGTTCAGTTCAAGATCCAGCAGTGTCTTGATTTGGTAGGGTCAGAGCGCCAGTACTTATACCCAAATGTCCATTTGAAGTGGGGGGTGACTTCAAAGCAGCTCCTTGACGTGCACAGGTCCCCTTTCATCCCAGCCTTGTCTGCCAGGCTATCTGGGGGGAGGGATAATCAGCCCTTTGTGAGGGGACAGGACACAGCCTATTCAGATGTAAGTGTGAGCTCACCCTCCCACTTCCTGCCCAAGAAGGCTATCAGAATGCAGATGAATGCAGATGAGTCCTCTGCCACACCCACCCTTACTGTGTTTGTGGCTGTCTAGAGGGAATTCACAAAGTGTAGCTGTCACCCAGACATGTATTGGAGACAGGCTGCAGGCACACAGAGCAAAGTTAAGAGCAGAGAAATGTCCTCTTTCTTAAATTGGTATTTCTAAAATAATAATGTGAAATCCAACATTACCACTAAGGAGGATTTATCTTTACCATTCCAAAGATATGAAACATGATTTTGCTACTCATTTCTAATCAGGAATTGTAGCTTAAAAAATATTTTAAGGAATTCCCAATGCTGACCTATAAGAGGAGTAGGCCTCACAGTAGTGAAAAATGAATTTAGATGTTTGTCACTACTAGGACATATAAAACTCAGAAGGACATGTCCTACCTTTTACTTACACACCACCTTGCCCTTAGAGCTACCTAGGGCCTGCCTTAGGGCTGACCTATGTGTAATAACAGGGGAGATTCATGCTTGGTAAGTAGTTTTAAATGCCAACTCGAAGTGGCAGTAAACTGCACACACAGGACCTGCAGTGGCATGCCTGAGATAGGCATGAAAGGTTACTTATTTGGGTGGGACAATCAGTGCTGCAGGCCCACTAGTAACATTTGACTTGCAGGCAATGGGTATATGTTATTACACGTTTCAAGGAACTTACTAGTAAATAAATCAAATATGCCAAACAGGTGTAAACCAAATATACCATGTTTAGAGGAGAGAGCACATGCACTTTAGCACTGGTTAGCAGTGGTAAAGTGCTTAGAGACCTAAAGACAACAAAAAGAAGAGCAGAAATGAGGAGGAGGAAGGCAAAGCGTTTGGGATATCTCTGCAAAAAGGGCCATTTCCAACACATATATATGTAATAAAAAACTAAAAACAATTAATCTGTTTGTATAATTACCATTCAATAAAATAATAAATTATCTATTAATAAATAATTGTTCAAATATTACTTAACTTCCCACCCTAGACCCCTACATGTCAAGTCTCCACTCACCTGAAATCCAGGATGTTCGATTTGAGAGATGAGACGCTTGTTCTCTACGCCCCCAAAAATCTACGCCTGTCAAACCGTATGTATAACACAGCTTAACAAGAACAGATCTTCAGGGGAAGGGGAAAATGGGACAAAATAAAAAAGAACAGAAAGAAAACACTCTGCTGGATTCGAATCTTGGCACGACTGTGGCGCTGATCACGATACCTTAACCACTCTGTAAACACAGCAATTCTTCTGGGACAATATCTGTGTACAAACGATAAAGATCTATAAACATTCATTAACCTACTTAGTTGAATACATCCACTAGTATCCTGATTTACATTGTACATAAAGATTGTACCTTTCACTTTAATTTGCTGCTCAACATATAGCAGAGATAATGTCTCCCTTTTATCATCAGATGCATCACGTGCTTAAAGTGACGTTCTTAAACACATGTGTATAATGCTGCTCTCTGTAGTGAAATAAAAGAACACCTTGTCACCTTTTCAGCATAACACACCAATAACTGAAATTTAAATGTTCCATGAAACACTTACTAACAAAAACACCTTTTTCTTGTCTTCAAGAATATCATAAAATAAAAGTAATACAACACAAAATAAGTTTCAGCAGAAAATGTCCACTTATTCCTGAGTAGAAAATGAGTCTGTCTCTCTTTAATTTGAAAAGTCTTATTTGTCTCACTCTTGAAATACGAAGAAACTATAATTTAAGGAACCTTGGAGCATTTCCTCTGAGAGCGCAAAAGTCGTAAATTATCAGCCTTTGGAATAAAACAGAAAAGTACCTGTTTAATCTTTGCCGCGCTTCCACTGCAAGCTTTGTTAATTAGAAATGCCTTACTTGACTGAGCGCTGCTTTTTCTTTCTTTGTTGCAGGCCGGAGTTATTTCCTAGACGGAACGAAGGAGGAAGTCGTGGAGTTATCCTGGAAACCACCAAGGACTGACTGGAACCGAAGAGGAGGAATACTGCCTGCGGCGCGGGAACTCGAAGGAAATCAGGTAAGTGGGGAATCGTGAAGACGAGCGCAAGCACGTCTCATTCTGCTTTTAAGCCTTTTATAGGCTTCAGGTGGGTGCGGTGGTTTAACAGAAATGCAAATTGCCAACTGTAAAGCGGGTGTGGCAGGCACATGTTAACTGTCATTAGTCCTGCTGATCCATGGTTTCCTATGCAAATTGCCAACTGTAAAGCGGGTGTGGCAGGCACATGTTAACTGTCATTAGTTCTGCTGAATCAAATTGTTTCAAGCTAAATGGATTCAGATACCAAGAACTACTTAATGTTTATAACAGTATTCCAGCATACCATACCAGTTTATTCAAGAAAAATAAACGCATGAAAGTTCACACTTGTGCAATTCCATAAAGCAAACCAAAATATAGCAAACCAGAAATAAATACGGAGCATGCTACATATATTGGGTCAATTCTAATACACAGTATGAGGATTAGCAATGTTTATGGCGCAAATCCTAACAGTCGCCCCTCTCAAAGGACGCCCTACAGGGCGTGGTTTTTGTGGACATCGTAGATGGAACTGTCGAACCAATTTGGGGGCATGGACAAAGGAAGCTGGTTCCCATGAATTCTCTGCATCTGAATAACCTTTCCAGGCTATTAAATAATGGAGCCGACCTTGAATTCTTTTTACATCAAGAATACGTCTAGCTTCATGTTCTAGATGTCCGTCAATGGGAATGGGTGGAGGTGGGGGTTCTTTTCTAGTTTCAGGATTGTACATTTTCAACAGAGAGACATGAAAGGTGGGGTGTACAGGGTATTCAGAGGGTAAATCCAATTGAACTGTAACAGGGTTTATGAGTTTATTTATTGAAAATGGTCCAATATAACGTGGCTGTAATTTTCTTGGGCCTACAATATTAAGGTTCTTAGTGGATAACCAGACCTTATCTCCAATGTTGTAACATGGAGCGGAATTTCTGTGTTTATCTGCTTGTTTTTTCATTAAAGTCTTATAGTTATTTAAATATGTTTTGGCTTTTTCTTGAATGTCCAGTTATTTTTGCAAACGATCAGTGACTGCAGGTATAAGGGAAGACTCTACAGAAATTGGCAAGGCCTTGGGATGATATCCATTTAAGAAGTAAAACGGGGTACAATGTGTTGCAGAATGAACACTGTTGTTATAAATGAACTCCGCTAATGGCAAGGCCTTGTCCCATTCACTAGTAGTGTCAGTCATTAGGCAACGTAAGGACTGAAGTAGTGTCTGATTTGCCCTTTCCGTTTGCCCATCCGTTTCTGGATGGAAGGCTGTAGATAGGGCTATTTCCATTTTTAGGTTTTTACAGAGTTCTTTCCAAAACCTAGACATGAACTGACTGCCAAGATCGGAAATAATCTTAGATGGCAGGCCATGCAAACGGACAATATTAGTCATAAAAACGTTACTAAATTCTACTGCAGTTGGTATTTTATGCAATGGAACGAAATGTGCCATTTTTGACAAATAATCTACAACCACAAGGATGGTGGTGTACCCATTGGCTACTGGTAAATTAGTAATAAAATCTAAACTGATAGAATGCCACAGGCTTGGGGGAGTAGATAAAGGTTGTAATAACCCTGCTGGTGCTTTATGTAAAGATTTATTTCTGGCACAAATGGGACAAGATGCTACGTAGTTTTGAACATCTTTAGACAAGGAGGACCACCAAAATTGTTTCTTACAGTTATCTAAGGTCTTTTGATATCCGGGATGACCTGCTAAGGCTGAATCATGATTCCATGTTAACACTTTATTTTGAAATTCGGTAGTGGGTACGAATAAAAGACTATCATGGTAGAATAACCCGTCCTGAATTGTGTTTTTTGGATTTGCTAACCATTCCTGTATATTTAACTTAATGTGTTCTTCTCGTATCAAAGTCATGAAACTTTGTTGTACAATAGGTGCTACAATTTTGTGAGGAGGAATAATAGGAGGGCTTTCCATCTCTTTCCTTAAGTCAGCTGTATGCCCATAACGTGACAGAATATCTGATTGGATTTGTTTTGAGCCTGGCCTGTAAGTAATGACAAAGTCAAATGCGCTAAAGAAATTTAACCATCGCATTTGACGAGGTGTAAGTGCCTTAACATAACTGAAGAATTGCAAATTCTTGTGATCGCTAAAAATGGTCACAGGATATCGAGTACCCATTAAATGATGTCGCCACTCTGTAAAGACTAGTTTAATTGCTACTAGTTCTCTCTCAGCCACCGTATAGTTCTGCTCAGCAGGAAGTAGTTTTTTTGAGTAGAACGCTACAGGATGTAATTGCCCATCCTGTGAGTCCCTCTGGGAGAGAACTCCTCCCACTGCAACCTGTGACGCATCCGCCTCCACAAAGAAGGGGAGCTCAGGATCAGGATGACTCAGTAACGGTGCTGAAGTAAATTTTTCTTTTAATCTGGTGAAAGCTTGAGCTGCCTTGTCTGTCCAAGAAAAAGCCTGTCCTTTTTGCAACAGTTTAGTGATAGGCACAACAGTTTCTGCAAACTGAGGGATAAAATGCCTATAAAAAGTGGCGAATCCCAACACTTTTTGTACTTCCTTAACAGACGTTGGTTCTGGCCAATCCAATATGGCACTCACTTTCTTTGGATCCATCATTATGCCAGCTGGTGACAAACAATACCCTAAAAATTCTACAGTATCAGTATTAAATATGCACTTCTCCAATTTCGCAAAGAGGTGGTTTTCTTGTAATTTTTTCAACACCGCCTTTACTTGCTGCACATGTTCTTCTTTATTTTTTGAATAAATGGGAATGTCATCTATGTACACTATTACACAGATGTCAAGAAACTCGCTTAGGACCTCATTAATAAAATATTGAAAGGCCGCAGGGGCATTACACAGACCAAAGGGCATGACAGTGTATTCGAATAAACCAAACTTGGTTCTAAATGCTGTTTTCCACTCATCATGCTCTTTGACCCGTATAAGATGATAAGCCCCTCGAAGGTCCAATTTAGTGTACACAGTGGAATGACGCAGCTGGTCAAGTAAGACTGGGATCAATGGTAACGCATACTTATTTTTAATAGTGGCTTTATTCAACCCGCGATAGTCAATGCATGCTCTTAAGCCACTGTTAGAACTGGGGGTCTCTAGTTGGCAATGGTTTGCACCTTTGTCCAAATAGGGACCCTTGCTTCTAGTCAGGATAAGGGGGATACACTCCTAAAATAACCCCTGCTCACCCCCTGGTAGCTTGGCACGAGCAGACAGGCTTATCTCAGAGGCAGTGTGTAAAGCATTTGGGAACACATACAGTAATACAGTGAAAACACTACAGATGGACACCACACAGGTTGTTATGTAAAAATAAGTAATCTTTATATAGACTTATCACAAGACCCAATAGCAAAAATCCACAATACTGTACTCAAAAATAGACTTTAAAAGGTTATAAAATAGTTCAGTTCTCTCAAGTTGTAAATGCGACACTTTACTCTCAATGTATCTTGAATGCGTAACGCAAAGAAAACAAAAGGGTCGCAGGGAAGGTGATGCGTCGGTTCCTTACACTCAGGGAGTGGATGCGTCGGTTCCTTACTGCTGCGCAGGGGAGTTGATGCTCGCTTCCTTACTGTGTGGGGAGGTGATGCGTCGGTTTCTTACTGCTTTCCGGTGCAATGTGACAAGATGGCACCTCGATGCGATACTCTTCTCCGGTACGATGCGACAAAATGGCATCTTGGTTGCGATGCGACAACGTTGGTGTGATGCGTGCACGCCCGACGGCCGAGCGGCGACTCGATGATCTCTGGAGCCGCGACAGGCCCTGCGACGCGCTTCTCCGATGATGCGACGATGACCTCTGTGGCAGCGTCCCGCTTCTCCGGTGATGCGCCGCGCTTCGGCGATGCGAGGATGACAGCGGCGTCTCGCTTCCTTGGCGATGCGATGACCGCGGCTGCGACACGCTTCTCGTTGTTGCGTCGCGCTTCCAGCTCCCAGCGACACGCAGTCTCTCAGAAGGCTCAGCACAACAGCAGGCACTTCAATTCCCAGCAAGGGAATGCAGGGGGGAGCTGGTTGGTGAAGTCTTGTATCCCTGAGACTTCAGGCAGGAGGCAAGCTCTAGTTCAAGCCCTTGGAGATTCTCTTCTTCAAGATGACAAAGCACAGCAAAGTCTTTTCTCCTGTCCTTGGCAGAAAGCAACCACTGCAGGCCAACCCCAATCAGCAAAACAGCACAGGGGCAGTACTCCTCCTTCAGCTTCTCCGGTTCTTCTCCTTGGCAACAGGTTTCTTGATTTCCCAGAAGTGATCTAATTTCCTAGGGGTCTGGGTCCCCTTTTTATACACCTTTTCTCTTTGTTCTCTGAAGGCAGAGAGGCCTTTGCCTAGTCCAAACCAGTTCTGGTCAGTCTTGGAGCACTTTGTTTTCTGACTCCTTCTTTCCTTTGAGAGTGAGGGGCAGAGCCATCAGACGCCCGGCAGGAGGTGGAGCCAGCATTGTGGAAGGCAGGCACAGCCCTATTCAGACCCAGGTGCAACTCCTCCCACCCATCCTCCTTCAGGCAGACCTGTTCAGCCTAGTGCTGACTCACCCTGCCTCCTGGAATCCCCCAGCCCCTGTCACTCACAAACCCAGACATACAATACACAACCTGAGCAGAGGCAGCTGGATGGTTTAGGCAAGAAAATACCTACTTTCTAAAAGTGGTATTTTCAAACAAAGAATGTTAAAACTAACTTCACTAAAAGATGTATTTTATCATTCTGAGTTCAGGCATACTAAATTCGTTTTTCTACCATGTTCCCTGGGTCAGTTAGGATTATAAGCTGTAATAATCAAACTGCCCATTCTGGCCTATGGAGAACAGGTAGCCTTGCAATAGTGAAAAACGAAAATGGCTGTAATTCACTATTAGGACATGCCACACACACCAGGGCATGTCCTACCTTATACTTACAATGCATCCTGCCCTTGGGCCTACCTTAGGGGTGTCTGATATGAAGATAAGGGAAGGTTTAGGGACTGGCAAGTGGGTGCACTTGCCAAGTCGACATGGCAGTCACAGACTGCACACAGGCTCTGCAATGGCAGGCCTGAGACACATTTTACAAGCTGCTTCTGTGGGTGGCACAACCAGTGCTGCAAGCCCACCAGCAGCATTGGATATACAAGCCCTGGGCACACTCAGTGCACTGTACTAGGGACTGACAAGTAAACCAATCATCCAATCATGGAGTCACTAATCCATACATCAATTTATCATGGGGAGAGCATATGCACTTTAGCACTGATCAGCAGTGGTAAAGTGCCCAGAGTCATAAAACCAACAAAAACAGGTCAGAGAAATATAGGAGGAAGGCAAAAAGTTCAGGGATGACCCTGCAAAAAGGGCCAAGTCCAACAGCCACCATCCCGTTTTGGGACGAAAAATAGTGGCGAAGAGACGGGGGACGTAGAATGTTGGATAAAGCCTAAGGCCAATAGATCATCCAAATAACTTCGCAGGTATTGTGTTTTTTCCTCTGAAAGAGCGTACACTCTACTACTGGGAAGCGGAGCTCCTGGGATTAAATCTATACGACAATCGTATGATCTATGTGGGGGTAGAGTAGTAGCTTTTACAGGGTCTTTAAACTCCTGATATTCCTTAGGTATAGTAGGAGAAGGTGTTGTGGTGGTGGCGCAATGTAACACCGTCATGAGTCAATGTGTGCTTCCTGGTAACAATGTGACCGGCAATGTAAAGAGTCTAAAGTCACTGTTCTTAAATCCCAATTAATTTTTGGGTTGTGCACCATCAACCATGGTACACCTAAAATAAGTCCAAAGGTGGGTGTGTCTATGAGGTCAAAGCTTATTATTTCTGTGTGACCATTCTGACAGACCATAGTGATGGGACAAGTCTGATTGGTTATTAATCCAGATGACAATGCAGAACCGTCAACAGCACAAACTGGTTCTGGTTGTGCCTTAGATACTGAGGGAATATGCAATTTTTGTGCTAATCGGATATCTAGGAAGTTTCCTGTTGCTCCAGAGTCTAAAAGAACTGAAACTGAATGTCTGATTTGTGTACTTAAAATCAATGTCACCTGAATGATGAAATGTCTGGGTATACGAGCTACTGTGTTGGCTAAATGTTGGGAGATCTGTGAAACTGTGTCTCTCGTCAAGGCGACCTCCGTTCCTGACGAGCTCTTTATTTTTCCTGCTCTGTATTAATGGAAGCTGTGGCATTAACCTTTTTAGGTACTTTTGTTTTAAAAGAACAATCTCTGGCAAAATGTCCAGACCGACCACAATATAAGCATAGATTTAATGTATGCCTCCTATCCTTTTCTTCTGCAGATAGTGGTCCCTTGATCCCTCCTATCTGCATCGGTTCTGGTAATTTACTTTCAGCATCTTTCTTGTCATTCTTAACCACAATCAATCTAGTATCTATTCTAGATCTTTCCCCTTTTCGTTCTCCAAGGCGATGATCTAGTTTTACCTCTAAGGGGCCGATTCCGATTCCGGTCATAAACCGTACCGACCGACTCGGACCTGGAATGGAGACCGACCGACACGGACCTGCGCCATACGACCCGTGCAGTACGATGCCTTGTGTGTGAATTACAACCCACCCACACGGAACACAAGCCGCACGACCGAACCATTCGGAACTCATTGATTCACCCGTAAACTGACCGGGAATCGTACCGACCGACACGCATTAGGAATTGACGCGAGCGAAACGTACCCGCGATGCACGAGCCGCGTAGTACGATGCAATACGTGTGAAACGCGACCGACTCGCACGGAGCACGAGCATGAAAACCGAGACGTACAGCAAATAGTGACTAGCAAACAATAGAGCCCTTTGCGTCCGAGGCGTACACCAATGTCGAAACACAGCAGATTGTCAGTGTGACAGATTCGGGTCACCCCGCACGAGCCACAGGCAGCGTCCGACCCGGTCAAACGAACGTCTCCATCATGCACAACAAAAGCAAAGGAAATAAGACAAAAAATTTTTTTAAAGAGCAATGACACAGCCAATTTATAAATAAATAAAAAAAAAAAAGGAACAAGGACACACCCACAACTCCAACTATATAAAGGCCAGAAATCCCTACCATGATCCTTTGCAAACTACAGGCATAGGACAGCAGACAACCCCACCACACTGCAGAGACACACCACAACTCACACAACACACAACCACTACACCATTTGCACCACTCAAAAACCAAATCACATATTCACTGACAAACTCACACCCACCACACTGACTTACACCCTCACACACACATCAATCACCACAACCACCCAGCACCATGCCCCCCAAGAAGAATCCAAAGTTCACAGATAGTGAGTTGGAAGTCATGATAGACGAAATACTCAGGGTAGAGCCACAGTTGTTTGGCACATTGGTCCAACAGACCCCCATGTCACAGAAAACCAAGATGTGGGAGAGGATTGTCGACAAGGTTAACGCACAAGCTCCTTGTCGGCGCACAAAGGACGACATACAGAACAGATACTATGATGTGCGCAGGAGGGTCAAGAAGCTCATCAACAGGGAGCACGCCTTGAGCACAGACACTGGCGGTGGTCCTCCTGCCAGACCAACGCACTTCAGGACCTGGGAGGAGAAGGTGCGGGCCGTCCTACCACCGGAGAGCATCCATGGATTAACAGGAATACCAGAGCCTGGTGAGTACACAAACAATATACTCAATTTTGTGCGGCAATACACATATATCACTCTCAAGGGGACTGTTAAACCAATTCCTGCCAGCAAAGCCATAGCAACATAAAGGCAAGTATCCTGTGATGTGTATGCCAGTTACCCAAACACAATACTTGCCATCCCACAGTAAAATGGACCTACGACATAACATGTACAAACCTAACGACAAATACTGCAAGGCATTAGCATAAATCACCAACAGTCATCCATTTCGCCAACAACGTCACACCACCTCACAGGAAAGCTGAGTCAAAATGAAGGAAGGTTGGGTTGCTGGGAATGTGCATGTAGCAGAAAGCATGATGGGAGTTGCAGTCACAGCCAACAGTCCCCCCCTCTGTCCCAGCAAGCTCACACTGAACCATGCTCACCTCACAGGGAGTGCAAAAGCACTGCCAAGATGGCTGACACTAGGCCCTGCTGTGGGGAGCACAAGGCCCTGCTGGAACTTGGGCTCAAACAAACAACAGGACACCAATGCCTGACAGCCTGAAAGGTAACATACACTGCCTGCAATGGAAGCATGCTGCATGGTGGGATAACTGGACTGGGGGAGGAGTACTGCCTGCTCTGACCACATCTACCAGCAGGTACTTGCACACACACACCCCTTAACACAAACGCAACACAACCCACCTGGTATAATGCATTCCCTCAGAATCCATTTAAATATCCCACAAAGATTTAACACACTGGGTTCTGCAGTGTGAAGCACATTGGCTTGTTGGTACTTTTGTGCAAACAAACACCAGGACAACACTGCCTGCCAACTTGTCAACACAGGCACACCACCACATAGGGAAAAAGCTTCACAGGAAGTAAGGTCAGGTATTGTGGGAAGGTGGGTATAGCCAAAAGCATAATGGGAGTTGAAGTCACAGCCAACAGTCCCCACCCACATGTCCCAGCAAGCTCCCACTGAACCATGCTCACCTCACAGGGAGTGCAAAAGCACTGCCAAGATGGCTGACACTAGGCCCTGCTGTGGGGAGCACAAGGCCCTGCTGGGACTTGGGCTCAAACAAACAACAGGACACCAATGCCTGACAGCCTGAAAGGTAACTTACACTCCCTGCAATGGAAGCATGCTGCATGGTGGGATAACTGGACTGGGGGAGGAGTACTGCCTGCTCTGACCACATCTACCAGCAGGTACTTGCACACACACACCCCTTAACACAAACGCAACACAACCCACCTGGTATAATGCATTCCCTCAGAATCCATTTAAATATCCCACAAAGATTTAACACACTGGGTTCTGCAGTGTGAAGCACATGGGCTTGTTGGTACTTTTGTGCAAACAAACACCAGGACAACACTGCCTGCCAACTTGTCAACACAGGCACACCACCACATAGGGAAAAAGCTTCACAGGAAGGAAGGTCAGATATTGTGGGAAGGTGGGTGTAGCCAAAAGCATGATGGGAGTTGAAGTCACAGCCAACAGTCCCCACCCAAATGTCCCAGCAAGCTCCCACTTAACCATGCTCACCTCACAGGGAGTGCAAAAGCACTGCCAAGATGGCTGACACCAGGCTCTGCTGTAGGGAGCACAAGGCCCTGCTGGGACTTGGGCTCAAACAAACAACAGGACACCAATGCCTGACAGCCTGAAATGTAACTTACACTCCCTGCAATGGACGCATGCTGCATGGTGGGATAACTGGACTGGGGGAGGAGTACTGCCTGCTCTGACCACATCTACCAGCAGGTACTTGCACACACACACACCTCCCACCAACACCAAAATACACACCTAGAATTATGCTCCACAAGAGAGTGAGTGAAAAGTCTCTACCAAGAACACAGACAATGGCCTCTGCTGTGGGGAGCACAAGGCCCTGCTGGGACTTGTGCTCAAACAAACAACAGTAAACTACTGACTGACAGCCTGAACGTAAATTGTGACTCCCTGCAATGGAAGCATGCCACATGGGGGATTACCTGGCCACTGTGGGTGAAGGAGGTCCTGCAATGACTCCAAATCCCATCAATGCTGCATCAAAACACACCTTCTCTGCTCGAACAAATTGCACCCTGGGACCAGTCACTCCAAAAGTAAATGCCTTGGCAAGATGTCTGACACATGGTCCTGATGTATGAATTGGCTGCAAGTCACACCTACGCACTGGCCAACTCAAACACATTTACACTCACAGCCATTGGAACTGTAGGTATCCTCCCACTGTCTGGAGATTCAGTGTCCCTGGGGTGTCCCCTGACCTGCCTGTGAAGGTGTGTTTCAGTAGATGACAATTGGGGAGATGCAGACATAGTACATAGCACCAAGCACACACAATGTCACATATACATCATTGACAGTGGACACCTGACAGTGACTAGAATGGACACACACATATAGCTGACACTGTAGCATGGTGTCATACACAAAATGTGCATTTGTGAGCTGCATTTCAATACCACATCGGTCTGCGTTGTACGCATCATTCACACAACACATCACTCACTGTCATGGACAATCCAAACACAATGACTATCCTGGACTGCATCGGATGACGCATGCAACTCACAGCAGCAGAACTGACACACACACCTCTGCCCATCACTGTCATGAGCATGGAAAAGAAAGAGTGCTGCTGTGCTCAATCCCTCTCTCTGTGGAGGAAATAGACAAGATAAAAGACATTAGCACAAACAAAACTCTGCACCAACATCATTAGGCACGGTAACACCATGACTTGTTTGAAATGAGATGTGAACTATGAACACAGATAACCAGAAAGTATCTCACATTGGATCACAGGCATACCGGACTGTGACCATGTTGCACAGACACACCAATGTGACGCACAGAGCAACGCAACAAATTCCACCACACATGCACCAAGCTTGATACATACCCTAAGTGTAATTGTACGTATGTCATCGTTATAGCACAAATGTGGACAGGGATGATACAGCTGTGTCAGGCATGTGATGGAACCTGAGTAGCAATGGACATGTACAGACAATTGATCAATACATGAGCTGGTCATGCACACAGCTTGACGTGCACATCGAAATGCTTCAGGTTGCCATGACAAAGTGCTTCAACAATATCAACCTCAGTCTGTCACAACTTTTGACAATGCAATGTACAGACTCTCATTATGATGTCCAGTGGCAAATGTCATGTGTGTGAAACGTTGATGTTGGTAGAAACATAACATACATTGTGTGTCTCCTCCAAACACAGGGGATGCTGGGGACACAGCACGACCTGAAGAAGAGTCCCAGTCCCAGACTCTGGCGGACCCTGAGCTCACCGGTGTGGATCAGTCCCTGTCTTCTTCGGACCACGACTCTGAACAACCTGGCACCTCCGGTGTGACTCATCGTGCAGCCCCAGCAGCAGTAACATCAGCACCCCCTGCAACCACACCTGCCACATCTGATACCACACCGAGTACCCCTGCCGACACGGACAGGCCGAGGCCACTGAACAACAACTGAACAGGTACACAGGGCTCCCTGGAAGCAAGGGACAACACCACCGTCGCAAACACTCAAGTGGTCCCAGTGTTGCCTGTGCCGGCCACGGCAGGTCCTGCCCGTGTGGGTAGGGGCGGTGGGAGGGTGGGCAGGCAGAGGACACGGCCTGCAGAGGGGGCTGGACTGCATGATGAGCCACACTTGGGACGCATCATAGATGCGTACCAGGAAAGCACCGGAGGATTTGGACAGGTACTGGGGATCCTCAAGGACATCAAAGAACAGCAGGCTGCACATCATGCCCACTTGGACTCCCACATGTCCCGGATGGAGTCCAAGTGGGACAAATTGGATGAACTAACAGCGGTGCATAGGGACATACTGAAATGCCTCTGCAAGATCAGCACCAACATGTCCACACCTCCCTGTGTGCCCACAACATCTGTTGCCACAACATTCGCAACTGCCACAGGGAGGGAGGAGGACTCTGGCGGAGAGTCCTCTGCATCACAGCAGCCTGCACATGAGGGTCCCCGAGAAAGAAGAGGGGTCGTCCAAAGAAGGGGAATTGAGACGCTGAGGCCATGCATATCCCCCAGGAACTCAACACCTGTTCTGTATGTCGTCCCTTGTGTGCAAACCAATTAACCTTGTCGACTGACACACAAATCTCCCACTTGACATGGAGGGTCAAAGTTGTGACAATGCAGCAAATGACTGTGGATTCTACTCTGGACATTTCATCTCTTAAGACTACCAACTCACCTGTGAACTTTGGATTACCAACACATTGTACAGCACTTCAAATTCCGTTCACCATCCTTACACATGTCTGTAAATAAAATCACATTCACACAACACTTGCCTCTGTCGTGATTTATACTTTGTCTGTGTCATGGCAATGATGATCTGATAAGGAACACTGTGCATGCAAACTACCACAGCAATGTGAACACCGTTATGTGAGTCATGGTAATGTGACACATATGAGGGAGACACACCACTAGGGCAACACAAGACATACTCACCATGTCCAGCTAACTCATTCTCATAAGTGATGTCAACAGGAAATACAGTGGAATGCACATACACCACACCCATCCTGGGTCAGTGGCAAGCATTCCACAGGTACAGGATGCTAATGACTGTCTGATGTGTAGATACACACGGAGCACATCCCAAAGTGAAGCACAGGTTTATTAAAGATTCACAACGTGAAAATTCCACAACTGATGCAAGTTAACCTCACGTAACAGTGAGCAAACATTAAACAAGTTGTAAACAAGGAAAGTCCAGGGGTGTGTGGCACATCATTGGTTGGGACAACGACTACTTGCACTCTGGAACAAGGATCTGGGTTTTGGGGTTCAGACCTCACCATACAGCAGCCAAAGTACCCTGTGAAGGACAGACAGAAAACACAATCAAAAACCTTGAATTACAGCATACAACAACAATATACATGCCCACAAATGTAACAAAACTACGTACACACAACATATCAATCAGCTAAACACTGTTTGGGAGTACAGACTACCTGAAAGGACACATCACAGCAAGCATCCTGACAAGTAGCACACAGTCACACTCAAGCAGCACAAGTGCACCACCAACAGATATCAGGCAAACACAATACTTTGAAGACACATCAGTGTATACTCACATTCATGTGAATAAGTTGAGGATCAGCTGGCTACGAACATCATCCTCACCCTCATCATCACTGGCATCATGCCCCAGGGCAGGATCCTCCATGGCTGGTGGAGGTTGGTCATCGTCATCTTGGATGAGAGGCAACTTCTTCATCACTGCCAGGTTGTGTAGCATGCAGCACACTGTGATGATTCTGCACACCTTAGCAGGTGCATATGGTGGGGCCCCTCCTGTCTTGTCCAGGCAGCGGAATCTGCTTTTCAGGAGTCCAAATGTCCGCTCGATCACTCTCCTGCTCCGACCATGTGCCTCATTGTAGCGCATCTCCGCCGGTGTCACAAGGTTCCTGAGGGGTGTCAGCAACCACGGCATGTTGGGGTATCCGGAGTCACCTACATTTTTTTTTTTTTAACCATATTTTATTGGCATTTAATCTTTAATTTCACACATATTACATTATGATGAAAATGCTTCCAGCATGTATGAGAATTGGGTCCATGACCATTCGCAGAATCTTGCAGTCCAACATCTGCCAAACAGAAAATAAAACATAAAAACAGTACCCCTCCCCCTCCCTCTCCTGGGTTGCAATGGAACAAGGACTGCAGAGGGGCAGCTGGTTGGCAGCTGCTCGTACAAGTGATGTTTCGCAGTCGTGTGTAGTGGAGGCCAGGGTCTCATGCGCTAAGTTTGACGTCCCCCTTGATCAGTGCCCAGAGCTACGTCAGTCGCCCCAGGAGAGCCCACCTCCTCAACGTCTTCTTGGCCAGAGGCTATTAGGTCATCTACTAAGGTTTCCCAGGCTTTGGCTTTGTCCATTGTACCAATCCCCCGACTGGCTTCCCTAAACAGCAGCCTGCTTTCGGCCCCCGCCCATCTCTCTAACTCTCTTCTCCAGGTGGCAATCTGCGGTCCTCTCGGGGCTTTCCAATTTCTAGCTATCTCCCTCTTGGCTAGGACGTAAGCAAGGTCCTGAAACTTCCCCGTCACCCTGTTCTTGGCCGTGTGTGGAAACCATCCCAGGAGGAAGTGCTCTGGCGTCTGTGGCAATGTTTTATCTATTAGGTCACCCACTATCTGTCGTATGTCTCCCCAGAAAGTCTGCAGTAAGGGGCAGTCCCAAAACATGTGGATTATGTGTGCCTCCCTCATCCCGCATCTTGGGCAGCCTGCTGATTCCACACCGAAATACCGTCTAATGCGGGCCGGCGTCAGGTACGCTCTGTGCAGCACATAATAGTTAATTAATTTAAAACGGGCATTCCTGGACGCCTTTGGTGTACGCTCTAGTAATTTTTCCCAGTCCCTCTCTGGAATTGGCTTACCAAGGTCTTCCTCCCATTGTAATTTCAGGCGTTCTAGTGGCCGCCGTGCATCTGTCTGTATGGCCTTGTATAAGCAGGATACCGTTTTAATTCTGCCCGCCGAGAGCGCCACATATCTGCACCCCGCCAGTGCTCGTGGCTCTGTGTCCCCTCCTCTCCAATGTTCCCTAATCTTGCGGGTCAAGGCCCTATGCTTCAGGAAATGTCCCCCAGGGATGTCGTATGAAGCCTGCAGGTCCTCGAAGGGTATGAGTGTGGAGTCTCGGTACAGGTCCCCCATTTCTCTCAATCCCACCTCTACCCAGTCTTCCAGCCCCCCAGTGTTCTCCCTGCGGGAGATAGCGCAACTGTGTCAGTGGTATGGCAGGTGAGTAGGGAGTCACAGCGCCCACCTTCCTCAGGTATCTGGACCAACAGCGCATTACCACCTTGGTGGCCTGCATGTCTGCCGGCGCAGTGCGGCGGACTCGTAAAAGGATTTTTGCTAGGTTGGCAGCATCTGGTGCGTCCGGGCAGCGTTCCCTGTCAGGGTTGCGGTCTGCCGCCAGCCACTGGATCAGCCAGTATAATTGTGCAGATAGATAATAGCTCTCAAGGTCAGGTACCGCTAGCCCCCCCTCTGCAGTAGGGCGCCGCAATAATGACAGTGCTACTCTCCGCCTGCCTGAGCCCCAGATAAAGGAAGTGATCATCGTGTCCAACTCCTTAAACTTTGCCCATGGGATCCGCACCGGCAGTGTCCCGAAGTAATACAGGAGGCGCGGCAATGTTATCATCTTTAGGACCGCCACTCTCCCAGCAACGGAAAGCGGGAGTGTGCTCCAGAAATCCATTGCTGTTTTTGCCGCCCTCACTGCCCTGCTCACATTCCCCTCCAAGAGGTCCAAGGCCTCATGATAAACTCGAACACCCAGATATTGTAAACATCTAGGTTCCCAGCGCAATCGCTCCAAGGCGAGCGGCGGAGGGACATCAGGGGTCAGCGGGAACAGGCTGGATTTTTGCCAATTAACTTGGAGACCAGACACAGTGCCGAATCGGGCCAGCATAGTGCGTGTCCCATGGAGTTCGCCCGCCGTATCACGCAAGAAGATCAGGAGGTCGTCCGCATATAAGGCTATTAGATGGCGACCCGTTGATGTCTCTAAGCCCCTGTAATCCTGGCCACTCCTGGCTCTGCATGCCAATGGCTCCATGGCCAGAGCAAACAGGAGGGGGGAAAGGGGGCATCCCTGTCTCGTACCTCTCTCCACTCTCTGCGGAGGTGAAATGACTCTGCCAGTGCGCACCCGGGCTGTAGGGGCTGCGTACAGGAGCTGCACCCATTTTAGGAATCCTTCCCCGAGGCCCATTCCAGCCAAGACTACATACAAATACTGCCACTCCAGGCTGTCAAAAGCCTTCTCTATGTCCACTGCTAGCACTGCTGCTTCCTGTTTATCGTACCCTTCAGCGTCCATTACCGCCAGGAGGCGCCGAATGTTAGTGGCAGTGTTCCGCCCTGGGATAAATCCCGCTTGATCAGGGTGAACAAGATGAGGCATATGCGGCAGCAAACGGGTCGCGAGGATCTTGCTCAAGATTTTATAGTCCAAGTTCATCATAGACAATGGTCTGTATGCCGTAAAGTCATGGGGTTCTTTCCCTGGTTTAGGAATGGGGATAATAAGAGCCTCCCTGGCGCTGTCCGGCAATCGCCCCAGTTCGCGGGCCTTGCGGTACATTGCGGTCAGGTGGGGGTCAACTCCTCCACATATGTTGCAAAAAATTCGACCGGTAGTCCGTCGGTACCTGGCGTTTTATTACGCGCCATTCCCTTAATAGCCCCCGAATCTCCCGTTGAGTGATATCCCCCCCCAGGAGCTCCGCAATTTCAGGGGTCAGGCGTGTCAGTGGTAGATCAGTCAGGTAGTCCCCCATATCTGCCAGTGCGCAGGTACATGTTTTGGCATAGAGTGCAGTGTAGTAGCGTGCAAAGACCTCGTTGATCTTATCCTGAGCGAAGTGTCTGATCCCCCATTCATCCTCTATTTCCACTAGGGGAGAGCCCCGGCGCCCCGGATTTGTCAGCCATGCCAGGAGCGAGCCGGACTTGTCCCTTTCAGCATGGGTGCCCTCTAGATATTTTTTATAGTCGAAGCTCCTGAGCCTCTCTGTTTGCCTCGCTGTCTCCTCTTTAGCGTCCAGGAGTGCCCGTTGGAGTTCCGGATGCCCCGGCCTCCTGCGTTCTATTTCCCGGAGAGCTGACTCTGCCCCCTCTACTTCTCTCATGAGGACCTTCCTGACTCCTGTGGCACGTGTGATGCACTGGCCTCTCAGGACCACCTTAAAGGCGTCCCATTCTGCAGTGAGGGATGTCGCCGTCCCAGTGTTAAGTCTGAAATAGTCCGCTATCTCACCCCTGATCTCCTCTCTAAAGACCTGATCTTCCAATGTGTCTGGTCGAAGTCGCCATGTGGGAATCGCCGCTGGCGGGTACGTCCACCTCAGGGACATAATCAGCGGATTATGGTCTGAAATGGTGCGTGCTAAGTATTCTGCTGACGTGACTTGTTGGTGAGCATCCGCCGAGCACAACAAGGCATCTAGTCGGGCGTGTACTTCGTGGACCGCCGAGAAATAAGAGTAGTCTTTGGTTTGCGGGTGTAGGGTGCGCCATGTGTCTAGCATGCCCCAGCTCTGTCTCCATGTGGTGAACGCATGGGAAGCGCGTGCTGCTTGGGAGGTTGGCAGCGGGGGGTGAGACCGGTCCAGAAGTATGTCGTCTACACTGTTGAAGTCGCCCCCCACTATCACAGTACCCGCAAGATATTGTGCTAATTTGTGGCTGAGTGCCGGAAAGAATGCTGACTGATCGACATTAGGGGCGTATACACTGATCAAGGTAACGTCCCGGCCTTCCAGCCTCCCCTTGACGGCCACGTAGCGGCCCTCCGGATCGGTTACTGAATGGAGCAATTGGAACGGAACCCCCGCTTGGATCCACACTAACGCCCCTCGTGCATAGGCTGAATAAGTAGTGTAGAAGAGCTGCCCCCTCCACCTTTTTTGCAATGCCTGCCCTTCCTTTTGCGTAAGGTGCGTTTCTTGGAGGAGAGCTATCTGGGCTCCTCGTCGTTTAATATATGAGAGGACTTTATGGCGTTTGGACATAGTATGCATGCCCCTGATATTCCAGGTCATGCATTTGTAATGTCGGTGGTCAGCCATGGTCGAGAAGGACTCTGTTCCAAACCCCGCCTAGGCCGGCCAGCACCCACCGCACCCATCTCTGTGTCGAGCCCCCATTACATCCAACATTTTGCAACCCAGTGTTTCCCCCCAAACCCAACAACAAACTCGCCCCTGAACTCCCACTCCCCAGGATAAGTAGGAAAAAACAACCCCCCATCCAAACCAATTTATAAAGTCTACAAGTGACTGCTTGTAGGGTGGTCAGTCAGTCCCAGAGGGTGGCCAGCCGCTGGGGCTCACCCGTCTCTGCCGCCGCCATCTTCTCCACAATGTCAGAGGCCCACCCTACAGCAACCCTCCCACTTGTACCCCTGTACCTGAATGTAATCTCAGGAGCGCCCCACAGCAAGCGAGGTCTGCATCTCTCAGTTCGCCATTTTGAACCACTAAATGATGCCATCTGCCGTCTGCGGTGTTACAGCCGGGATTGGCTCACTCTGTGCCTCAGAGTCGCTGGACCCACCCTCCGAACCAGTGTCTGCCGTATTTCCGCTGCCCTCCGGCTGGTCTTGGCTCTGCACTCCGCCGCTGATCCGGCCACCACCTGCATCGCGTTCAGCCATTCGAGTTGTGTCTCCTCCTGTGAAGGCACCAGGATCTCCGTCCCAGTCCTCCGATTCCTGGGTCGGTGTCCTCGTCGTCTCCCTTTCGTCGGGCTCCGTGGCCGCTCTGCACCATCATGGTTGTCTAACCAGTCAGACGCCTCCTGAGGGGTTCTGAAGAACTCTGTGCCCCCAACCGTTACAACTCGCAGCGTAGTCGGGTTTTGCGTCGTGTAGTTGTAATCCAGTTGCCGCAACCTCTGTTTCACCTCCCGGTAGGAGCTCCGCCGTCGTTGCACTTCCCGCGAAAAATCTGGGAAAATGCGCACTATGGAATTGTGCACCCGTGTGTCGCCCTTGATGCGTACCTGGGTCAGAATGTGGTCTCTGTCCCTGTAGTGTAGGAGTTTCGCTATCACCACTCTTGGCGGGGCGCCTGGCAAGGGTGGTTTCGCCAGGACGCGGTGCGCTCTTTCCAGGGCGAAAAAGTTCGACAGTCCGCTTGGCGCTATCTCTTCCCTGATCCATTTTTCAAGATAATCCGTCATGCTGCGGCCTTCAATTTTTTCCGGCAGGCCCACGATCCGCAGGTTGCTTCTTCGTGACCTGTTTTCGGCATCTTCAGCCCTGTCCTCTAGCGTCCGCAGCTTTGCCTCTAACAGGGCCATTCGCTGCTTCACGTCAGTGAGCGCCGGCAGGGCCTCAGCAAGTTCTCCCTCAGTTGATTTAACTCGGTCCGCCAATTTCTTGTGATCGTCCCTGAGCAAACCCATGTCTAAGCTCAACGAGTCAATCTTATTTTCCAGGCGCTCGCTGGACGTGGTGATAGCCTGCAAGATGTCCTGCAGCGTGGGGACTGCAGGGTGTTCCCCTTGTTGCTGGGCTTTCCCGTCTTCGTCCGTAGGCGCGCTCATGGGGGGATCCTCTCTGTCCTTCTTCTTCTGGGGCTTCCCCATTGTGTCTTCACGCCCTGGGACACCTCTGGTGCTGCGCGTACTCATGGGGCACCTTGACCCGTTCTCACCGGGTTTGCACTGCTCGCGTTCAGCAAGCCCTCGTCTACAGGCCCCTGTGTCTACACCAGTCCGGTAGGGCGGCGTTGTCAATGGCTGTCGCGCAGTGTGCCCAGAGTCCCCAGTCCGAATGCAGGGCCCCGTTCATCCGGAGTCACCTACATAAAGACAATAGCACATTAGATGAGTCTTAAAAGAGGGTGTAAATAAACTTTAGCAAAATCACACAATAGTAAACAGTCAGTACACACCGACAATCCAGGCACGCTGGTGCTGCATCTGTGACATAATCGTTGGGATGCGACTACTCCGCATGATGTAAGCGTCGTGCGCTGAACCTGGGAAACGTGCACAAACATGTGAAATGGTCATGTCGGCCAGACATACCACCAGAGCATTGATTGAGTGGAAATGTTTCCTATTCCGGTATGTCTGCTCATGTGCCTGTGGTGGTACCAAAGCCACATGTGTCCCATCAATGGAGCCAATGACATGTGGCATCCTTCCCAGGGCATAGAAGTCACCCTTGATGTCAGAGAGTCATTGTGGTGTTGGAAAATGGATGTAGTGGTTGAGGAAATGCAACATCGCCTCCAACACATCTTGTAGCACACGGCTGAACATGATCTGTGACATCCCACCAGCAGTAGCAACTGTGTGTTGGAAGGTACCGGTGGCAAAGAAGTGTAGGGTTGCCATCACCTTCACCTTGGGGGTCAGCGCAGTAGGGTATGTCCGGCCAGGTTGCAAGTGTGGTGCCAACTGCTCTGCCAATTCTTCAATCAGTGGCCTAGTGAAGCGGTACCGTCGCATGCAGTCACGTTCAACCATGGTGGCAAGGTCAGGGAACGGTCTGTGGACAGCTGGTCTCCTGCAGTACATAAATGAGCAAAGACAGTTTGTCAGTTCCCCTATCTAGGTGCCAGTGTACATGCTAAATAGCACATGAAACAACAGGACACAAAGACATGATGTATGTGCTGTAGTGTATGTGCACACATGTCAGATACATGCCCATCATCTGAAATCTCAGCTCTACACAACAAGGTCCATGTTGTGCTGTGACCAATCTATGGGCTCTGCCACAGTACATCAGTATGAGTGTCACATACCAGACACACACTACAGTCACTAGTGAGGACAGATGTCTACCACACATCACAGGTTTTTGACAGACACACACAGGGACCTTGTGTCGCCACAAGGACACCATCATGATGTAGCATCTCATATACACACCACAACGCACACATGACACACACATGAAGTGCCACAACGTTTTTTTGCATCTCACACATGGTGTCTGTGACACACAGATGCCACATCAACTCACATTGACAATACACATGGATGTGGTGACCGTTTGACATTGAGCACATGAAATCAGAGTAATCTCCGTAGCTAAATGCACACATACTGTGGATGAACATCACAATTGTGGCACTGGGACACCCAGTGATACACATCCCATTCCACCTAAGAGTCAGGGTGTATGTCACATGTCATACACAATGTACCCCGGGAACTGTGTACATGCCTCATGCCCTGAACTGTACAGTCGTCAATCACAGTGGTTATGTGTCCAACACACAAAGGTATCTGTCCCCATGACACCTTGCCCTGCCTGGGAGTGGGTGCCACTAAGTGACACATACCAAATCACATGTTTACCCACATATGCACACACAGGTAATGCAGCCTGACATGCCCCTTGATATACTGGTCACAGGCTGTATTGTTGTTGGTGTGCCCATGTGTCCATGGAAAGCTATTGTGGGTGGAATACTTAGTACATTGCCTTCAATGATGACTGACGCGGGTCACCAATTCAAAAGACGCGTCGGACACCTAGGGAACGAGGCAAGCACATGCCTTGCACACACGCCTTGCACATTGACTGCAATGGGGACTGACGCGGGTGACCAATTCAAAAGACGCGTCGGACACCTAGGGAACGAGGCGAGCGCACGCCTTGCACACACGCCTTGCACATTGACTGCAATGGGGACTGACGCGGGTGACCAATTCAAAAGACGCGTCGGACACCTAGGGAACGAGGCGAGGGCACGCCTTGCACACACGCCTTGCACATTGACTGCAATGGGGACTGACGCGGATTTGGCTCTTGTACGATTCGTGTTCTGAAAAATCAGTTGGCTCCCTACAACGATGTATCAGACTCGTTGGTGTAATGGGTTTGAAATATTTGAACGATGCGGAAGGCGTGTACGAGCCGTGCAATGCGATGGATTGGCCAGATTCATAGGATGCAAACGTGGTGGACCTATCGCTTTGGACGCATGGGACAGAATCTGCCTCTGCAGCACAGATATAAAGCTGTCTGTTCCCCTGAGAGCTCACTTGCCTGCACTACATGCTCCAGATTGACATCTCTGCTACCACTGCTGCTGTCTCTGCATCCTCTGGCTCCAAGAATGGCACGTACTGTGGAGAGGGCCCCATCCTTCACAGAGGAGGAGAACAAGGCCCTGCTGGACAGCCTCCTTCAACAGTACAGCAAGCTGTATGGGACACCAGGGAAGCAGGTGAGTGTGCAGTCCACATCCCTTTTTCATTGTGCATGTTGTCTGACTGGCACTAATGGCATTGTGTACACCAGTGGCTAGCATGCTCACTGAGTAGTTGTTACCCCCAAAGTGTGTATGTACCTGTAGTGGACAGGTACTGTGCATGAAAAGTGCATTTTGACACAGTTATTATACTCAGGCAATGTTTCAATTTTGTAAATGCAGGACAACTGTCAATCACCATAGTTGCACTACCTGTGTACATCATATGCCCTTGTGATGAAGACATGTATATCCAACTGTGTGTTGCACAAACATGTTGCATGTCTGGTAATGGACTTTTATCCTTGTCATCCTCACAGGTTGATGCCCATCAGAAGCAGGAGATATGGCTGACCATTGCCCGGGCTGTTCGATCTGTGGGGGTCTACAGACGCCGCATCCGCAACTGCCAGAAGAGGTGGCAGGACCTTCGTGGCTGGACCTGGAGGATCGCCAGAGTCCAGCTGAAGCTGTCGCCTCCTCGCAGAAGGGGCGGACGACGGACACTGACCCCCCACATGCACCGGATTCTGGCGGTGGTATTCCCTGACCTGGATGGGCAGTTAAAGGCCAGACAGCAGCAAGGATGGGGTAAGTGCATACCTTTTCTGTGAACTATGTCTCATATCCTCTTTGCACTCCTTCATCCTGGTTACACTTCCATAGATCTCCTGTCTGCTTGAACAGGAGTCATGTTCCTAAATTAGTTCATGGCCCATCCTCATCTGATACACAGGTGTGGCCCTTTCAGTCTGTGACTTGTGTCACTTGTGTTGTGTGTCCCTGCTGTTGTCCAAAATTAAGGTTGTAAACAGCATCTGCTACCGGTGCATTGTTTTGTCCTCATGAGTGAGGCAATTGATTGTCATGTGTCTGCACATTGCCAGAAATCAGACATGTACTCTATGTGGGCAAATGATATGTGTTCCAATTGATGCTTTGGCTCACCATATGTGTCTGGGGTATTTACCACACAGCCATGCAGCAGGTAAGACAATGTTGGGGCCTCATAATAATGTACATCATGTGTGTCACACATGCATGAACACATGCCTAGTGTTCAGGGTAATCCCATGTTGCACATGGAACTGGACAGGTATGCCTACTCCGGACATGAGGAACACTCTGTGCTCCTACTCCTGTGTGTCAGCCTACATTTAGTTCATTGTGAAATATGCAATATGGTGTCTGCCTCGGTGTCATTCTGGAGTGGCCTAGCTTCTTAGACTCCTGTGGTGTTGAGCATTTTGGTTTTGGCAGCTAGCTGAGGTGTGGCTAATGGATCATCACAATGGGGAAAAACATAGGTGTGTGATCACTTGACGGTGCATAATGATGTATTATACATAATAGTGCAGGCAGCCTCAATTCGTTCTCATCAGACTGTGATGTTATCATGTTCACAGATTAGTGCTTGCAGTCACTCAACTGTCGCATTTGTATTACGTCGGATCATCATATGCCTTAAGATGTGTGTAGCAGTAGTGGAACATGTGCACTTGACAGCTGCAGGGCTTACATTCCCCAAAATGATAATGATTGTGACACAGTGCAGACTTTTTATTTATGGATGCACTGCCCCTGTGACTTTATCCAGTGATGACTGATTAGCCAGACTGGCCCGTAGCATGGTATCCCACTTGCTAATATGTATCCTGCCGTTATGTCAGTTGTACAGCATACACCCTATTGTGGCATTGACCATCAATACATGGGCACATCATGGTGTCTTGTGAAGGAAGCATATCCATTTTACTGACAATGAGTTTGGCCATCCCTTATCCTGACACATGTACTGAGTCAGTGGCAGGAGATGGGATATGTGTGTACTGACACATTTCATTCACAATTTAAGATGTTCTGAGATATGTCTATGTGGTGCATGTGTGCACATATAAGTAGTGGCATACTGCATGCACCAGACAGATGGGTCCATGGAGGGGAAGTGTATGAGTGGCATGGTTGACTGGCAGAATGACAGGTGTCTTTTTCAATATGTGCAGGCACTTCTAGCAATATTTAGCAAATGCGGCAAATGCGTCATCTGTAATGTGCTGTAATGACTGTGATGTCTCAGGTGAAACAAGTGACTGATGTGTATCTGTTTATCCTGATTGTTTGCAGAAACATCTTCGGCTACTGGAGGAGACAGCTCCATGGACCAAGAGGAGCCGCAGAGCCAGACTGGGTCTGCTGGAGAGGAGTCGGAGGGACCCAGTGGCACAGAGGGTGAGGGGAGCCACACTGAGGAGACCTCAGCTACAACCACCTTGGCTGAGGAACACAGCATCTCCAGTGAGGACTCCCTTGTGGAGGCGGGTGTCAGCAGACCCCAGACAACACCGAGCGAGTCTGTCCCCGCCACCACCACCATCTCCACCCTCCCATCTGCTCCCATCCCAGAGGTCCGTGGAGGCCCCCGTGTAAGGGAGCATGTCTCCTTTGTGCCAGGCACCGCACCCCCTGCCCCTGTCTCCCCTGCTGCCCTGAGTGTGGAGTCTGTGGACTTGCTGACGCAGCTCCATGTAGGGCAGAGAGCGATGCTGAGAGTCCTCCATTCCCACACCAGTCTGTTGACACAACTGGTGTCCTTCATGGAGGGCATCTCATCAAACATGTCTGCCCTACATCGGACTATTCAGGCCATGGCCTCCACACAGACGTCAGCAGTGTCCCTCCTCCAACAGTCACTCACCCCTCCTACCTCTGCCGCATCCACAATCCCCACTGCCCTACCTGTCCAACACACACACACACCAGCACCGGCACACACCACAATAGACACAAGCAGCACACAGCCACGCAAGCCAAAATCCAGAGCCACAGGCACGCACACTCCGGCGACTGATGGCACACACACAGGGGATGGGTCACAGATGCACAAACAGACATCCACAAGCACTCCGCAGTCCTCAGATGCCTCTCCCTCCAAAACCCCTTCCCTTCCCTCACCTGCAACCCCCCCTACCCAGCAGCTCTTCCTCTGTGACCTTGGCCTATTCCCCACCGATCCATCTGCTCCAACTCACAAGGGGAAGAGGAAGTCACCACGCACAGGGGGGAGTTCCCCTGCCACACGGACAGCCTCCCCCAGGCGCATGGACACTGAGGCCCCCATCCGCAAGTCCCCCCGGACTAGGAAGAGCAAAAACCCACCACAATCCCGCAGCTCAACCACACAGTCTCTGTCCTGCAGCCCCCAGGCCACCACTCCACAGGTCCCCCAGCCACACCCTGCCCCTGGTTCACCCACACACCGATACCGCATCCCCAAAATGATTAGGCCCTCCCCCCACCACATGCACTTCCACCCCCACTTCACACGCTCAGCCTGTTCCTGCCACTGGTGTAGAGTCCGTGTCTCCCCCCTCTGTCCTGCCCACCTCACCTGGACCCCATGACACTACTTTGGAGGTTGGCACTGCAGTGGAGAGCTCATCCACCTCGTCTGACTTTGGCACTGCAGTGGAGACCACGTCCACACCATCTGACCTGCCCACTGCTGTGGTGCCGGCAACCACCCCATCTGACTTCATCCCTGCAGTTGTGACAGTGCCCACTGGTTCAGACACCTCCACTGCAGTTGCCAGTGACACTCCAGCACCCACCACCCCTCCCCTGCCCCATTCTGCTGTCCCCTGATCCTGTCCCTGCGGTGCTTGGCCTGCCCCATGTATGCCCCTCCAAGGGGAGATGTCCCCTGGTCATAGCAGTGCAGGCAAGCAATGGGTGACTTGTCACATGTCACCCTGGTTGAATTGAGAAATGGACTGGCCATTGGCCTTTTGACATTGTGGACTCGAATTACCAGTTTTAAGGAGTTTTATTTTTAATAAAGCAAATTGTTGTTATCCATTGTTGTTGCATCTAATGTACATGATGTTGATGATGAGTATCATGGACTTGATGTTGTACTTGTGTTTTAAAGGTACAACAGGATGATTTGTTGATGTGATGGACTCCATGTGGTCGATGGGATATGTGTTCTTTTCTGCTATGTATCCATGACATCCTTTGCTGCAATTACAGGGTGTAATGATTGCAAAATGTTGTAACCAGGATTATCTCTTTGGGTTTGCTACTTCACATCTTTGGCATACACTGTTGCACATATGTTGTACTTACATTTGGGCACATGGTGAGATTCCCTGACTGGGCCCATCTACACTGGACAGGCAGGTTTGTGCATCCATGGTACACAAGTCATCTGTGTCATCAGTGCAACTATCTCTACATGTGTATTGCGTATGTGCAGATGACTGAAGGGACACTCCCGTACACATGTTGCTGTGACCAGAGTGTTCATTGTGTTGTAATTGTTGGCTCACTGTGCAAGTGGTGTGCTGGCATGTCATTCCGTGGCATTGCCTGTGCACATGGTGTGTGTTGTGTGAGCATGTCTGTGTGTGTTCCCTTCCCTTTTTTCGACTCAGCCTGTGTTCCATGCAGATGTTCCTGTTATGTGCACTTGCTGAGTTGTCCTGTGTTCATCAGACTTCTTTTCCCTGGGTTTACTGGGATGTAGGTGCATGGCAGACTACTGGTCATTAGGTTGTCATCCCTGGCTATTTTAGTTGTAATTTCAGGGGATGTTGTCAAACGCACATGGGACACATTCAGGATTCCCATTGGCACTTATGTGTTTCCAACATCATGTTGTTTTCCCTATGTGGTATCTGTGAGGCTCACTCGTATGTGTGTGTGACTACTCCCACTCATCAGGGCCATTGCTGCAATGTTGGAAGGTGTCAACATGTGTTCTTTGTGGGTCTCCTTTGGTTCCTCATTGGTGTAGGTGTGTGGCAGGGTTCCCAATGAATCGTGTTGTCTTCACATTATGCCCATGTTCCGCATACTGTGCAGTGTGGCAGACATTCACAGGTGTTGTTGACAGGCCATGTGTGTTGATTGTTGTGTACCTTAGATCCCCCACCACCCTTGGGATTGTAATGGGTGCTTGAGCAATGTCAACAGTCCCTGTGTGCCTAGCTGATGCATATTGTTGCAGATCAGGGTGTGTGGTGTTGAGGGTGGCCACATGTGAGTTGTTTCATGTCTAGGCCCCTACCTACATTTTGCACATTGGTTGCAGGACATGGCCAGTGATTTGTGTTTATGGAGGTGTGATGTGAGTTTGTTGTTATGGACACATGACCCAGTATGCACAGTTGACTGTGCTCCACAGTATAAGCAAAACAGACCTTTGTCATCACAGTGGGATTGGCATACAGGCTACTGTCACCACAAATTAGGGTACTAGAGGGTAGTGCTGTAGTGGGTCTGTCTCTTGCTGTGTTGGTTGCTGTTCCACCCAGCTTGCGTCACATGAATACGTTGCTATACCACTCATCTGACAATGTATGCTTGACCACAAAGGGGTGCCCAGTTCATTAGTTACTTTTTGTATGGCACTGTGGACACATCTGTGTGATTGGAGTTCATCCCACCGTCATGTGTTGTGTACTAGCCTGGGGACACTGAGACACACACACGTGTTGTGTATGATATGCAGTGTGGGTCTGCCTGTCTGTGTTTGTGCATCTGCACCTCTGCATTGGTATTGCTTTTGCGTTCCATTGTGTGGATGTAGTTTGGAGGTTTTTCCCTAATGTCCATGCATCTTGTAGGTCATCATCCTGCACATTGCTCATGTTTGGTATGTCCCATTGCTGGCATGGTATGGGACTTTGTCACCTAACATAGACAGTCTCCACAGGATTCCTCAGTTTGTGTGTCTGTTTGTAGAGATATGTGTGTATGCATCATGATGCTCACTTTTCACATAGTCTAATTGGACACTGTGGGCATTGTCAGGGCTCATGGCCAATGCTTGTCTGCACATGGCAGAGGGAGTTCTTGTGATACACAGCAATCTTTGCCTCTCAAATCTATGTTTGTATGTGAAACAACCACCACATTGCCACTACATTGGTTGTGGATTTGGGACCAGTGAGCACAAATGCTGGTCTGGTGATGCTGCTATTATTTTGTCCACACTCACCTTCTGGTCACTGTAGTGATGTGGGCTTTGGAACCCATTACCACAATGTTCCTGAGATGCTGGAGTTTTGAACCCCACAGTCATCTTTTGGGCACACATGTGATGGGAGTCACATTGTATGTTCACTATCAGAATCAGTGTTGTGGGCATTTGGCACACACATACATAGAATCTTGCAAAGATGGTAGGGGTTTGCTTAGTCACCCTATGCGTGTGAATGCTGGTGGTGCAGGGCATCCAGCCCCCTATGAGTGGGGATGGTAGTGGTGCAGGGCATCCAGCCCCCTATGAGTGGGGATGGTAGTGGTGCAGGGCATCCAGACCCCTATGAGTGGGGATGGTAGTGGTGCAGGGCATCCAGCCCCCTATGAGTGGGGATGATAGTGGTGCAGGGCATCCAGCCCCTATGAGTGGGGATGGTAGTGGTGCAGGGCATCCAGCCCCTATGAGTGGGGATGTTAGTGGTCCAGGGCATCCAGCCCCCTATGAGTGGGGATGGTAGTGGTGCAGGGCATCCAGCCCACTATGATTGGGGGTACTGGTATTGATGGGCATCCAGCCCCCTATGAGTGGGGGTACTGGTATTGATGGGCATCCAGCCCCTATGAGTGGGGATGGTAGTGGTGCAGAGCATCGAGCCCCCTATGAGTGGGGATGTTAGTGGTGCATGGCATCCAGCCCCCTATGAGTGGGGATGATAGTGGTGCAGGGCATCCAGCCCCCTATGAGTGGGGATGGTAGAGGTGCAGGGCATCCAGCCCCCTATGAGTGGGGATGGTAGTGGTGCAGGGCATCCAGCCCCCTATGAGTGGGGATGGTAGTGGTGCAGGGCATCCAGCCCCGTGGGGGGTACTGGTATTGATGGGCATCCAGCCCCCTATGAGTGGGGATGGTAGTGGTGCAGGGCATCCAGCCCCCTATGAGTGGGGATGGTAGTGGTACAGGGCATCCAGCCCCCTATGAGTGGGGATGTTAGTGGTGCAGGGCATCCAGCCCCCTATGAGTGAGGATGTTAGTAGTGCTGGGAACCCCCCCCCTAGGTGTGGGCACTGCTGGTGGTGTGGACCATGCTACCCCTGTGGTTTTCCTTTTGCTGGTGGAAGGCATGTCCCCCCCCCCCTTTGTGTGTGTAGCATTTCGCGTGTTCGCGATGTTTGTTTGTGTGGGTGTCTGACTTACCGTCTGCGATGTACGCATCTGTTCATGATCCGGTCATAGATATACAGTACTGGGATGACCTGCGCGATGGGATTCATCATTGGTTCGTCTCGTACTTGCTGATTGTTGCTCCGACTCGTACACGTTGTGAGTTGGTCCGTTTCATAGCAGTGGATCATGTTGTGGCACGAATCGGACCTGCTATTCATCTCTCCCGGATGCTGTGACGTGCTGCTAGTGGCGACCAGTTCGGCGCGTAGGATTTGCGCATCGTACTTGTCCGGCCGGAAACTATTGTGGAAACTGCTTCCGGGCGACTCGGATGGGCGTTTGGATATGCGGCTCGTACGGGAAATGTTGTTGGAATCGAAGCCTACGTGTCGTTCGGAATTGTGGCACTTTTGCGCATCGTACTCCATCGCCCGGACGGACCGGCTCCCAGTACGAGTCGGTCGCAACGTAAGGCTACGGACAGCTCTCGGAGGGCTGTCCGAGCGAGATCGGAATCGGCCCCTATATCTACGAAGTCTGAGTAATCTTCTGGTAACTCAACAATATGTGCAAGAGCGTCTTTCAAGTCATCCCGCAATCCCCTATAGAATAGGGAAGTGCGTTTTTCCTCTGGCCATTGGGTCTCCGTCAGCAACCTGTTAAAGGTGGTTAAATAACTCAACAGGTCCTTACTTCCTTGTTTTAAATTCAACAACTCATTATCGCTAGCCTGAACATATGTGTGCTTAGCTGAACATTTTGGTCATGGTGGCTTTAAACAACTGCCAATTATACAAGATGGGGTCATTCCTATCTATGTATGGGATAGACCAATTAGCGGCTGTGCCCCCCAGATAAGACAGCACAAAGGCCACTCTGGATGCATCGGTAGGGAAAGCTTGTGGCTTACAAATAAAATGCAGTTGACACTGACTAATAAAGACATTAAAATTAGCACTATCACCAAAGAAAAGTTCCGGTGCAGCCAAAGGTACAACATTAGGAACCGCTACTGTTACATGTACTGGCAATGATGCTGCATCAGATGCCATGAAAGTGTTCGACGTTTTTGATCGAGCACCAGTTTCTGCAGGAGTCTTGAAGGCTTTAGGAAAGGGACTGTCCCATAAAGACTCCCTACGTTTGTATCGTATTAACTCATTACGCAACTCTATATTTTCTTCTTTTAATCTTTGCATTTCTAACTGCAGATTCTGTAGCATTACTGCTACAGTTTGATCTTGATTAGTGTCCTCAATCAAAGCTTGGGCCATGGCTTGCGGTCGTTCTCTGGGTCCATATCTCTCACAAAGAACTTGAGTTTTTGTGAGGGCTTGCGCTTCTGTCAAGTCTCCACTCACCTGAAATCCAGGATGTTCGATTTGAGAGATGAGACGCTTGTTCTCTACGCACCCAAAAATCTACGCCTGTCAAACCGTATGTATAACACAGCTTAACAAGAACAGATCTTCAGGGGAAGGGGAAAATGGGACAAAATAAAAAAGAACAGAAAGAAAACACTCTGCTGGATTCGAATCTTGGCACGACTGTGGCGCTGATCGCGATACCTTAACCACTCTGTAAACACAGCAATTCTTCTGGAACACTATCTATGTACAAACGATAAAGATCAATACACATTCATTAACCTACTTAGTTGAATACATCCACTAGTATCCTGATTTACATTGTACATAAAGATTATACCTTTCACTTTAATTTGCTGCTCAACATATAGCAGAGATAATGTCTCCCTTTTATCATCAGATGCATCACGTGCTTAAAGTGACGTTCTTAAACACATGTGTATAATGCTGCTCTCTGTAGTGAAATAAAAGAACACCTTGTCACCTTTTCAGCATAACACACCAATAACTGAAATTTAAATGTTCCATGAAACACTTACTAACAAAAACACCTTTTTCTTGTCTTCAAGAATATCATAAAATAAAAGTAATACAACGCAAAATAAGTTTCAGCAGAAAATGTCCACTTATTCCTGAGTAGAAAATGAGTCTGTCTCTCTTTAATTGAAAACTCTTGTTTGTCTCACTCTTGAAATACGAAGAAACTATAATTTAAGGAACCTTGGAGCATTTCCTCTGAGAGCGCAAAAGTCGTAAATTATCAGCCTTTGGACTAAAACAGAAAAGTACCTGTTTAATCTTTGACGCGCTTCCACTACAAGCTTTGTTAATTAGAAATGCCTTACTTGACTGAGCACTGCTTTTTCTTTCTTTGTTGCAGGCCGGAGTTATTTCCTAGACGGAACGAAGGAGGAAGTCGTGGAGTTATCCTGGAAACCACCAAGGACTGACTGGAACCGAAGAGGAGGAATACTGCCTGCGGCGCGGGAACTTGAAGGAAATCAGGTAAGTGGGGAATCGTGAAGACGAGCGCAAGCACGTCTCATTCTGCTTTTAAGCCTTTTATAGGCTTCAGGTGGGTGCGGTGGTTTAACAGAAATGCAAATTGCCAACTGTAAAGCAGGTGTGGCAGGCACATGTTAACTGTCATTAGTCCTGCTGATCCATGGTTTCCTATGCAAATTGCCAACTGTAAAGCAGGTTTGGCAGGCACATGTTAACTGTCATTAGTTCTGCTGAATCAAGTTGTTTCAAGCTAAATGGATTCAGATACCAATAACTACTTAAAGTTTATAACAGTATTACAGCATACCATACCAGTTTATTCAAGAAAAATAAACGCATGAAAGTTCACACTTGTGCAATTCCATAAAGCAAACCAAAATATAGCAAACCAGAAATAAAGACTGAGCATGCTACATATATTGGGTCAATTCTAATACACAGTATGAGGATTAGCCATGTTTATGGCGCAAATCCTAACACTACAAAAATAGCAGCCCACAACTAAAATATAAGTAAATTAAATCAGTATTCCATAATTTAGATAATTTGAAATCAATTAAATGATTAATTTACAATTAATATATATATCTGTTAATTATTACTTATGTAACTTCCCACCGTACACCCCTACAAACCTAGCACCCTGCAACTAAAATACAAATAAAATAATTCAGTATTCCATATTTTACATAATTAAAAATCAATTGAATAATTAATAAATGATTAATAAAAAAGTGTTAATTACTTATTACTTGCTAAACTTCCCACCCTAAACCTGAACAAACCAAGCAGATCGCAACTAAAATATAAGTTAAATAAATAAGTTTTCCATAAACTATGTAATTAAAAATCAATTAAATAATTAGTTAACGATCAATTAAATAATTAATTACTGATTAATTAATTGTTAATGAATTATTACTTATTTAACTTCCCACACGATAACTCTATAAACGTAACTGTCCTCAAATACCATATAACAAAAATCAATCAGTACTACATTATTTACATAATAAATATGAATGATGTAATTAAATAATATTTATTAAATAATTCATAATTAATTGTTACCAAATTAACTTCCCACCCTATTACCATACAAACTCAAAAACTGCAACAACACTATAAATTACTAATAATAATTAAATAAGAAATTCTAAATCACTTAAAATTACAAGCTATATTTTAAACAAAATAATAACATTTATACAGGGCCGGCTTTAGCGCTGGTGGCGCCCTGTGTGACAATGTTTGTTGGCGCCCCCCCAACGACCATCTTCGCTACAGATTCCTTCACTACCACCCTTTAACAGTGCCCCTCCTGTCTCCATAACCACTCACTCACTGAGATGCATTTATTTAGGTTTATAGCGCCGCTCATACCAGTGTAGGTTGTCAGAGCACTTTAAATCACACACACACATTACACAGAGATAATCAAGCACACGTGTGTAATTCAGTGTATAGGAATGTTACATAACACAGAGGAATACAAGGTGTAGGAGTCACATGTCATTCATACTGGTAGACAGAATAGTTTAAGAGTGCTTGGTGTAGAGAAGCACAAACTCAGAATTTAAAACATAACACCATAGTTGGGGGTTACATTTAAGAACAAGAATTGATTTTCTTTCTTTTTTTTACAGAAATGAGCCTATTTTGCAAGGTTAGAATAATGAAAGGCTGGGGGGGGGGGAGCATAACGCTATAATAATAATATACCTTGCAGTTTGCATGCAGCTCTTTGATGTCCGCTATTAGCTCACTGTTCTATATTAGAATTTTAACTGATACACTGCAAGGAACAAAAGGATCTCTCTGACAAAAGCACTGACCTCTTTAGATTATATGCACTTTGTGATCTGCACGGTACACGTACTTTGCATCAGGCATATTAACCCACTGTGCTACTTTTGGTTGAGTCACAACTTCCACTAAACAAAACTCCGATCTCACTCCAGGAAGAACGTGGAGTTATCTAGACATTTTTATTGTATGAAAACTGCTGGACGCACGGAAAGGGGTAGCAGGTGCTTTTAAAACTATAACGTAATTGTAAACACGGCGCCCCCAGAAGTCAGCACCCGGTGCAATGGCACCGGTCGCAGCGCCCTAGAGCCGGCCCTGCATTTATATAAACAATAGTAACACATACAATTAATATAGCAGCTAAAACGTATTCAAATAATTACAAAATGATATTTTTAACAACTATATTGCTGAAAACTATATTAAAAACATCGATATTCTTTAAAACAATATTGCTTACTTTCAAAAATTATATTCTTGTCAACAATATTTGTGCATTTCAATATTTGTGTGTCACAATATTTAATTTTCGGCATTTATGTCTCCCGATATTTTAAACTCATTATTTTGTCTAAACACCCACATTTTATCCTATAAGGGGAATTTATTTCACAGAGATATAAATACCTATGCAGATCCCTGTAATGTCTGAAAATGTACTCTATTTGTCTTTAGTGTAGCTAGGATTTCTCAATAGGTTGAGTGTAAACGTAACTCAAGAACTCACAGCGCAGGGGGGTCCATGGTCTAGAAAATTCGAATACACAACAGTAAAGGGGTGGGAGTGGATAGTTTACCTTGAAACATTAAGAGAGAAAAAAATAACATGGTTACATTTTAAATATGAATATTTTTTCCGAAGGGCCTTATGTCACATTTTCTCTGCTTCAACAGCTGAAAATTAAAGTTTCAACCAAGAACAGAGTATAGTGTGCCTATTTTTCTCTTGAAAAATGTCATCGAACAGATGGAGGAAGAAAGATTGCTCCTGTAAGTGTTAAGCTTCAGATGTTAAAGTTGGAAAAGAGTTACACTGGAAAAAGTAAAATTAGTGGATGATTCTGAGATTTTGCATTGTGGGTCATTCATTGCCAAAATATGTTCAGTTAAACATTTCGTTGACTTGTCCACTTGTTCTTTGCAGGTGCGAGGCAATTTGTGTGTTCAACAAAAGTAATAAATACAGTCCTTTAATTAACTCCTTCTTCAAATATGGAAATGTATTTACAGGCACTGGAAAGTCAACACAGTCAGCTCTCTACTATATGTGAAAATGAGTGTGAATCGTTGGATCAGCTCTCTTTGTAGGAAAGAGCAGAGCTCAGGGGTTTATGTTTGAAGTAAGAATTGCTCATTTCAATGTGATATGTATTATCTTCTCTTATTTACTGCAAAGGCCAGAGGCCTTTCGCAGCACTTGCTTTGCCTTATTTTTACTTGAACGAAATAGAATGGAATAGAAATAAACAAAAATAATTTCAAAAGTATAGAGCTTTGAGGTTAAAAAGCACATAAAAATGTAATTTAAAATCATAAAAAATGAAGAAAAGTTCACGGCCACTGAATAGCTACAATAATTTCACCTTTCGGCACTATTTACCATAAGCAAATATGTGTCTGTTAAGTGGTCTCATTAGATTATATGATAATAAGCATGGTTGAGAGAAAGTACACACGCTCAAATCCTTCTTCTGATGACCCCATAGCTCTGTCAAGGATATATTTGTTTATGTAATTCCACTCTCCAGGACTGTTAGACCCATTGTCCACCCATTTTTTGCTGAATGATACTGGTGGTAACTAACTCTGCTGGCTTTATCCTGGGCTCTGATGACCAGGGCCAGTGCTATGTTTAAAAAGGTACATGTAATGGGGTACACTTGCAAAGGGCAATGACAGACCCTATAAATCACTAGTAGATAATAATAGGCCAGGGGGTGCAATCTAACTATAAGTCCCTATATATAATCGGGCATGGAGGTTTAGAGGCCCAGCAGATTTCCTTCTGTGTGCCTGCTGTCCTTTTAAAGGCAGTCCTGCCTTGCAGCCTGTCTTTATAAGTGCATTTTCATCATTGGTGTTGACAGAACCTATAATTCCCTAGTATATAATATGGCTACAGGGTTAAAAACTACCTAAAAGCCCTTAGTATATAATAGGGCATGGAAGTTTAGAGGCCCAGCAGATTTCCTGCACTTGCATGCGTGCACTGCTGAGTGCCTGCTGACATTTTAAAGGCAGCCTGGCTTTGCAGACTGTGTTTAAAAGCAAATTTTGTGCAAACTCATCTTTGGTGGTATGGACACTTCAATAGTGACAATCTACCTTATCATTATATATTTGGCACCACCAGGTCTCCCCTAGGTGTTCCACGGGTGGGGGCCAGGGAACTATAAGCAGGTTATAAAAGATGTTTTATATGCCCTGGTGAGAAAAACTGCCCATTTCATTTTTCCCCATTGTGGATACTTATCTCCATAGGCTAGCATTGCAATATTTTATTTAGATATAATTATTGCTAGAAAAGAAGAAATATCATTCAAGTACTTAAATGATTGGTATTGATAGAGTTAACAACTTGCCACTGTTGAATCTATCATAACTAATACAGAGGAAAAGTTATAGAACTTTCTCTTCTGTAAGCCAAAATCCAGCCTTCTAGTTGTCTCTGCTGATTGGTCAGCCTTAACAGGCTTGGCCAGGCTGCTTTGATTAGGTGATAAGTGGCCTGCCTGGAGCAGAGGTTATCTGATGGAGAATGCTCTGAGGCTGAGGAGGATGGGTCCTACAGAGGGGGCTGGGTATATCAAACTGAGCTCATAGAGAGGGCAGATCAGTAAGGAATGCCAGGCATACCTACCCCCACATCCTGTGCCTCAGCTAGATGGCAGGCTTAGAACAGGAATTTGCAGAGGTCGAGGAGAGCTAATGGAAATGAGACACGCTTTGGGTTGGTTTAGCTAGCTCATACTCCTCTGGAGAGAAGTCATCCATATTGGATTTTGGAAGTGCAGTGCTTTGTGGGACAAGAGGATGCCACATTTTGGAGGAAGTTGTCATGCTTTTGGGTGGCACTCAGCATCCAATTGGACAGAGATGCCATACTTGTTGCCCCACAAAACTGAATACATATATGAGAGCTGTATAGTCCCTCAGATCTACTGCCTGAACTACAAGGAAAAGAAGGACTGACCTGCTGGAATCTGGATTTGCACCCAAAGGCCTGCACTTTGAATGACTGCACCTGCTGCACTATCTGGTACTACAGCCCTAGGGACTGTGTCTTGCTTCAAGAAGGACTAAGGAGTGGACTTCCTGCAAGCTACATGTTATCAGAGCCCACCTGCATCATCTCCACCAAGAGTCCTTATCCTGGAGCGCATCTAATGGACTTCTAAGGATTTGGCCAGGTGTATTGTGGGAATTGTGGTTCAGACGTCCCAGACACCATCTAGGAGATTCCAGACCTGTGGATTGGTGATTTGGACACTTTGAACCTACAAGGAGACGTTCAGGAAGCTCCTCCTGAAGTTTGGAGAACTTTGGAGAACTTTTGGGAAAAAGCTCCATAAGGTGACCAACCCAATGTCGAGAGGCAAGCCAGCTACCTTCAACCACAACGTAGGCAGGATTTTAGGTTCGTACCACTGAAATCTCAGGAGCTCCGGACTTCCAGGATTTGACCGGGGCATCGCGGAAAGTCAAGCCGGTGAACCCTCTCCAAATCGGCCTGCTGTGGCGGGTCGAGCGCCCTCAGAAGAAAAAGCTCCAAAAAAATTTCTAAGTGCGAAGGTGCAATTTTGACCGGGGCCTCCTGCTTAGTGTAACCGACCAGGGCTCTATCGTGGTTGGCCTCAAACTTTGACTTTGTCCCGGTCAATCGCGACCAGATGTCCCAGAGTGGCGCAACAGGTTTTTAAGCACTATAAAGTGGTTACTCTTTAAAAATGTATATCTTCAAATCCCTACATTGGATTTTTGTAATTTTGGTGTCTATTTGGTCATAAAAATATTTCCTATTCTCATAAATTGGTTTGGGATTTTTATTGTATGGTGTGTCTTACCTGTTTGATGTATTGGTGTTTTTAAATGCTGTATAGTCCTATCTCCTAAGTTAGGCCTGACTGCTCTTTGTCAGCTACCAAGGGTTGAGCAAATGGCTATTTTACTGAGACCTTTACTGGACCCTATACCGTGTTAGTAGCATTATTACTAGTGGTAGGTGCATACCTAGCCCTACCAATAACCCACTTTCCAACAAGGACCAGATAGGCTTTCATTACCATTTAAGGCACAGATTAACTAAACACAGTCCAAATCTGCCAAATTTGCGGCAACAGTCCATCTCTATCTTTCTCGTCTGCTATCGTAGACTGATCATGGTCCCTTTAAAGTTGATGCATCCCAAACCTCAATTTCAAGTTTCAATTTTGTTTCTCTTCCTTTGTCATTCCATTGTTCATAAATCGCAAAAACCTGTGTTCTATTTGACTCTTTAGATTGCAATGTTGTTACTAATACTGTTTTAATATGATTGAAGGTGTCCCACCTTTGGCCCAAAATGTCATGCAAGCGATGAGTCTAAAACACAGACATAAACAAAATAAAGAGCACACATGAGGTGGGCTTTCTCTAGTTTCGTTTAGAACAGAGTCTCTGCGAAAATGTGCTCCCTCCTCTGGTCATTTCCATGAGCCACTTACCACCTCCATAATATGCGTGTCTGGGGCCTTCAACCGGCTGCTTCAATTCAGGAAACAGAAACCGTGTTGTTTTGGCTGCAGGGATAGAGGGCAGCCCGCACATAAAAATCTAATTTATACAGGGTTGTTAAATGTGAAAGGCAGTTTATCTGTTTATTCCAGTCATCACATATCACATTGGCATTCTTCCCAGATTGGCACAGAATGCCTGCCTGGGCTGTTATGAAACATAACTGGAAAACATTTATCAACAGTACATAGACAGAAAAGGAAAACTTAAAAAATGACAATGCAGGCATCTCCTACTAAGAATGTCCCTTGCTAAAAGCTTTCTTTTTCAGATCAATATTGACCACCCACAAACAAGACCCAGGGTAGAACAAACTTTGCTTATTCAGGTCATGTCTTCCTCCAGGAAGAGACGTGAGGACCATCAAAACAAATGTACCCCGTCCACCCACAATAAAATCTTAGGCGGCATATCCCACCGCTGCTCTCCAATGTTCTGCCTGAAATGTGTGCTAGTTTCAGGCTGCATCTTCATACAGACTAGACTTCCATCCTGGAAGAACAGAGTCAGCCTATCCCACCACTCATCATTTTCCTGGAGTTTCATTTTCTCCCAGATACTAAAATTCACCATAGGGGCCCTATCCCTCTCTCTTGTGGGCTTCTCCTTCTCCCATAGGCAGAGCTGAGTGCCCTGGGTCTCAGGTAAAGGGGAGTCGGGAACTGGACACGCACATCTACCTTTTTCTTTGGGCACACACCCAAAAGGGTTACACACATGGGGGGATATTACCAACAAATTGCAATATTTATCGCAATTCGCGTTTAGCATGAGATTTTTTATCGCCGCCGATCACCAGAATCTATCGCCGCATTAGCGGCGTAATAGCAACACGCCGCTAACAGGCGATAGCTTCCTTTTCCGGCGGCAATGGACGGCGATAGATTCAGCGTGACGGCGATAAAAAATCTCACACTAACGTAAAAAAAGTGGCGATGGGCCAATCAGGGACAGAATCCGGCGCTAATTGGCACCAGGCCTGCATTTCTCACGCCCAGTGCGAAAATGCACTACAAAAGGCCCACCAAGCAGAAAAAAAAGGAAAAAAAGATGGAAAATAGTTGAGGAGCCATGGATGAAGCTGGGACCAGTGCAGAGGCCACAAACAACCCCACAAATACCCAGGAGGAGCAGCCAGAGACCCATGTGAAGGTCAAGAGGAAGTTCAGCCAGCAGGAAAACCAGGTCCTGATTGCGGAGGTGACTGAACACCAACAAGAACTGTTTGTCACCTCCACAGTGACATTGGCAAGAAAAAAAGAAATATGGCAGGACATTGTGTCCAAGGTGAATGCCGTCGGAGAGAGGAGGAGGACAGTGGACGACTGCAAGAAGTGATAGCATGATACCAAGCGCAAAACCAAGGAGAAACTAGCAGCCAACCTGAAAGCAGCAAAGCAGACTGGAGGTGGGAGTCCAGCGCCACAGGAGGAGCTGGATGAGTTGGAGGAGCAGGTGTCCCGAGTCATCAGTGAAGAGACGGTGGGCGGAGTTGCGGGCCAGGACACTGCTGAACATGACCAGACACAAGAACTAGAGGGTGAGCAACAACCAGGGACTGGGGGGACGGGGGTGGATGGGCACAATGGCACTCATGTACAATTAAATATATTGCAGTGCATACCCACAATTACTGTGGACCATGTCCCGGATACCCTTGTCCATGGTGGCATAGACACATATCACCCAACTCAAACAATACATTGCAAGACACATACTTGCGGGCACACAGACTTGGAAATGTGCACAGAAAAGTAAGCCCAACACAGTCCAATATCAACATCAGACCACTAAATAAGTGGTACATCAAATGGCAAAGTGGCACATTAACTTGACATGTGGCAGGGTGGCAAAATGGCCCCCTTGCCTCATCACGCATATACAAATTGTCTGCACAAGGACGCATCTCTCTCTGATGCCAAAATGAGGATGCACTGTGAATGTGACTGATCATGTGCACGAAGAGGCATGCCACCACCAATGTCAGCACACCTGCAACATTGTGCACGTGTGTCTGAGTTATGTGCAAGGTTGTGTATGTGCAGTAAAGTCCACCTATATGCACATTCCTGCACACAACTCAGACACACGTGCACAATGTTGCAGGTGTGCTGACATTGGTGGTGGCATGCCTACCCGTGCACATGATCAGTCACATTTACAGTGCATCCTCATTTTTCCGTCAGAGAGATGTGGCCATGTGCAGATGAATTGGACATCCGTGGTGATTAGGCAAGGGGGAAAATCTGACATCCTCCCGCATTTCCAGGCAATGTGCTCCCTTGCCTGTTCATGAGATGCAGTCCTGTGTACACCAAGTGGGGAAGCATCTAGTGAGTCTGCATACCACACACACATGCAATGTCACAACAAAGTGACCGCTGGATAAAAGATGCACATCCAAAAATGCACACAAACAGCACACTTCACTCAAAGGGCGATGGAATACAATGAGCAGGGGGGCTATGCCTACAACACCACAGTACGTGGACAATGCAGATCAGGAATGTGTCACACAAATATGTACTGCATGCCTTGTCTGTGTGACATACTCACAGAACCACAATGTGCCTGTAAAGCAGTATGACAACCAAAGTATGACAACAAGCAAGAATAGCAAAGTTGCAACAATTAATGACAAAGGCCCAAATGGCACCCTCAACCCTTAGGTCAAATTGCACTCCTCCACCCCCAAGTGTACACATCTGCCATACAGAAAACAGCATTCCACATCAGCACTGATGTGAGTTGCCCATCACACCATCATGTGCAATTAAACGTAACTGTTTGGTAAGTCTACTGTGTCAGAGAGCAAATATGTAGTCAGGTAGTTATCACCCACACGCTAAGCCAGGCATTGAATACCAGAACCAGGACAGCATGTATCATCCATTTTTTTTTGTTTAAATATCTTTATTGGTTTTCTTGAATTTAGTAACAGAGTAGAAATTTTCATAGGCAGCACTTCTGCACATACAAAGCTTCATTATGCAAGCAATTGTCATGTTTGTATCAGTTTACAGAAATTCAAATACAATACACAATGGTGTTTAGTTGTCCTTACAGGTGGTCTATATTTGTAAAATATTGCATGCTACTTCCTGCTAATGTTTGTGTTCTTCAATTCCCAACTAGCATGTAGTTACACCCAATCTATTGCAAATATGTCTTATTTAGTCAGGCAACTGCAGCAGGTGGTATGAACCGGCAGCTCACTTGGAGAATAGGAGCTTGTATTGCAACCAACTACATATTGGGAGATTGCGCGGAAAGAGAAGGATGGGCCAATATGTCATATATTAATCAAACCTCAAAACTAACAATGAATAATAAGAAAAACTGCCATCACATTACAGCGAAAAGGATATACGCAACATCACCAGGCATTCACACGTTCATCTCGATCTGGGCCCTAGAGTGGCTCGCTAGGGTGGCATTTGGGCTCATTAAAACGTTAGAGACCTCTATCATCCAGGCTATTGTCTAGTGGCTGGGGACTGGAGGGGATACTCGGCGGTGGACCCAGGACACAGACGTACTGCCACATAGGATGCAGCATTGTCCGTGGTTACTTAATGTCTCTGGGTTCGGGATCATCAGGGATTGGATCAGGTATTGGCGGGAGGGGCACCTGCACCAATTCCGTCTTTCCCGTTCTTAAAGGCTGTGAATATGTTATCCCAGTATTGTGCTATGGGGTACTTGCGGAGTCCTGCTGTTTCCTTCCTGTGTAGTGTCGTACTTTCCGCCTGCGCCCAGATCATGAGCGACCTTTCCCAGCTGATCATTTCCGGGGGAGTATTATGTTTCCACCTCTTCGTGATTAAGCGCTTTGCTGCTATCAGCCCCAGATCCCAGAATCGTGACGTGACTTTGTTTTTTCTAGACCTGGCGTAAAGTCCTAGTATGTGTACTTCCCATGTGTGCGGCAAGGAAGTTTCAGTGCAGAGTGCAAGTGTCGTGGCCACTTTCTGCCAATAGAAGTGTAGAGAAGCGCAGGACCATAGCATGTGAAGTCAGTTTGCATTAAGTTGCTGGCACCGAGGGCATGCAGATGTGGCGATGTGGAAGTGTCTGTTTATGTTGTTGGGTGAAAGGTACGCCCTTTGTATAATGTACGTTTGTATCAGTTTAAATTTGGAGCTCCTCGGGATGCATGTGGAGCTGGCCAGAATAGCACTCCATTCCTTTTCCGTCCAGGGTGTGCCCCTATTATCTTCCCAGCGGGTGCGGAGACTTAGCATCGGTTTCAGTGTATGGGTAAGGAGAGCCGCCACTAGCCAGTGCACTATGTGTGAACCCGCCCCCATGACATGCAGATATTGAAGTAACAGGTGTGTTGGCGGCTCAGTCGTCAAATCCCCCCAAGAGGCTGACAGGGCTCTAATTAAGGAAGTATGTAATAGAAACTGCCCTGCCGGTAACCCACTGTCTCTCGCTAGGGCATCGAAAGTGAGTAGTGCACCATCCGAGTATAAGTCGCCCAAGGTATCCACTTCCGCTGTATGCCAATGTGTAAGAGCCTCCTCGGAGGTGCCCGTCCTCCCTCTGGGCGTCCCTAGGAGTGGGAGTATCGGAGCGTACGGGAGCGTTGCGCGGGTAAGATGTAGGCTTCGCCTGTAGCATTTGAGCGCCAGTGCTAAGTGCAATTGAGATGGTCGTGGGGGCTTGGCGATGGGATGGAAAAGGTGGCAGATTCGGGATTGGGTCCAGGGCTGCTGCAGAGTCACTGTGTCCTCCAAACCGTTGCCACCAAGCCACTTCGTCACCCACTGTAGCTGGGCCGCTATATAGTACAGCTCCATATTAGGGACTGCCAATACTCCATGACTAGCGGGAGCATATAGTTTCCACAAGGCTACACGAGGCCTGCCTTTGTTCCAGATTAAGTCCCGAAACATGCGTTCCAGCTAGCGGAAGATTCTGGTCGGGACATATATCGGAAGATTCGAGAAGTAATATAGTAGTTTTGGAAGGACGATCATCTTGATCAAGGTGATGCGGCTCATGACATTCAGTGGGAGCGACTTCCAGAATTGTACCTGAGCTCTGACCGCTGATATTGCCCTCGTTAAATTGCCTTCTAATAAATCCTCAGGCGTCTTGTATATGAAGATGCCAAGATAGCGAAACGTGGTGGAGTACCACGGGAGGGGAGAGTCGTTGAGGAGAACTTCTGTTTCGACCGTGTCTGCGCTAAAGGGGTAAACCCCCGATTTGGCCCAGTTGACCCGGAGGCCTGATACTGCTTCGAAGGCTGTAAGTGCCTCTGCTATGGACGGCGGGATGTCGTTGATGTCCCGAACATACAATAACAGGTCGTCAGCGTAGAGAGAAACGGCATGCATTCCGTCTCCTAACTCAATTCCCCACGCCTCGCTGTCATTGCGGAGCACCATCGCCAGTGGTTCCATGGCCAGGGAAAAGAGTAACGGGGACAGGGGGCAACCCTGGCGTGTCCCCCGTCTCTCCCAAATAGGTTCTGAAATGAGCTTGCCGGTCCTAACCCGAACAATGGGCCGTTGATATAGCAGCTGAATCATACTCATGTAATGATCTCCAAGATCGTATTTACGGAGAACTGCCGCTAGATAGGCCCATTCCAAAGAATCAAAGGCCTTCTCTAGGTCTAGCACCAGGCAGCCAGAACGGGGCCACACATGTACCACGTAATGCTGTACCCGGAAGAGCCTACGAATGTTGAGCGAGGTACTCCTGGCGGGGACAAAACCGTTCTGATCCGGATGTACCAACGTTTTCACAATGGGCGAGAGACGTTTTGCAAGTATGGATGCAAAGATTTTGTAGTCGGTATTTAGGAGCGCTAAAGGGCGATAAGAGCCCAAAGATTCAGGATTCTTATCGGGCTTGAGTAGAGACACCAGTAAAGCCTCGTTCTGTGTGTCCGCAAGAGTGGATTCATCAACCGCAGTTTCAAACACCTTCAACAGTTGCGGTACCAGTATATGCGCATATGCTTTGTAAAATTCAGTCGGTAGTCCATCAGGACCCGGCGATTTCCCGTTGGAGAGTGAGAATATATTGTCCCGAATTTCCTCCGGGAGGAGGGGGTCATTCAGTTCCCCTTTTTGGGCACGTGTAGGATGTGGCAGTGTTATCCCCTCAAGGTAGAGCTGTAGCTCCAAGGGTGTAGCCGGCATGCGGGATTTGTATAGATCCTGATAGTGCATCACAAACGCATCATGTCTGTCCCGCTGTGTATATGCTATACCTCCTTGCGCCGTCCGCACCGATGCTACCAGAGCCAACGATTCATCCTGGCGAACAAGCCACGTGAGTAGTCTCCCCGCATTGTCCCCCATGTGGTGCGCCTGCGCTGAGTGTGCTGCATAATTAAGACATTTCAACCGTTCTAACAGTCGTGCATGCTCTTCCCTGTGACAATCAAGCCGTCTCGAGGAACCCCCAGCGGCTTCCTGCTCACTGGATGCCAATTGCGTCTCTAATTTGGTGAGGTCTTTTTCTAGCTGAGTTCTGATGCCCGCCTGCACCCCCAAACAGTGCCCTCGCACGACCACCTTTAGAGCGTCCCATTCCAGCAGTGGCGACGAGGCTGAACCTGCATTCTCGTCGAAGTATTGTGCCACAGTGGTGGCCAGTAGGTCCCGGAAGGGCACGTCCAGCAACACATCTGGCTGAAGTCACCAGATGGGGATCGGCGGTATCCCACCCTCCCACTCCAGCTCCATCACATGTGGATTATGGTCTGAGTGCGTACGCCCCATATAATGTGACCCAGCAATACAGGGTAAGAGATCATTGGTTACCATAAAGCGGTCCAGTCGTACGTGAAGGCCATGCGCTCCCGAATAATAGGAATATACTCTATCTAGTGGGTTTCGATGTCGCCAGGCATCTGTCAAGTGCCATTGTGTAGCCCAGTGATTTAATGCTTTCATGGCGGTATGTGTGGCCATACCAGGCAAGGGAGGAAAGGACCGGTCCAGTGAGACGTCCAGTACACTATTGTAATCACCGCCCAATATCATAGGAGTATCATGCCATGTGGCCAGTTTGTGGGAGATGAGTTCAAGATAAGCTGCTTGGTCAGTGTTAGGTGCATATAGCGAGGCAATAATCACAGGTCTACCGTCCAGGACACCTTTAACAATGACGTACCTACCCTCTGTGTCTATACAGGAGTCCACCACCCGAAAGGGGGTCCCTGGTTTCACCCATACTAGAACCCCCTGTGCATACGCCGAGTATCCTGTGGCGTACAATTGTTCTCTCCAGCGCCTGTGTAGTCGTGCCACTTCAGGTTTGTGCAAATGCGTCTCTTGGAGTAGTGCTATGTGTATGTGGTGGCGCTTCAAATAAGAGTAAATGTGATATCGGCGTGACGAGTTATGTAAACCTCGCACGTTCCAAGTTCCTATCCTTATCGGGGCCATAATGTCTGTGAGATAGGAGCACACAAGGCCTCACCAGGCCGAGGGGTGGAGGGAGCTAGTGGTGGGCCTATAAAGGTACGTGTAAAGTCTTCGCCTCCGTGTGGGCCAACTGATCGGTCAGTGTGCCGTGTGATGTAATAGATGGCATAACAAACATTTAAACCATATACAATAAAAAATACCAGAAGGACGAGTGTGCAACAGGCAACCGCCCAAACAAATAACAAAAGTAGCATACAGTCAACGTCTGGGGGGGACCAATATGCACAGCAATATACTATTTGTCAGTAGCTGGAGATTCTTCTCCGCTGGCTACCCTGTGTGCCCGTTCGACGACAAAGTATGGAGAGAGGGTGCCCTTGGGCAGTAAGGAGGAATTGTTCAGTATATGCCACTGCATTCCTCCCCTCTGTTCCCTCCGGAAGGCCCACCACGCATATGTTGTTGCGTCGGGCGCGACCTTCTGCATCTTCATTCCTTTCTTCCAAGAATCCGACGCGGTCAAGAAGGCTCTGGATCTGTTTCTCTGCTGTGGTGACCCGTGGAGAGACGTTGGCTATGACCCCCTCTGCGGAGGAGGTGCGGTCCGTCAGTTTTCGATGGTCCGCGTGAAGCAGGGTAAGGTCAACTGCCACTTTGTCAATTTTATCTTCAAGGGAGGTGCGGATCTGGTTCATGGTTTCCCCAAGTTTTTCGACTGCCGCTAACACAGCATCCAACTTATGCAACATCGGATCCACTGTGTCTGCGCCCACCATCTTATCAGCCTGGGCCCGAGTCTGCGGGGTTGGGGCCGCAATACCTCTGGTGCCTGTCTTTGTGCGCCCCCCACGTGACATGGGACCTCCGTGTGCCTCTGGGAAGCAGGTAAGGCGCTATTTCAGTATGACACGTGCTGGTGTGGGAGAGGTCAGTGTGGTCGGCCTCATGGATGTGGCGCGGAGAGGAGAGACTTCACTTCCTATTCCCTCCAATGCCCCCCCCTCCAGGGCACGCTTCTCTCCGACCAGATGTTCCCTGCGGCCTCAGGTCAATGGTCTTCAATCATCGCAGCATGGCGTACCTCGCACGTGCCTCACAGACCCAGGTAGGAGGCCCCCGGCAAAACAGGGCGAGGCGGATATGTAGGGCGGATATGTAGGGCAGAGCATCAGTGGGCCTATGGCTGTCAGAGCAGGGGGTCTTCTCCTGTGCAAAAGGACTGCGTGCTGATGGGATCGGTGCCTCAATAGTGAGTTACACCCTTGCATCCCCTCTCCGATTATCACCGTCTGCAGGTGGCACACCCACCATATCACCAGTACTCACAGCTCATTGGTACTCACAGTTCATTAATATCGCCGCTTCGTAGCTAAGCATCAACCCTCTGCCTGCAGGAGCCAGGAAATCTTGCTATGGCTGACGCAGGGGAGATGTTCAGCAAGCGGTGTGTCAGAGTCCCAGGCCGCGTCCCAGACCTGCTCACTTTCGTGGGAGTCGCATCGCCGGTTGAGAGAGCCGCTCCGTTACTTGCATTACCTCCAAGGGATCCTCCGATAGCAGGGAGATTCAGCCTCTATGCATATCATCCGCGGTAGAGACGGCTGTTGCACGTAGCACGATGCTGCGCCACAGGTCTGGGCCTAGGGAGCGGAGCCGATCCCCGGCGCCGCATAGCGAGTTGCGTCCGGGGTCATGGACGCCTATTGAGTGGCTCCGGTGACGGGGAGGTGCGCCACGGGTCTCCGCGACTCCTGCTGCTTGCCGCGACACCTGAGCCTCGGGTCCGCTCCCGGGATGCTCTCGGAGGTCGGCGACCCCTTCCGGATGTTTATTGTCGGATCTATGTGGCCGGTAGCAGGAGCCTGCGACGGAGCTCTACATGAGCACGTCCGTCCCCATTGCTGGCTAAGCCACGCCCCTCCGACAGCATGTATCATCCATGTCAGCAGCTGTGTGGCACATACACAAACACACATCACCCTGCCATTTGCATCTCTTGTGAGGGTGGCGGTGACAAGGCCTGAGCACCATAAATAGGCATCATGTAATGCACATACATCAGAAAACTGACCACTTACACACCACACGTGGGGTCAACCTTGAGGGCAATGGGTGTTGACACTGTCTGTTCAAACAGCAACAACAATAGAAACTCACGCTGCACCATACTCACAACGGGTAAGCCAACAGGAGGGCAGAAAGCAATGCATGCAAGATAAAACATGAAGGACGACATGCACACAAGTCAAATCACAATAGACAAAGCTACATGGATGTTCATGTGTACCACATAGTGCAGCACATTTTGAAACAGCAAGTAGGCTCTCATTGCCAATGTGCCTAAAGGGGGCCCTCCTCACACATAACTCCTCATGCACAAAACACATGCACATGTGCAGTACCCTGCAATGCTGCGTGTCCGTGAGCCACATTGACAAGGCAAGTGACAGTGCATGTTGAATAGCATGCCTGCAGGCCCAACATATTAACATGGTGCAGGCCACCTCACTGAGGTGGCTGAGTGTGGACAACATCCTTAAAGGAGCAGGTCACACTCTGACACATCCTCGTGTACATACAGCCCCTGACGTAAACAAGACATTTGATGTCAAACAATGCACAAGTCTCCCAACTCTGACCAAGACCCATATTCCTCCCAGTTTGCAACATCTCAGCATTGTAAAAACACAGAAGTGAAAGGCTCACTGCCTGAAAGGTATAACGGGCAGCAAAACCAAAGCTGCAGGTGCCACCATCACACAATGCAGTGCATACACATACAAATCTCAGCTCAGCAACATTGACTACTATGTGGTACAAACTGCATTACTCACACAAATGAACAGAGGACACAATTGTTGCCGCTTGTGTGTAGAAATTGTACAATCACATTTGTCATAGCTGGAAACTGTGAGATGACAATGTACAACAACAACATCACATCTGTGATGTCCTCAAAATTATCACTATCCCACAACAAATAGGCATCTCCTCTAAAACAGTCTGAATGTACCCTGTCCTGCAGTCTGCTTGTATACTCATCCAATGCATGATTATACATCAAAAACACTGTTGAACTGTATCTCCCCTATCACATTGCAGAGGGAGAGCCATCACCTCATGGACAGCAGACTGGCCCAAATCTTCACTGATGACGAGGATGAATACCCCACCATAGATCATGAGAAACTTCAAAATCTGCTAGACTCCTTCAGCACCCCACCTCCAGGAGCAGGGCAACCCAGCAGCATTGCAGCAACCCCACCCCCTGCACAAACCAACCAGCAGCAAGTACCTCCCACCACAGCTGGCTCCCAGGACATCGAGGACCCACATCTGGCCTTCCAACGCCGTGTGGTTGAGGTCCAGCGGGAGATGACTGAACAGGTGTGGGTGGGGTTTGAGAGGCTGGCGGACAAACTTGAGGCCATACGTGGGTGTCTGAGTCCCATCCGGGACCACATACAGAAGATCACGGACACCCACAGCCCGCTCGATGCTCTCCAATGGTCCATGGCTGACATTGCTGGAGTCATGATTCAGAGACAACAACAACTGTCTGGTCAGAGTGGCTCCAGCAATGTCAGCCAGGATTTGGGCAACATCCGTCGATAATGGAGAGCATGGAGCGGATGCAGGCACCAGATATGGCTGCCAGGGCTGCACACCAGCGCGATGTAGCTGGAATCTATCATGCCCTGCACCTGCTCATCACTTCATTGCTGCCCCAAGGTCTGGCGTCGATGAATGCTGCTGCTGCTTCTACATCCTCAGCTCCGCCACCTGATGTGTCAGTGCCTCACAGTGCTGCACCCACTATACCACCACCCACATGTGAGGCCCTTACAGATCAGAGGACGAAGAGGAGGATGATAGTGCATTTGTGCTAAGGAGAAAGCGGTAGCATCCATCGACGCCAATAAGCCTGTTTCTTCTTGGTGCCGGGCTTAGTATCATGCCACGGAAAATCAACTTGCACTGTCTTCCACTGTCCCCCGACAATCACCTTGGACCTCCACATGGACTGCCATATTATTTCCTCTTACCAATGACACTGCAATCAGCCTGCGGACTAAACTCTGCCTCTTCCCTTGGACCTGTTACCACCAAAGGACTCTGTCTGGCCCTCTAACGGGCATCTATGCAATGTGTGCTTGTATGGCCAAGCACTGGTCCAGTCTTCATCCTTTGAATGTAAATAAAAATATTTAACTCACACAGATGTGCGTTATCCATGACCAATCAAGTATAGTAGTCTGTAAAAAGTGTATGGACACTGAAATCCCCCGAAGGAACACCAAGGGAAATACGAGCAATGTACATGTTTTAGCTGACACAGATAGGCAGTGAGATGGCCAGGTATGTGTGAACTAGCTGTGCCCTCATTGCTCCAAAACAAAAATCTAGCAATATCCCAACCTAGCACCACATCCATTAAGGAAAAGGCATGTGTGCTAAAATGTCCAAGTCTGTTTCAGGCCACAAGTAGTGTCCCCCTTAACAATTGCAAACAAATATCTCTTGGCATATCTACTCACACACTACAGGGTGGACTAAGCCTGTTGTGATGGTGCGCATTGCATGTCACATCCCAAGATGTTGCACACCATATTCACATTGATGAAGACACGGAAGGGCACATGTTCACCATACACATATGGAACCACGTCTGCCTCAGTGAAGTAGAGTTGCAAATAGGGACCCACCCCAAAGTGCAAGGCGTCAGTCAGCCCCTCCCTGTAGACAAACTATGCAATCAAAAATTTGACCCCTCTCATGCTGTGACCACTGTGAGCGTATCGGGCAATGTGTCTAGGGATGTGTGGTGGACTGCACTGCACTGCACTCAGCATATAGCACGGCCAACATTTCAAGGGTGGCATCACTTTGAGCCAATGGCAGAAGTAACAGCTGGGACAAGTGTCTATGACACTGTCACTACAGTGAGCAATGCAACATTTACCCCCTTGTGTGCAGCAGAACAGTGTGCCTGCACCAAAACGTTAGCTGGGACAAAATCATAACTTGACAAGTTAAGTGAGTCACGAAAGGCATTTAGGAGAAGTGAAGTCAGTATACCTAACTGCTCTACTCCTAAATGCCATTTGTGAGTACCGTAAAATGTAAAGTTATTACTTACTCTCAGATGACTTTTGTGAATCGGCAACACTGTTGTTCCATGTGCTGTTCACAATGGACACAGAAATTTACTAAATCATGCATGGGCCGGAGATTGAGCATCCATGCACAGGAACATATCTTGCAAAGGAAGCTGACACACTGGCACTACGCAGCAAGTGTGGCAAGGTCTGTGTAATGTAGATGGACTCAGCGCCAGGAGCATCTGATATGCAGGTGTGTGACGGAATCTGTGGTACCCGGCGCATACATCCATCTCCATGATGGATAACAGTAGCTAACTGTATTTCCCCTCCATGCCATCTCCCTAGGTTGTGTTGTAAATGGGCAACAATGTGCTGTCCAACTCCGTGAGTCACACTGAAGATGTAGAACGTCACAAACGACTGTCCAAAGACTAGGCCGTAAATCCAACTTGCCACCCTGTCATCCATGCCAGTTCACTGTGCTCACATCTAAGGTATCCTGACACAATACATCCGGCGAACTAACATGTCATGACCAGACTTACAGATTCCAATGGATTGTCCAGTGATGGTATGAGTTGCATACAAGGGAATAAGCCACACTCCCCAACATCATCCCTGACATAAGTGCAAGCAGAAATCCAAAGTAGTAAACATTTATTAGAACAGTAAAAAGATTGAACTAACCTAAACTAACACTGACCACTAGAACTACTACTAAAATCTAAACTAACTAGAAAATTCTTACTTACCTACACTAACTACCCTAACTAATCCTAAACACGCAACAACATATCCTAGACATCAACCCCCCTCCCACCCTTAAGGCACACCACGAGACAGGACATAGACATCTAAGCTATACATAAACTAACTACACATGTAACCTACACAAAGATATACTTTTTTGTATTTTTTTTTTTTTTACAACAAATACATCAACCCCCCACCCAAAGGAAAAGGAAACTTATCCCCAAATACGGCATCATAATAAATATCTAAAATCTACCTTAAAAGCTAACACTAACTATAACCTACGCTAAAACTACACTACCTAACAATTAAAAGAACTAACCTAACACTACCTAATAACAGATTTTAAAACATTGGGGGAAGGGAGAAGAGGGGGATGGGGTCCAACATGTCCAGGCATCATGGCAGTCCAAAGTGTTTTTTCATGTCCGTGACATGTCTGTTCAGATCAGCCATTTCTCGCCTGATCTCTGCCAGGAACACATTGTTATCATGCAGGATCCTCCTGTCCCTCACTGTAAATGGTACCACCTGATCGCCAGGTGCAGGTGGGACTGTCACTTGGGGGGGTGTAGCCGTAGGGGGATGTGACACCTGTCCAGGCTGGGACCCACCACTGACGCCAGAGGGGCCTGGGATGGGCTGTGTGCCAGTTGTTGCAAGATCAGGCACCGCCTTCCATGTACCTTTCTTCCGTTCCTCCTGGTGCCTCTTGCCCATGTTGCGGTACCCTTTTGCCACCTTCTTTACATGCTTGAAGCGGTCCTTCCTCACCTGGAAGGCATGTTGTTCGGCTGGCGTCATGTTGTCTGTAAAATATCAACAATGGAAATTTTGAGTCCTTTAGACTATGTCAATGTTCTCCATTCACATCTGTAATACAAGATCACTTAAACATGGGAGCCTACACTCCAGCGTAACTATGTGAAGTCAGAGAGTGACCTGGACAACGAAATGTTGAAGCATGGATCAGTGACTACATGCTGGGGAGACTGACATGACAGTGCATGGCATGGTACATCTACTGTCACAACCAAATGAGACTGACAGTGTCAAACGATGGTGCCATGACATACCCGGACTGAGGGTGACATGTACAAGCAATCAGAGGAGGGAGGCATTAGCCCTCCGTGTGTAGCACCACCCTCATCCTCTCCTGTGACACAGTGCTGCATGATATGTACAATGCCCATGTGCAGGCCTGTGTGTCCCCCAGCAACTGTGTGCAGTTCATTAAGTCAGCGCCAACACAGGCACACTTGCACCAGAGTGCAAGGGTGTCTGTGTGACGGGGGGCTTGTTAATGTTTTGGAAGGTTACCCTACCTGCCCTGGAACAATCCTGGGACAGCCCTACTCACACTTTCAACTTTGCTGCATCATGCAGCACACATGGAAACCCGTTGTGTGGCTGAACGCTGATTTATACATGATGCGCTGTTGCGCTCTCCAACACTACTACACAATATGTGAAGTGTTGCCGCAGAGAGGGGGAAACATCGTTTCCTCTAAATTCACACTCACTCATGCATGTCTTGTAGCCACTAAGCTCACTCCGTAGTGAATCAAAATACGCGGGCCTTTACAACGCAAACAGTCACAATGCATTCCCCATTGTAACGGCACCCTGGAGTCATGATGCTCATAGTGTTGTTAGGGGTAATGCTTTCTCACAGATAGCGTTGGAGAGCCCTGCATTGTAAAATAAATGGCACAGCAATGAAGGCAAAGCTAAAGCATGCGTGGCAAATGCGTGCACAGTAATGATACCAATTGGGACATAGGAGTTCCCACACCTGATCCAGAGTCAATCAGGGAATGGCCTCAAGGAGACAGCTTGTCAACACCATTGCAGTGGCCAAACATGCCAATGAGATTCATTGGGCCACCTTTGCTGTGTGTTTGGGGAACGTGCCATTGATATGCTTGGCTCAAAGATACACACTGCCACTACTTTGAAGATGGCATGCAGCATACCTGCAAATTCACAGTGCCGAACAGTGTCTGCGCACTTACGAACTGAAAAGCACTGCCTCCTTGTGCATCATTGGGCACACATGCACAGTCATCTCAGGCAAGGAAGTACATGCTTTCCATGTCATCTGATAGTCATCAGCAACCCCACTTACATGTCTCCTATCCTATCAGAGTGCTCTGCAATCCACAGGCATGTGCTGTGGTGACAGAACCCATAGACCTCGGGCATATTGACAAGGAAGTGGCGGAGACAGGCGTTAGCCTCCTCGGATTAACGCCTCTCTCCGCCACTTTGCAAACGCAAGTCTGCACCCTATTTTCAAGGATGTGGTGCAGACTTGCGTTTCCCCCTGCGATGGCGCTAAGTCTCACAACTTAGCGCCTACGCAGGCACCCTTGCACCAGAGTGCAAGGGTGTGTGTGTGTGCGGGGAGGTTTGTTTCTGTACAGGAAGGTGCCCCTTCATGCACATAATCAATCCTAGAATACCATGTTGTAACTTTCATGTGTGCTGCTTCGTGCAGCACACAGGAAAGATACAATAGGGAACATTAAAAAATGTTTCTGTATGTACTGGAAGGGCCACCTTCCTGTACATATACAAACCATGTCATTTTTCTTTTCCCATGTGTGCTGCACAAGGCAGCTCACATGTAAAAAGCAAAAATGATGAGAAAAAAGCATTCATCCTCATTTAGCCAGATTACAACCAGGATGTCACTGGTGTTAAATCGTGCGCTGCCATCTATCAATGCCGCACTTGTACATAGGGGGCAGTGTCAAATACAATGGGTGTTGCTGTGGAATGCCAACCTCAACACCCACTGCACGCCCCTTTCACGCTAAACACAGCGTGAAAGGGTGCCTTATTAACAAGGAAGCGTTAATACATGTGAAGTGGATTAACGCTGCTTCGCTCATGATGCTAGGCCCCTATTGACAACACAACTTCAATGAAAGTGACATTGTGTTGGCGATAGGGTCTCGATGATATGCACCTTACTTTCAATGTGTATCACTGACTGGGGATGGGCAAAGTTACAACTGTGAGACCAATTCATTACTCAAAATTCACTTACCGATTTGTGCACACTTCTGACTTCCACAATACATCATCACACTGTAGGCAAGGGACATGTGATACACACCCATACTGCATACTACAACGTTGATCATTTGACCCAGACATCCATGCCACTGCACTATGCCAATATATGATGTCCAAACTCATCAGTGGCGTGTGAGTCCTCGAAGCTGTCGATGCCCCCCTGTGTGATTGGTGGCCGACCATCTGTGAGACAAGAAAATAAATATGTGTTGGTATCAGACGTTAAATCATATGTGTCGTATTCCTCATAACAATCATCACCATAACAGAAAATGCTACTTAACTGTAGTGTTACGTTTCATGTTGGCTACATGATTGGGTCCACTTTGACTGCCATTCACACCAGACCTGTGAATGCTGAGTCGGGACAAACAAGACTGCAATGCTAGCTAACATGCACATAATAGTAGTGTGAGACATCCACAAGGCACCATTACTACATGCATCATGATGTTATACATGCTCTTTGTACGATTGCATCGCTGCAGATTGCACAAGGCAGTTTCACAGAGGTTGTTGGTGTATGACAATCTGGAGATGTCCGATTTCCTTTGACCATTTGTTCATATAAAATACATTGTCACACAGTAACTATGTTCACAGGGCAGCGTAGCTAACGTACCACAATTCATGAGGACAGCATTTTAACACTACCTTTTGGCCAGCACACAGCTCACATGAACAATTCCTTGGATAGTTCATGTACAGTCACCCCTGCCGTACCCAAACAATCTTCTGCCTGCACGCACATTTTGCGCAGGTGTGCCAGCTATGGCACTACAGTGCTAAGTGTTGCTCCAGCGCAGTGGGTGACACTGACTAGCACCCTATGCTGGTCAATTTGATGCAGCGTTGTGTCTCGGATGTGCCAATATTATGCGTGAGTGCATTACGTCTCCCACCTCACTCAGCAACCTTTTCTCACTTTGACACCAGTGTCACACACGTCCCAATTTTTTTACGTTGAAGCATTCACGATTAAATGTGGAGTTTGTACTTACCACCCTGTAGGCCAGTCATGACTCCCACGTAGTCCAGGAGGTCAGCTTTCCGGGCCAGCAGATCCTGCCAGCGGTACTTCCACTGGTGCACGGTACGGTCCACTCCAAAGAACCGGAGCATCTGCACACACACACGCTCCCACCTCATCTTCCGGACACTTACATTGTATCCTTGAAGGATACGGCCTCCCCTCTCCAACATCAAGGGCAGGTAGAATTTTATCATCCACAGGAAGCCCCCCAATGCCCCCTCGGACATCCTGCCCTCCCTGCCCACAGCCGGCATCTCCCTGCACACCTGTGAGCCCACAGCCAAAAAAAAGAACCCTCTAAAATATCCCCAACAACAACAAAGAAAGTTAACTACCCCAAGACAAACACCCGACAAGATTGAGTACAAGAGACAAAAAAACACAATAAATCAGTACACAACACTTCACAGACACTATCAACAGGACACAGCAACACTCTCCAAATCTCAAAACTGCAGCACACACCACCAAACACCTCGAACACTCTACACAATCACCAGCAATGTGCTCAAAAGAGAAAGTGAAAGTGCAAAACACTACTCCAGTAGACAGGTAGCATGCAGACATCACTTCCTGTCTATTTGCGGCCCGTTTTTGAGAAAGCGGTGAAAATCTGCACGCAAATAGGCTCATGAGTAATATTTTGTATTGTACAATGTGTTGAGCGATGTATTTTGTCCATCGGGCGTATGAAAAAAGCATTGCGTAATCGTTTTAGCGGCCAGATCTTCACGCTAAGAGCAAGTTCATACACAGATGTACAGTCTTAGAGCAAAATTAATTTCAGAGACCTATAACAACATGAAATGCTTGATTGGCACACATATGACACCCTAAATATTATATTTCACAACACATGACACCCTAAATTGCAACTTTCACACCAGGTGACACCCTAATTGCATATTTCCCAACAAATAAATCAATCAATCAGGGGAATTGTAAGTGTGCTACTCACCCGTGGGGGTCCCGAGGCGCTGGGGGGGGTGCGCAGATCTGTTGGCCACAGAGCCAGCTCTTGAGGGGCTTCATGAAGGTTTTCAGGGAGGGGGCGTGTCTGATGTCTGCCGGTAGCTCGGTCCAGGTCTTGGCTGTAATGTGAGAGAAGGATCTTCCGCATGCTCTGGCTCTGTGGATACGAGGGGTTTGGCCAGTGAGAGTTTTGTAAATTGGAGTTTTCTTTTGGGTATGTGGAAGTTGAATCTGTCATTGAGGTATTTGTGTCCGTTGTTGTGTAGGCATTTGTAGGCGTGAGATGAGGATGTTAAAGCTGACTATTATCTCCTCTGTGAGCCGGTGAAGTCATCGTAGGTGTTGGCTGATGTGTTTGTGCCAGGGGATGCCGAGGACGAGTCCGGCGGCAGTGTTCTGTATTGTCTTGAGTTTGCAGAGTATGGACTTGTTGATGCCATCATAGGGTGCGTTTCCGTAGTACAGTCTGCTGGTGATGAGTGCATGGGTGACTGTCTTCCTTGACTCAGGGGGGATCCATTTGAAGGACCTGCAGAGGAGCAGAGTGTGTTTAAGCAGCTGTAGGTGACGGTGTTGACCTGTTGGTTCATGTTGAGTGATGTGTCAAGTATGATGCGGAGGTTTTTAGCGTGGTCTGAGGGGGAAGTTGGTCTTCTCAGGGCCGTCAGCCACCAGGTGTTGTCCCATGCTGAAGGGGTGTTTACAAGGACGAGGTCTTCTGTCTTCTCGGGGTTGTGCCTCATGCAGCTGTTGGTCATCCAGACTGTGCCGTGTTGCATTCCTTTCTGGAAGTTGTATTAGGCAGTGGTGTGGTCTTTGGTGGGGTAGAGGATGAGCTGGGTGTCGTCAGCGTAGGATAGGGTGTTGAGGCCGTATTGTTGGACGATGTCTGCGAGGGGGGCTATGTAGGTTTTGAAGATGCTCTGGCTCAGTGATGACCCCTGTGGGACTCTGCAGGTGATTGTCGTGGGATCGGAAAGGAAGTGTGGCAGTCTGATCCTTTGACTTCTTACGGTGAGGAATGATCGGATCCAGTCCAGGGGTGTACCTTGGATGCCTGCGTCATGTAGTCTGGTGACTAGTGTGCGGTGGGAGATGTTGTTGAAGGCTGCTGGAAGGTCGAGTAGGATGAGGTCTGCATAGTGTCCTTGGTCCAGGAGGGTGTTGATGTCGTCTGTGGCGGCAAGTAGGGCGGTCTCAGTGCTGTTGTTGCTTTGGAATCCGGATTGTGACGGGTCGAGGATGGCGTTCTCTTTGATGAATCTTGTCAGTTCCCTGTTGACTGTTTTCTCTGCGACTTTGGCTGCAAAGGTGAGGAGCGAGATGGGCCGATAGTTCTTGAGGTCGGTGGGGTCAGCTGTGTGCTTCTTGAGCAGGGGCATGACTTCTGCTCGCTTCCAGTTGTCTGTGAAGGTGCATGTTTTGAAGGTGGTGTTGATGTTGCGTAGTGTTTCGTGTGCGATGGCAGATGCGGCTCTGTGGTAGTTGTGAGGGGGCCAGGGGTCTGTGTGGGACCCCGAGTGGATGCCTTTCATGGTGTAGGCGGTATCTTCATCCGTGCCTGGTGTCCATTTGGAGATGGTGGGCTGGTTGGTGTCTCAGGGGTGCGGGTGGTCCGGCTGCTGCGTCCAGTGTGTGGTCCACAAATTTGTCATAGAGGTTTATGATCTTGAGGTGGAAGTAGATTCCAAGCTAATAGCAGATGTCACCCTAAAAAGCATCTTTTACCCCATTGCACACCCATTTTTCATCTTTTACCCTATTTCACGCCCATTTTTCATCTTTTACCCCATTTCACGCCCATTTTTCATCTTTTACCCCATTTCACGCCCATTTTTCATCTTTTACCCAATTTCACGCCCATTTATCATCTTTTACCCTATTTCACGCCCATTTTCCATCTTTAACCCCATTTCACACCCTAACTTTCATTATTTAACACAACGGACACACTCAAATTACTTATTGCCCCAAAACGACACCCTACAATTAAGTTAAGATTTTTGCACAGAGGACAACCTATATTTCATGATTTGCACAAAAGGACACACAAAATATTTGATTTTGGTAGCACAATTTACACCATGAAAAGTATACTTTTGCACATTTGACACACTGAAGAACATCTCTGTACTGAGGAGACATTCCCACCATGATTTGAGTGTTGTGATGTTAGTTGCACTTATTGTGCAACATATTCTTTTCAGAGTGATGTACTTATGCAGGAGAGTAACATGCAGACAGGGTATGTGTGTTTTGTATTTTTATTGGCACTAACCATGATTGGGGTCATTTTGCACTGATATACATTTGATGGGGACTGTCACAATGGGACATGCTCAGTTGAAGAAATTGTTTATTATTCGGTTCTTTCGGGCAGTTCCTGCTGCATTAACTGTGGGGTGTTCTCCACTACCTCATCTTCATCATCATCCTGGTCATCGTCCGGTGCAGCAGGCACTTGGATCCATGGAGCATTGGTGCGCACACATATATTGTGCAATACACAACATGCTATGATGATTTTGTTCACCATTTCGGGGCTGTACAGCAGTCTGCCACCTGTGATGTCCAGGCTACGGAAACGTGACTTTAGCACGCCAAATGTGCGCTCCACAATGGACCGGGTGCGTCTGTGGGCCGCATTATACTGCCTCTGTGCCTGGGTGGTGGGGTTTCGGAGGGGTGTCATCATCCACGGGCAGAGTGCATATCCTTGATCACCTGTAACATGTGATGGAGAGATGTGTCCATTATTGGTTACGCAGGCTGTGTTGTTAGTGATGATGGTTTTGTGGTGTGTGAATTGTGCTATGTTGGATTTCATGTTAGCCATGTGTCGCTTCTGACTGTTTACCAGCATCAATGCTAATTACGCTGCCTCACAGTTGATCCTCCCTCCCCTGAGCCAATTTGATTGTGTGCGCTGCGCGGTTGCATCACTGGCACTCCTACTGTGCAACAATGTTAAGGCCTCTGCGAATATTCGCAGGCCTAACACACACACCAACAGGCACCCTGGCTCTCCTACCGTCTAGCGATAGCACTCACCCGCACTCCAAGCAGTCAATGCCATGAGAACGTTTAACTGGCAATAGGCCACACCAGACACGGATCACGTTCAGTTCTGATGCTGCCGCTGCCGCCAGACCTGCCCCACCGAACAACACATGCAGTTTCATGTCCAGAGCTGCCACAAAGCAACACTCAGCAGCCCCCTGGCCTGCAGGGCCCACTGAGGGCAGGAACGCTTCACCCACACCATCAACATCATCAGACGCCACGCCGTGCACTCCCTGGACTACGTACTCATTCCTGAGCGGAGCCTCCAACTCACATACCACGACTACTCATTATCCATTACAATCTGGGACATGTTTGCTGACATCAGACTGTCCCAATACTTCACCACACTGAGCCACAAGGCAGGGCACACCTTTGACACCTTCTTTGCATGTGTGAACTTCGTCCAGTTCATCAAGCCCACTAAACGCACATGTAGTGACCACAAACGCATACACTTTCTCGTCGGTCAACCCCAAGCCACCCTAGACCACAGTCGGACCCACACAAGCTTAGTGGAGCTCAGTCAACGAGGAGATGCTACACACCACCATCAACAGCAACACCCACAACGCTGCAGTCGTCACCAATGGTGCTGGATCTCATTTTACAGACATGTATCTCCAACTGCGCATACACACTTGCCCCACTATGCAACGGCAACATACAGCGTGCAATAAATGACACCTCGGTCACCAACAACCTCAAAGATGGCAGATGCATCTGCTGACACATGGAGAAGAACTGGTGCAAGATTGAGGATACCATTAAACATCACCACCTACAAGGCCACAAAGCTCATATTCTCCATCAACAATACGCCCACACACCAAACTGGGCTTCCAGGAAGGATTGCTGTCAGTTGCAACATGGATGATCAACAGCTGGGGGTGCTATACACAGAGGAGACATGAGTCCTCATCCTCATTACGAAACCATCAGCATGTGGCATCACCTGGTGGGACAACAGCTTCAGCAGCCCCCCAGCTCTAGGTACCTAGGCACCGTATTTGACTCCTCCCTCTCCATGAACCAACAGGTCTACGCAGTGGCCTGCAGCAGCTTCAACTGCCTCTGCGTCTTCCATGCAACCTTCAAATGGATCCCCCCATTGTCAGGTAAGACAGTCACCAACACAGTCATTGCAATCAGGCTGGACTACGGAAACACACTATATGCCCACATGGCCAGGTCTGCACTCAGCTTAGTCCCGACTGTCCAGCACAACACCGACACACTGGGCCTTGTGTACATACTTTCCTTATGGATCGAGTCCCTCCTTCGCACATACTTGGTTCCCACCTCTACCCACATTTGCAAATGAGTGGCGGAGGGGCTAAGCCTTTGGGGATGGTTTGTCTACATAGCTAGCCACAGTTCCCACAGTTCCTTGTGTTGTTGGGTCTGGTAAGTGGGCGTGTTGATTGCCATGTTGTATGTCAGATTGTAACATGTACATTCTAACAATTGTGAGTTGCTTGTATGTGGAGTTGAGGCGTGTGGTGTGTTCAGTTAGTAATTACCAACAAGAACTGTATTTCCGTATGTGCCATCCTGGAAGCGCTGGTTTATGATGGACTGTCGGAAGATGTAGGAATCATGCACACTCCCTGGAAACTTGGCTATGACATTGGTGAACAGTCCCCGGTGGTCCACTATTGCCTGCACATTCATAGAATGGGTGTGCTTTCTGTTGCGGTATATGTGTGCACTGTCCGCAGGGGGCACAAATAGGACATGTGTGCAGTCAATTGCCCCCAAAACCTGCGGGAATCCGGCTATGGCGTGAAAGCCTTGCTTGGTCGCAATCTGTTCCTGCACAGTGTTGGGGAAGTGAAGGTGCTGGGGTATCAGGCTGAGTATGCCATCCAAGACAGTTGGGAGGAAGATTGAAAAGGCTGCCTGTGAAACTCCGCCGACTCTGGCCGTTGTTGGTTGAAAGGTCCCAGAGGCCAACATGTGCAGCACAGCCAGCAGCTTTGTCTGTGGAGGAATGTTGGTTATCCGCTGTGTTGGTGCCGTCAGCCTGTGGGCTATCAGGTTCAGGATGTGTTGGATGGATGTCCTTTTGAGCCTGTAGTGGGCAATGACATCCTCTGGCATTAGGTCTGCGAGGCTGAGACGTCTGCGCAGGGCCCGCTGTCTTCTTCGGCGCTGCCTCGGTGGTGGTCCTGGGGGAGGTGGCAGTGGCGGTGGTGGTTGTTGCCTTCGTGGGGCTCCAAGCTGAATGATTAGTACCTCCATGGCATCAGTGGGTCTTCAGATGGGGCTCTGGGCTACTCTCCCTTATATACCTCCCTTTATCACCATTTTTAGACCAGCTTTTTTCTGGTCTTAAGTTCCTGCAGCTAAAGGGCCTTAGCGTGACTTTTTTTATCGCTTCGCGGGTCCGGGCCATCATTGCTAATAGTGCGATGTGGTGTTAGCGACATTTTTCGTGAAATTTTGAGAAGGAACGCCTACTTTGCATATCATTAGCGGAAACTATCGCTGGCATACAAGGCGATAAAAAAAGCGGCCGCGATCGCCAGAAAGCTGTCGCTAACGCTTGTTAGCGACAGCTTGATAATAGGGCGATAAAAAAAAACTCGTTAGCGGCACGAAAGTGCCGCTAACGCGGTGATAAATGGCTTGATAATATGCCCCATGGTTTGTTGATTCAGGACTGCCAAGGAGGGCAGCTGTGACGCACTGTAACCTGCAATGCTCTTGCTTCCTCTGGTCACAGGGATCATTCAAGACTTTATGAGCCCTTTTTTCTTTAAATTGTGTACACTCATTGCTCTTCCCCTAAACACTTCAGCAACAAATAGCAGGTGTATGTGTGGCAGCAAGGGTAATCCCATTCCATCATTGGGTGTTAAAGGGTGCATGATGTCGGCCTCAATACCCTTGGAATTTTAATGATTCATCATCCATGCTTCAGACGCCTTCTTATGCACACCCGGGGCCGCATTATACATGCCTTATACCTTTTCAAAGGTGCGTCCAGCGCAATGAAGGAAAATGCACCCTATTATGATGAATGTGCTACCCTACCGACCACTTGTTAGATTGTAAATATCAGAGTTGGAGACAGGCCTGCGACGTCTTTAAAGTAGTGATAAATAGTGCAGTGAAGAAGATGTGTAAGTGTTGTCAATTACACTGACACAAAGTGTGAAGTGAGAGTTACATATGATCCGAGCTATAAACACTAACAAAGCGCTCCAACACCTTTTGCTCTGTGATTACACCATCACGGCTCAGGAGGAAGAGCAGGAGGGGTGGGCTATTTCCTGCACTCTCCGTGATTTGAGTGTGCAGTGTGGCATTGCGTAATGTCATTGCTATCTTTGGCCTAATACAAAACACTCCAGTTGTAGTAGGGTCCTGGCTTCCCCTCCTGGTGCAGGGTGGGCTGTGCTTTATGGCAGGTATTGAGGGAGGGAGGGATGGTCTTGGCTGCAGCTCTGGTCTCGTACAGTGCCCCTGCTATTACTAGTGAGCGAGAGGCGCTGGGGTGGTGGTATTGGTGGTGGTGGTATTGGTGGTGGTGGTATTGGTGGTAGTGGTGGTGGAATGGTGGTATTGGTGGTGCTGGTATTGGTGGTATTGGTGGTGGTATTGGTGCTGGTGGCATTGGTGGTGTTCGTGGTGGTGGTACTGGATTGTGGTATTGGTGGAGGTGGTATTGGTGTTAGTGGTGCTGGTATTGGTATTGGTGGTGGTGGTACTGGTATTGGTGGTGGTGGTATTTGTGGTGGAGGTATTGGTATTGGTGGTAGTGGTATTGGTGGTGGTATTGGTATTGGTGGTGGTGGTACTGGTATTGGTATTGGTGCTGGTGGTATTGGTGGTGGTATTGTTGGTATTGGTGGTATTGGTGGTGGTGGTATTGGTGGTGGTGGTGGTGGTGGTGGTATTGGTGGTGGGGTATTGGTGGTGGTAGTTATGGTAGGGGTGGTATTGGTGGTGGTGGTGGTGGTGGTATTGGTGGTGGTGGTATTGGTGGTGTTGGTGGTATTAGTTGCGGTGATGGGTTATTGGTGGTGGTGGTATTGGTGGTGATATGGGTGGTGTTATTGGTGGTATAGGTGGTGGTGGTGGTATTGGTGGTGGTGGTATTGGTGGTGGTGGTGGTATTGGTTGTGGTGGTGGTATTAGTGGTGGTATTGGTGGTGGTGGTATTGGTGGTGGTGGTATTGGTGGCGGTATTGGTGGTGGTGGTATTGGTGGTGGTGGTATTGGTGGTGGTGGTGGTATTGGTGGTGGTGGCATTGGTGGTGGTGGAATACGTGGTGGTAGTGGTGGTGGTAGTGGTATTGGTGGTGGTGGTATTGGTGGTGGCATTGGTGGTGTAGTGTAGCTCCTATTTCCCTAATAGGCTCTGCGCATTGGAATAATATATCCTATAGGTTTGACATAGGACTAAGCTCAGTATGTCCCTATCGAGTATATAAAACTTGATTACTTGTGCCAGCTAGCTCAGAGGCCACTAGAAACTTCTTGACAACAAGAAGGGAGTAGTTTCTGGCAGCCACAAAACATGACCACTGTGTTTCCCTTTAGAATCAGAACGTGTCCCAGAGTCGTGGAAACAATAGATAACTATTTCACTCAGCTCAGTCGTGCATGCTTAGTTTTCTCCAAGTTACACAGAAAGAAATAGACGGGCGTTTCAATAAAAGATTTATTGAACAGTCTTGTTTCTGGTGTAAGTAAAATGTGCTGTTACGATCACAAGACAGTATGCGAGATAAATAATGTACAGGGTGAGCAGTAGAAATAAATAATACTGTGATAGCATTATCTTTTAGTACATATGCTGTTACATAAATAACACAGACTAAAAATGCGAGTACTCATACGATGCGTTGCTAAGCTAGTTCTACCCCAATGTACCTAACCTAACCTAGGTGTAGGAAGAGGGAAGAAGTAGGTGAAGTATTCCTTACTATGGTATACTAAGAGTATGTTAAGTCTAGTATGTCTAGTATGCCAAGAGTCCCTCTAGGTTCTAGTCAGCTCCATACCTGAAGAATGAGAGCGGTAGGAATCTCTTTGCCAGACTCGAACTCCAACACCCCGCAAGGGAAGTCAGATCACTGGAAGCTGGAAGCTGGGCTCTCTGAGTGCAGGGAATGGCAGCGTCTTCTCAGTGCGTCAGGCCGGGAAACGGGCTCCTCTGAAGTCGAGGTCTCCTCTGGTTTACAGGGGCTAGGGAAGGTATATTTATACCTGAGAGCACCTAAGAATGTTAGCATTGACGTGAGTTGGACAGCGAAAGACGTCATGAATGAACCCCTAAGGAATAATGGTTCATGCATAATATATGAGTCCTTGAAGAAATCAATAGTCCTGGACTAGGAAACTCCCGCAGCCTAAGGGTTTGTTCTTCATGAACTCGTTGTGACGTTAGGGTGGACGGATGTCAGAGACCATGCCTGTATTTGGAGTGCATGGTTTAATGCCTAAATAAGGGCTGGGATTTTATGCCTATATAAGGGCAGGGCGAATTGTGCCTATATAAGGACATGATACTGGAAAGCCCGTTTATGGATACCCTAAGAGGAATACAACACCCACTCCTCTTTCGTGTGTACGATAATACTAAAATGCTAAACATTTAAAATGCTAAACATTAAAATGGAGTATCGCATATTTCTAAAATTTTTCATAAAACCATTTAAAAAAGGCATTTAAAAAACCTATTAGAATGCAAAAGGTACTGTACATTTGAAGCATTGCTTTTCATTACAGGCATAAAGTTTGAAAATAAATGCAATTGGAATGAAATAAGCAGTAATATTTACATTTGACAAAAAATGATCGATAAGTTATTCAAAAAATCAAAGTCATTTCATGTCAGAAAAATTAATGAACTGTTTTAGACACACAAGATGACTAAGTGTCCGTGGAAGTACCTAGAAGTCTGTATTATAAGGCTAGTTCTAAGCAAGCAAGCCTGGCTGATGACGGCTGGAATGCCAGAAACCGGTCCTAGGATGCTTGTTTCCGGTCCAGGGAAGACATGGCTTGGCAGTTCGGGCTGGACTGTTCCCATGAGGCACAGGGTCAGACTGATTTGCATATGGCCATGTCTGAACTGGGGTGGTGGAGTGAGCTAAAGAATGATGATGGATTAAACCCAGATCAGTTGACTGGGGGTGAGTGTTTGATTGGCTCAAACGTTCCGGTCCATCATCCCCTTTGTATCACTTTGTTCGCCCTAAGTTGGCGGGGGTATGCCCAGACGTGGGTCCCTTGCTCACTTTGCCACTGGATTCAAGCAAGCCTGGCTGATGACGGCTGGAATGCCAGAAACCGGTCCTAGGATGCTTGTTTCCGGTCCAGGGAAGACATGGCTTGGCAGTTCGGGCTGGACTGTTCCCATGAGGCACAGGGTCAGACTGATTTGCATATGGCCATGTCTGAACTGGGGTGGTGGAGTGATCTAAAGAATGATGATGGATTAAACCCAGATCAGTTGACTGGGGGTGAGTGTTTGATTGGCTCAAACGTTCCGTCCATCATCCCCTTTTGTATCGCTTTGTTCGCCCTAAGTTGGCGGGGGTATGCCCAGACGTGGGTCCCTTGCTCACTTTGCCACTGGATTCAAGCAAGCCTGGCTGATGATGGCTGGAATGCCAGAAACCGGTCCTAGGATGCTTGTTTCCGGTCCAGGGAAGACATGGCTTGGCAGTTCGGGCTGGACTGTTCCCATGAGGCACAGGGTCAGACTGATTTGCATATGGCCATGTCTGAACTGGGGTGGTGGAGTGAGCTAAAGAATGATGATGGATTAAACCCAGATCAGTTGACTGGGGGTGAGTGTTTGATTGGCTCAAGCGTTCCGTCCATCATCCCCTTTTGTATCGCTTTGTTCGCCCTAAGTTGGCGGGGGTATGCCCAGACGTGGGTCCCTTGCTCACTTTGCCACTGGATTCAAGCAAGCCTGGCTGATGATGGCTGGAATGCCAGAAACCGGTCCTAGGATGCTTGTTTCCGGTCCAGGGAAGACATGGCTTGGCAGTTCGGGCTGGACTGTTCCCATGAGGCACAGGGTCAGACTGATTTGCATATGGCCATGTCTGAACTGGGGTGGTGGAGTGAGCTAAAGAATGATGATGGATTAAACCCAGATCAGTTGACTGGGGGTGAGTGTTTGATTGGCTCAAACGTTCCGTCCATCATCCCCTTTTGTATCGCTTTGTTCGCCCTAAGTTGGCGGGGGTATGCCCAGACGTGGGTCCCTTGCTCACTTTGCCACTGGATTCAAGCAAGCCTGGCTGATGATGGCTGGAATGCCAGAAACCGGTCCTAGGATGCTTGTTTCCGGTCCAGGGAAGACATGGCTTGGTAGTTCGGGCTGGACTGTTCCCATGAGGCACAGGGTCAGACTGATTTGCATATGGCCATGTCTGAACTGGGGTGGTGGAGTGAGCTAAAGAATGATGATGGATTAAACCCAGATCAGTTGACTGGGGGTGAGTGTTTGATTGGCTCAAACGTTCCGTCCATCATCCCCTTTTGTATCGCTTAGTTCTACTTTAAGCAGATCGATGTGCCATTTTCGTAAAAAAAAAATGGGAAAAAAGTTCAATTTTGGTAGAGTTCCAAGTTGTTTAAAAAATGAAGGCCAAATTGTCACTGCATCTCTGGAACACTGTATGCCGAATCAGAGTTAGTTCACGGGTCTGGTGTAAACATGAGATCATCTATTTCAATAGACAAAACATCATCCACTGTTTATGGTGTCAGTTGGAACACCTCGTGTAGTAGATTAATTGCACAGAGATGGGAAGCATTGCTTCCAGCATAGGTTGCCTCAGCAATGTTCGCGTCCGTTGTTACCGGTGTGCCTGTAGATCTTTCTTGTACCTCAGCAGCAGCCGGAAGCGTCTGTGAGATCTCAATGAATGCTGACATCAGGATAGGAAGCCTCTGGGGACAACACAGAGCATGGGCCATTATCTGGTCCAGCAGAGTATCGACATCCGTTGGCGTTGTTGATGGAAATGTTAGACAGGTGTCCAACACGCATTCTTCACCGCATAGCAGGCATCGTAGAACAGGTAAGATGCAATCTTGCCAGATTGGTCTGAATTCAGGAACCAAGTTGTATTAAGGTCCCGTAGACGAGTCATGCCCAAAAGCTTTACTATTTGCTCACGGCACTTTCGTTCAAGGAGAGCTTTCTCCAGTTCGCTCGGAGTGATGTCTGCGAATAGGCTGGCCATAGCGCAATAGCAGGAAGAGAAATAGAATCCCGGCAACAAGTGCTAGAATTAATGGTATGCCACCAAACACCGAATATGCAAAGTTCGGGATGATTCCGAGTATTGCCTGGAAAGGTGCTAATAGACCTGAGCAGATGCTCTTAAATACATGTACAATTCCGGTTGTATCAGACATGTTAAAGATACGTGATATCATTTCCACGAAATATATAGGGCAGTTTGTACGTATTAAAGTCTGTATCTCAGCCGAAGTCCTTGCAACTTGTAGATCATAGGTTTTTTTGGCCGAGGTCAAAGGCACTGTTTGCTGTAAAAGCATGGCTTTCATTCTGCTTAGAGTATCAAATCTTATAAAAGAGACATTCAGCGAAGGCCATAGAGGCGACTCCCTGACTGTGTCTATTGGGGGAAACAATACTTGCATACAGCAAGTGACCCTGGAGTTGACCGTTACTAGATATGGGATGCCTGGCAGCATTCCGCAGCAGCTCTGATCATTCAACATGAGGTAACTCCCATTAGAAAGTTGTCCAAATGTTGGATTAATCACAGCAGCTGGAGTATCCTGCTGATGGCAAGACAAATTTTCCACTGAACCATTACAAGCCCCGTGCAAGGAAATGTCTTGACATATAAGTGAACCACTCAGTGCAAGTTTACAGTTTGAACCGCTCAAAAACACTTCACGATCCCCACTCCAACATCTATATGTATACGGTAAATCCCACGATGTCTTAATGTATTCCTTACCCAACCTTTCATATTTGCCTGCTTGCATTTGTCTGAGGCAATACTGAAACTGAAAAGTACTCACAGGTAACGTTATTTTGCCATGAATAAGCCATTCTGTAGCTGGTTTTTCTGCCACAGTGAATGGTAACTTTTCCAGTTTTTCAATGCTCAGCATTGTATACTTTGCTCCTCTTTGTGCCAGTTCGATCTGTTTATCAGTGAGATTGTATTCTGCAAACAGAGCCGTTGTGTTGATGAAACGCCAAGGCACATAGCCCGCTCGCAAAGATTGCAGCGTCCAGCTTAATAACATAATAGAACGTAATTGAGATTGGCCTTGTTGTAACATCGCCAAATCTTGTTCTAATATGTCGATAGCAGAGGATACAATGCCATCCAATGAATATATTCTGGAGGACAAAGTTGTTAACCCATTGTCGACCACAGAGAGTGTTTTCTCTAAATTAATACGATCAAGTTCACGTATTCGTTCTGCGGCCTCTATCTGTGATACCTTCCAAGCTTCATTATAAGCAGCATAAATGCCGGCATATATGAAACGTTTTTGACGCGGTTTTCTTGGTCCAAGCAAGAATTCCCTAAGGTCTGCGTCCTCTTTAAGTAAGGTTAAGTGTTGTTTCACATCCTGTAGTGTAGATTTATGCAGCCAATCGAGGCATAATTTTCCTACACTGTATGTTGTTACTACCCCGTATATTGTCTTTGGACGGATCTTGGGTCTGGCCTATGAATAGTAAACCCTGAGTTTTATTCAGGAATCTTTCCTGACAGTTATTCGTGTCTGTGGGCCAGATCAACCATTTTTTCCAAGTAGGATTAGATCTGTTGAGTTGTAGTATATTGTCAACTGTCACCACTGCCTTTGTATTATTTTCACTGGCAGGTGTTGGTACAGAAGGTGTGTTCATCTCTTTGATCTTGGCTAATCCAAAACAAGATGTGTGTTGGATAGTTTCATTCAAAAACATTATTTGTTCTGGGATGATGCAGGCTCTAAATAAAGCTTCTATCCCCTGCACTTGCCAATCTTTAGTACCCCACACAGTTTTTGTGTCTATTGTGTCTTTCCAAAAGTCGAAACCCTGTCTAGACAGTTGGGCATTAAAAAGCGCAGAATAAATCTGTTTTGTATTTGTTAACATAATTTTCAGTCCTGTTTTGTTTACATTTTTATAGTAAAACATTTCTGGATCAGATGTGTTGTAACCTGAAAAATATGGATACTTACTTGCAAATGTTTTTGAACTACCTTTAGGTGGTGTAGGTCAATGTTCCCATTGGTTAAACATAAACACATTTCTTGGATATGCAGATTTTTGCAAATAATGATGACCATAGTGATTAAAACAATACATTTGTTCATAGTCTGATGAACCCTCTAAATATTCATGTTTAGAAAATGCAGCAGATTTTTCTAGGTCAAACATTATGTCAGTTTACAGTCTCAAAGTCCCAATCATCTGAATAGGTACTAGACGTAATTAGATCACTTAGTGAAATTTTAAACAAATGTGGAATGTTCAATTGTTCATTCGGGCCGAAGATATCATAATCTGTTTTGTCCCACACTATACCATCCTGTATAGGAACAGCTGTGATGTTCACTGATGATAAGTCTCTTGCTTCACGATGGGAAGATTTATGAGGTTTCAAAAGTACGTTTACGTCTTTTCCTTCAGTGTTCACATGGATGTATCTGCCACTTATAAGCACGCTAACAGTTGTAACCAAAGCTAGCCAGAGCAGGAAAACAAAAAGTCCAGATGTAATCCAGAGTTCAATCCATGGAGAAACCAAATAAGTCTTTTTCAGAAAGTGAAGAAAGTCTTGTACTTGCTGCTTGAATTTCAATGACACTGGCGTCGTTTCAGGTTCACTCGGATCTTCTGAGAAAGTATCAAAGTCAATGAAGTAGCCAGAAGCAGTTCTGTCAATTGTTGGAATTGCATCAGGATTTGTAGAAATCACTGGAACCAGTTCATCACTTGTTACGTTGGTGTAGACAGGTGTATTTGGACGAACTGTTACTTGGTGTTCAAGAGGGATGAGTTCCATAGCGTTGTTGCATAGTCCGTCTGTTACAGCTGAATTCTCGATTGTTATCAGTCTTTCAGTCTGAACCTCTTGGATAGTAGCGAGAGGAGTGCGTCTGCTACTTGGTCGGAGTCCATGAGGCCTACTATTTAGTATTGGCCACATACTGTGGTTTGATCAGGTCGATGGACACAAATCTTTTCTCCTTTCTTCCAGCAAGGGGCGGCAGAAGTACTGTTCTTGTTCCTTGAACTGCTAGGACAGGTACTGGTTGTCTGTAAGAAGGTCCAAATTCCTTCTTGTCCGCAATTTTTTTCTCTGACTAGATCCCCAACTTTTAGAATCCAGACAGGCCTTGCTGGGACAGCCGGTTGATCCCCAGTGGTGGTTGACTGTAGTAATACGTTGCTTTGTTTCGTTCTTAATTTGTTTAAGTCCTGTAAAACAGCCAAACGATCTTTGATATCAAATGGTTTATTTTCCACCACTGTGCCTACGTGTTTAAGGTCTGGTACCCACATTCTTGTCCCAAATAGGACCTCATATGGAGTGACCCCCCCTAGAGAACTTCTTGGCAGGTTGTTCAATGCACGTTGAACCCCACTTAGGTGTTTGACCCACCCATCACCCGAACCTAATACCCTAGCTGTTATAGACTGCTTTATGTCCCGGTTTTTCCTTTCCACAACCGAATTTCCCTCAGGATAGAATGGAGAGGAGTACCGCAATGCAACGCCCAGACTGGCCATGGCTTCTTTGTAAGCCCTAGAGCTAAACGCAGGACCCTGGTCGGAATGTAGCGTGCCTATTGCGTATGTGCGATAAAGACTCGCAAATCTTTTATAACAGTTCGAGCGTCAGCCGAGCGCTGAGGCCATAACCATAGGAACCTAGATTCAGTATTTGCGGGAATGCCTTTGTCCAGTAGGACGCAGGCGCGTAGATAGTCGAATGCTGTCTAACAGTGGTGTCTGTACTGGGCTGCCGCATTCGCAGCATGGTGTCTGGTGGCTCTCTCGCTGTAATTTACAGTCTAAGCAGTTGTTGATGAATATGTGAATTTCTGTATTCATTCCAGGCCACCAGTACATCTCTTTTAACGTCAAGATTGTTTTAGAGATCCCTTGGTGTGACAGACCCTCCCCCAAATGTGTTTCATAAATCAAGGCTGTTCTACGTTCCATGTTTGGAATTACCCTATCCCCCACTCCAGGGATTCGAGCAAAGGAACGTTGTTCGCATCAATTACATAAGAGTACTTGAGTGGAAACTTTTTTGGTAACGCTGCACTGCTGCCTTTGCTTGATGCATTGACAGCCAACATTATCTCACCGTCTATTTTTGTTTTTGAACGAGTGATCGCAGCTACGGAAGCCGTTTGCACAGCCCCCTTTGCGGCTTCGTCAGCCAATGAATTCCCTGCAACGTGAACGCCATCACGTTGATGACTCAGTGTGTGGATCACGTGAGCCTTTGGTAGTTCGTTTTTCAACTGAACTACTTGTTTCCAAAGCATTTTATGCTTTATTGTGCCACCTTTCACATCTTTGAAACCATTTTCAAGCCAGTTGTGTATATAGTCATTATACGACTGAACACAGTAAAAGGAATCGCACACTATTAGTGTGGGGAATTCTCGATCTGTACTTTCAAGTGCCAGTTGGAATGCTTGTAGTTCAGCTCACTGAGCTGTACAATCCCCTAGAGATTGAGTTTTTGTGACCATAGGTCTGAAGATGCCATCTCGCATGCGACCTTTAACGATTGCACACGCTGCACTGTAAGCTTGCTTACTCCCTATTGCGGGTTGTGCGGATCCGTCAGTGTAAATTATGAATTCGTACTGATCAAGAGGCAGAATTTCAGTAGGCAGAGGACATTCATGTTCATATTGCAGGAATGCTTGTGTTTTTAAATCTGGATCAAAAACATATTCAACATCTGTTGCAGCAAGAGAATTAACCCATTGTATCCATCTTGGATGTAATGCTTTAGCATTTGGAATGCTCGCTTTTGTAACAGCTTCTAAAGCCGGTACCGGGGTTACGACAATAATGCATTTCCCTTGGGCTAAGTCTCTTTCTTTTGCTACAGCGGTTTGAACTGCTGTTAGAATTTTTCAGTAGAACTGAAGCGCATTTCCGCTTGTGTGTACAAATGGGATTTGTATGCAATTGGGATTTTGTTACCCTCATTGAAGGTTAAGTAGGTGAATCCACATTGACCTGAAATTATTCGGATCACCAAATTACGTTGACTTACACGTGTTTGTAAGTGATTTGTTGCTAACATGTTAGCCTGGAGTGAACGCAAGATTTCTGTGTGTTCCTGTGTCCAGTTTTTGATTGAAAAATCAGGTTTGATTAATGCGTAGAGAGGTTTAACCCTTTCTGCATAATTTAGAATGTATGTTCTTCCAAAATTTAGGAAACCCAGGATGGATTGTAAGTTTTTAGCGTCTTTGGAGGTTGGAGCAGCGCACACTTTTCTAAAAAGTTAGCTGCCAAGCTCTTGCCTTCACTTGAAAGCTCGTATCCTAGAAATAGGACATTGAGATGAGCAATTCTGGACTTTTTAAAGTTGAACTTGTAGCCCTCAGAGGCGAAACCCAGTATAATGGTGCTCACCCTGTTCAAGTGTTTTTCCAGGTCATCGCCTGTCAGATATATGTCATCGACATAGGACAATGCCTCATTGTCATAAATTTGTAGTAACTCCGTTACCCTCGCTGAGAATAAACCTGGGCTGTTTTTGAACCCTTGTGGGAGTCGACAAAAGTGACGCTGGGTCCCCATTATGGAGAATGCTGTTAAGTACCTGCTTTCAGGTGCTATGTTTTGACAAAAGAAACCATTTGAGATGTCTAATGTTGTTTTATATTTTTTACGCACAATGTTATTCATTAATGCTGTGCTATGTGCATTTTGCACTGCAAAAGTTTTACAACAAGTGTTTAGGTGTCTGTAGTCCAAAACTAGATGATATGTATTGTCTGGTTTGGAGACAGGAAACAAAGGATTGTTCATTGAGGAGGTGCATGTTTCAATCACCCCTTGATATTCAAGTTGATCTAAGATCTCCCTGACCTGTTTTTAGCTTCTTGCTTTATTGGATACTGCCGTTGTGCAGTTGGTTCATGTTTCAGATGTATTTTATGTTGAGGTGAGTCCTCATCCCATCCTACATGATTTTTATATAATGCTGGGGCCTGGGCCACTGCCCATTTCCTGGCATATGTATATTTTAGGTGTATAGGAATATGGTTGGAGAAGGCAGGCATAATAATGTCCTCGCCGTGTGGGCACTCCCTGACAAATTGTGGTGGCCAGTCCTTTTCTGCTAGAAGTATGTCATAGCCTCTTGATAGTCTTTCCCAAAAAAGTGCTTTCACCTGTCTAGGTTTGTCTCCCTCCATCCGGAGAGTTATGTCATATAACTTTTGTGGAGTACTAACCCTGGTGTCTACAGTCTTGACTGTGATGTACTCATTCAAGTCCACTATCTCCAGAAGTTCCTTCACGGTCTGGCGAACTATTGTGACTTCTGCTGCACTGTCTAACATTGTCTGAGCCCATTCTCCGTTCTTGAGTTGTGTTCTCAGTATTCTCGGCATGTCTGATCTTCAGACCTGCTACCTTCTTTTTGGAGAATTTAGGTTTTACTTTGGTTTTTGAAGCGTGTTTGTCGTCTGTCGATTTCACGCGTTCTTCTCTATGTTATGTTCGTCCTCTTCTTTCTGAAGTCTGTGATGAGATCTGAAAGGGACGAGAGGAACGTGTATCAGTATCTTGATACCTATCAGGTTTTCTCAAATTATCCCTATTCCTGAGGTTATACCTCCTTTCAGAGGGCTCCTTTTGAGGAGACCTACCTCGGGATTGAGAACGTTTCTCGTTTGATTTTTGTTTAGTAGACTCCCACTTCTTTTTAGAAGATGTAGGAGTTTGTTTTATTGAGTCCTTCTCAGCACTTTCAGATAGTTTCGGCTTCACTGGTCTTCCACCCAAACTATCTCTGCCTAATTCTGCATAAGATTGTTCTATTATTCTGGGTAGCTCAGTTTGATGTTCTGTAACATCGAATTCCCTCAATTTTGGCGGATCGCCACTGCTGCTGCCTCCCCTTTAATATTAGACAATATTATTGTTGAGACCTGGTCGAAATTTTTCAGTAATTTCATACCTAAATTTAGAGCCGGCTCTGCCCTGTATTCGTTTTGAATTTGTTTTAGGACATCAGGTATTACCGCAATTGATGGAATACCATGTGTTTTAGTATAGATGGCAGCAAAGACTGAGACCCAAGTGGTGCAGTCTTCCAGTTGTGGTGTGATCCCCATCGGTAAACTGATTGTTAGGATTCTGTGTTTCTCATGCGGGCTAGTATTTGGAAATACTGCTTCGATTTGAGTAATTTTTGAGCTATCCAAAATGGAATTTGCTCACGTTTTGTGGGCATTTTACCCATGACTGCGTATAGAGTCTGTGGTGTAATTTTTAGTGTATTCCCCTGTTGGGGAGTTGGATTTGGATATGTCAATGGTGGTCAGACTGTAAAAGTCTGCATGACATATTGGACCAATTGTCTGTAAATTTTTATTAACTCTGTGAGTTGAGTAAGTAAGTCCTCATCTGACATCTCTTCAATGTCAGGATGAGGTGTGTAGCCGGCTAAAATCGGCCATGTTGCTCCTGGTCTACCTAGTGGACCGAGCCTGGTAATGTTTTTGTGATGTTTTAGGGCGCCTTTAAACCAGAGCTGATGCTCTTGGTATGTTAATGGAATTTCTATATCCTCGAAAGGAATGTATTCCTCTGGTGGATCATCTTCTTTGTAGAAGTGAAACATGTGTGTTACTAAATTGGATTCAGGAAATATTACCCATGAATAGAATACCTCTGTCTGAAAGGATTCATGTGCCTCTATCACGAAAACTGCTCTACCGCCTCTTCGTGGTAGGCCATGTTTTATAAGTTTTAGAGTGATGGCTCTTCTTAAGTTTCGAGCGATGTCTATGACACCCTCCTCGGTTTCATTTAAACCTGTAATGTTGAAAACTGCTGCTTGGGCTGGATCAGCCACAGTTACACCGTCTCCGGTTTCATTGTCGGAGCCAGGCATTTTGTTGTTTGTAAAATGTAGAACAAGTTTCAAGGAAACAAAGATAAAGTGCACAATATTGTGGAACACTGTATCCTTCAACGTTGAGCAAACCAAACAGCTAATATATAGGGTACTGCCCTATGTAGCCGTGGTGGATACCAAACCCTGCCCACTCCAGACGTCTTTTGGAGTATATGGGTAGGGGTCTTGAGAAGAAAAAGCACGGCTGAGTTACTCAGTATCTAACGTTGAATTACTGCCTTACCAATCCGTTGGGCGCCATGTAGTGTAGTTCCTATTTTCCCAATAGGCTCTGCGCATTGGAATAATATATCCTATAGGTTTGACATAGGAATTAAGGTCAGTATGTCCCTATCGAGTATATTAAACTTAATTACTTGTGCCAGCTAGCTCAGAGGCCACTAGAAACTTCTTGACAACAAGAAGGGAGTAGTTTCTGGCAGCCGCGAAACATGACCACTGTGTTTCCCTTTAGAATCAGAACGTGTCCCAGAGTCGTGGAAACAATAGATAACTATTTAACTCAGCTCAGTCGTGCATGCTTAGTTTTCTCCAAGTTACACAGAAAGAAATAGACGGGCGTTTCAATAAAAGATTTATTGAACAGTCTTGTTTCTGGTGTAAGTAAAATGTGCTGTTACGATCACAAGACAGTATGCGAGATAAATAATGTACAGGGTGAGCAGTAGAAATAAATAATACTGCGATAGCATTATCTTTTAGTACATATGCTGTTACATAAATAACACAGACTAAAAATGTGAGTACTCATACGATGCATTGCTAAGCTAGTTCTACCCCAATGTACCTAACCTAACCTAGGTGTAGGAAGAGGGAAGAAGTAGGTGAAGTATTCCTTACTATGGTATACTAAGAGTATGTTAAGTCTAGTATGCCAAGAGTCCCTCTAGGTTCTAGTTAGCTCCATACCTGAAGAATGAGAGAGGTAGGAATCTCTTTGCCAGACTCGAACTCCAACACCCCGCAAGGGAAGTCAGATCACTAGAAGCTGGAAGCTGGGCTCTCTGTGTGCATTGAATGGCAGCGTCTTCTCAGTGCGTCAGGCCGGGAAACGGGCTCCTCTGAAGTCGAGGTCTCCTCTGGTTTACAGGGGCTAGGGAAGGTATATTTATACCTGAGAGCACCTAAGAATGTTAGCATTGACGTGAGTTGGACAGTGAAAGACGTCATGAATGAACCCCTAAGGAATAATGGTTCATGCATAATATATGAGTCCTTGAAGAAATCAATAGTCCTGGACTAGGGAAACTCCCGCAGCCTAAGGGTCTGTTCTTCATGAACTCGTTGTGACGTTAGGGTGGACGGATGTCAGAGACCATGCCTGTATTTGGAGTGCATGGTTTAATGCCTAAATAAGGGCTGGGATTTTATGCCTATATAAGGGCAGGGCGAATTGTGCCTATATAAGGACATGATACTGGAAAGCCCGTTTATGGATACCCTAAGAGGAATACAACAGTGGTGGTGATATTGGTGTTGGTGGTGGTATTGGTGGTATTAGTGGTGGTATTGGTGGTGGTATTGGTGGTGATGGTGGTATTGGTGGTGGTGGCATTGGTGGTGGTGGTATTGGTGGTGGTATTGGAGGTGGTGGTATTAGTGGTGGTGGTATTGGTGGTTGCGGTGGTATTGGTGGTGGAATTGGTATTGGCGGTGGTATTGGTATTGGTGGTGGTAATATTGGAATGGCAGTGGTGGCATTGGTGGTGGTGGTGGTATTGGTGGTGGTGGTGGTGGTATTGGTGGTGTATTGGTGGTGGTGTTGGTGGTGGTATTGGTGGTATTACTGGTGGTATTGGTGGTGGGGGTATTGGTGGTGGTATTGCTGGTGGTGGTATTGGTGGTGGTGGTGGTATTGGTGGTGGTATTGGTGGTCGTGGTGGTATTGGTGATATTGGTAGTGGCACTGGTGGTGGTATTGGTACTGGTGGTGGTGGTATTGTATTGTTGGTATTGGTATTGGTGGTATAGGTGGTGGTGGTGGTATTGGTGGTGGTGGTATTGTTGGTGGTGGTGGAGGTATTGGCGGTGGTGGTGGTATTGATGGTGGTATTGGTGGTGGTGGTGGTGATATTGGTGGTGGAATTGGTGGTATTGGTGGTGGTGGTATTCGTTGTGGTGGTGGTATTGGTGGTGGTGGTATTGGTGGTGGTATTGGTGGTATTAGTGGTGGTATTGGTGGTGGTGGTATTGGTGGTGGTATTGGTGGTGATGGTGGTATTAGTGGTGGTGGTATTGGTGGTACTGGTGGTGGTGGTGGTGGTATTGGTGGTTGTATTAGTGGTGGTGGTATTGGTGGTGGCGGTGGTATTGGTGGTGGTATTGGCGGTGGTATTGGTATTGGTGGTGGTAATATTGGAATGGTGGTGGTGGTATTGGTGGTGCTGGTGGTATTGGTGGTGGTGGTGGTGGTATTGGTGGTGGTGCTGGTGGTGGTATTGGTGGTATTACTGGTGGTATTGGTGGTGGGGGTATTGGTGGTGGTATTGCTGGTGGTGGTATTGGTGGTGGTGGTATTGGTGATGGTGGTGGTATTGGTGATATTGGTAGTGGCACTGGTGGTGGTATTTGTACTGGTGGTGGTGGTATTGTATTGTTGGTATTGGTATTGGTGGTATAGGTGGTGGTGGTGGTATTGGTGGTGGTGGTATTGGCAGTGGTGGTGGTATTGATGGTGGTATTGGTGGTGGTGGTATTGGTGGTGGTGGTGTTATTGGTGGTGGTGGCATTGGTGGTGGTGGAATAGGTGGTGGTAGTGGTGGTGGTGGTGGTAGTGGTATTGGTGGTGGTGGTATTGGTGGTGGCATTGGTGGTGGTGATATTGGTGGTGGTGGTGGTATTGGTGGTGGTGGTGGTACTGGTGGTATTAGTGGTGGTGGTAATGGTGGTATTGGTGGTGGTGGTATTGGTGGTATTAGTGGTGGTATTGGTGGTGGTGGTATTGGTGGCGGTATTGGTGGTGATGGTGGCATTAGTGGTGGTGGTATTGGTGGGACTGGTGGTGGTGGTGGTGATATTGGTGGTGGTATTGGTGGTGGTTGTATTAGTGGTGGTGGTATTGGTGGTGGCGGTGGTATTGGTGGTGGTATTGGTATTGGCGGTGGTATTGGTATTGGTGGTAGTAATATTGGAATGGTGGTGGTGGTGGTATTGGTGGTGCTGGTGGTATTGGTGGTGGTGGTGGTGGTATTGGTGGTGTATTGGTGGTGGTGTTGGTGGTGGTATTGGTGGTATTACTGGTGGTATTGGTGGTGGGGGTATTGGTGGTGGTATTGCTGGTGGTGGTATTGGTGGTGGTGATATTGGTGGTGGTATTGGTGGTGGTGGTGGTATTGGTGATATTGGCAGTGGCACTGGTGGTGGTATTGGCACTGGTGGTGGTGGTATTGTATTGTTGGTATTGGTATTGGTGGTATAGGTGGTGGTGGTGGTATTGGTGGTGCTGGTGGTATTGGTGCTGGTGGTATTGGTGGTGTATTGGTGGTGGTGTTGGTGGTGGTATTGGTGGTATTACTGGTGGTATTGGTGGTGGGGGTATTGGTGGTGGTATTGCTGGTGGTGGTATTGGTGGTGGTGGTATTGGTGGTGGTATTGGTGGTGGTGGTGGTGGTGGTATTGGTGATATTGGCAGTGGCACTGGTGGTGGTATTGGTACTGGTGGTGGTGGTATTGTATTGTTGGTATTGGTATTGGTGGTATAGGTGGTGGTGGTATTGGTGGTGGTGGTATTGGTGGTGGTGGTGGAGGTATTGGCGGTGGTGGTGGTATTGATGGTGGTGGCATTGGTGGTGGTGGAATAGGTGGTGGTAGTGGTGGTGGTAGTGGTATTGGTGGTGGTGGTATTGGTGGTGGCATTGGTGGTGGTGATATTGGTGGTGGTGGTGGTATTGGTGGTGGTGGTGGTACTGGTGGTATTAGTGGTGGTGGTAATGGTGGTATTGGTGGTGGTGGTATTGGTATTGGTGGTATTAGTGGTGGTATTGGTGGTGGTGGTATTGGTGGCGGTATTGGTGGTGATGGTGGCATTAGTGGTGGTGGTATTGGTGGTACTGGTGGTGGTGGTGGTGATATTGGTGGTGGTATTGGTGGTGGTTGTATTAGTGGTGGTGGTATTGGTGGTGGCGGTGGTATTGGTGGTGGTATTGGTATTGGCGGTGGTATTGGTATTGGTGGTAGTAATATTGGAATGGTGGTGGTGGTGGTATTGGTGGTGCTGGTGGTATTGGTGGTGGTGGTGGTGGTATTGGTGGTGGTGTTGGTGGTGGTATTGGTGGTATTACTGGTGGTATTGGTGGTGGGGGTATTGGTGGTGGTATTGCTGGTGGTGGTATTGGTGGTGGTGATATTGGTGGTGGTATTGGTGGTGGTGGTGGTATTGGTGATATTGGCAGTGGCACTGGTGGTGGTATTGGCACTGGTGGTGGTGGTATTGTATTGTTGGTATTGGTATTGGTGGTATAGGTGGTGGTGGTGGTATTGGTGGTGCTGGTGGTATTGGTGCTGGTGGTATTGGTGGTGTATTGGTGGTGGTGGTGGTATTGGTGGTATTACTGGTGGTATTGGTGGTGGGGGTATTGGTGGTGGTATTGCTGGTGGTGGTATTGGTGGTGGTGGTATTGGTGGTGGTATTGGTGGTGGTGGTGGTATTGGTGATATTGGCAGTGGCACTGGTGGTGGTATTGGTACTGGTGGTGGTGGTATTGTATTGTTGGTATTGGTATTGGTGGTATAGGTGGTGGTGGTATTGGTGGTGGTGGTGGAGGTATTGGCGGTGGTGGTGGTATTGATGGTGGTATTGGTGGTGGTGGTATTGGTGGTGGTGGTGATATTGGTGGTGGAATTTGTGGTATTGGTTGTGGTGGTGGTATTGGTGGTATTGGTGGTATTGGTGGTATTGGTGGTGGTGGTATTGGTGGTATTGGTGGTGGTGGTGGTATTGGTGGTATTAGTGGTGGTATTGGTGGTGGTGGTATTGGTAGTGATGGTGGTATTAGTGGTGGTGGTATTGGTGGTACTGGTGGTAGTGGTGGTGGTATTGGTGGTGGTATTGGTGGTGGTGGTATTGGTGGTGGTGGTATTAATGGTGGTGGTGGTATTGGTGGTGGTGGTGGTGGTATTGGCATTGGCGGTGGTATTGGTGGTGGTGGTATTGGATTGGTGGTGGTATTGGTGGTGGTGTTGGTGGTGGTATTGGTGGTGGTGGTATTAGTGTGGTGGTATTGGTGGTGGTGGTATTGGTGCTGATGGTATTAGTGGTGATATTTGTGGTGGTGGCATTAGTGCTGGTGGTGGTATTGGTGGTGGTGGTATTGGCATTGATGATGGTGGTATTGGGTATTGGTGGTGGTGGTGGTATTGGCAGTGGTGGTGGTATTGATGGTGGTATTGGTGGTGGTATTGGTGATATTGGTGGTGGTGGTGGTATTGGTGGTATTGGTGGTGGTAGTATTGGTGTTGGTATTGGTGGTGGTGGTATTGGTGGTGGTATTGGTGGTGGTATTGGTGGTAGTGGTATTGGTGGTATTGGTGGTGGTTTTGGTATTGGCGGTGATATTGGTATTGGTGGTGGTGGTATTGGATTGGTGGTGGTGGTATTGGTGGTGGTGGCATTGGTGGTGGTGTTGGTGGTGGTCTTGGTGGTTGTGGTATTGGTGGTGGTGGTGGTATTGGTGGTGGTGGTGGTATTGGTATGGTGGTATTGGTGGTGGTGGTACTGGTATTGGTGCTGGTGGTATTGGTGGTGGTATTGGTGGTATTGTTGGTATTGGTGGTATTGGTGGTGGTGGTGGTGGTATTGGTAGTGATGGTGATATTGGTCGTGGGGTATTGGTGGTGGTAGTTATGGTAGTGGTGATATTGGTGGTGGTGGTGGTATTGGTGGTATTGGTGGTGGTGGTATTGGTGGTATTGGTGGTTTTAGTTGTGGTGGTGGGATATTGGTGGTGGTATGGTTGGTGGTATTGGTGGTATAGGTGGTGGTGGTGGTATTGGTGGTGGTGGTATTGGTGGTGGTGGTGGTATTGGTTGTGGTATTAGTGGTGGTATTGGTGGTGGTAGTGGTATTGGTGGTGGTGGTATTGGTGGTGGTGGTATTGGTGGTGGTGGTGGTGGCATTGGTGGTGGTGGAATAGGTGGTGGTGGTGGTAGTGGTATCGGTGGTGGTGGTATTGGTGGTGGCATTGGTGGTGGTGATATTGGTGGTGGTGGTTGCATTGGTGGTATTAGTGGTGGTATTGGTGGTGGTATTGGTGGTTATGGTGGTATTGGTGGTGGTGGTATTGGTGGTGGTGGTATTGGTGGTGGTATTGTTGGTGGTGGTATTAGTGGTGGTATTGGTGGTGGCGGTGGTATTGGTGGTGGTATTGGTATTGGCAGTGGTATTGGTATTGGTGGTGGTGATATTGGAATGGTGGTGGTGGTATTGGTGGTGGTGGTGGTATTGATGGTGGTGGTATTGGTGGTGGTATTGGTGGTGTTTTGGTGGTGGGGTATTGGTGGTGGTATTGCTGGTGGTGGTATTTGTGGTGGTGGTATTGGTGGTGGTGGTGGTAGTACTGGTAGTGGTGGTATTGGTGATATTGGTAGTGGCACTGGTGGTGGTATTGGTATTGGTACTGGTGGTATTGTATTGTTGGTATTGGTATTGGTGGTATAGGTGGTAGTGGTGGTATTGGTGGTGGTGGTATTGGTGGTGGTATTGGTGGTGGTGGTGATATTGGTGGTGGAATTGGTGGTATTGGTGGTGGTGGTATTGGTGGTGGTGGTGGTATTGGTTGTGGTGGTGGTATTGGTGGTGGTATTGGTGGTATTAGTGGTGGTATTGGTGGTTGTGGTGGTATTGGTGGTGGTATTGGTGGTGATGGTGGTATTAGTCGTGGTCGTATTGGTGGTGGTGGTGGTGGTATTGGTGATGGTATTGGTGGTAGTGGTATTGGTGGTGATGGTATTAGTAGTGGGGTGGTGGTATTGGAGGTGGTGGTGGTATTGGTGGTGGTATTATTATTGGTGGTCGTATTGGTGGTGGTGGTATTGGATTGGTGGTGGTGATGGTACTGGTGGTGGTATTGGTGGTGGTGTTGGTGGTGGTATTGGTGGTGGTGGTATTGGTGTGGTTTTATTGGTGGTGGTGGTGGTATTTGTGGTGGTGGCATTAGTGGTGGTGGTGGTATTGGTAGTGATGGTATTGGTATTCATGATGGTGGCATTGGTGGTGGTGGTTTTGGTGGTGGTGGTATTGGCAGTGGTGGTGGTATTGATGGTGGTATTGGTGGTGGTATTGGTGGTGGTGATATTGGTGGTGGTATTGGTGGTATTGGTGGTATTGGTGGTGGTGGTGGTATTGGTGGTATTAGTGGTGGTATTGGTGGTGGTGGTATTTGTGGTGGTGGCATTAGTGGTGGTGGTGGTATTGGTGGTGATGTTATTGGCATTGATGATGGTGGTATTGGTGGTGGTGGTATTGGTGGTGGTGGTCGTATTGGCAGTGGTGGTGGTATTGATGGTGGTATTGGTGGTGGTATTGGTGGTGGTGGTATTGGTGGTGGTGGTGATATTGGTGGTGGTATTGGTGGTGGTATTGGTGGTGGTGGTATTGGTGGTATTGGTGGTATTGGTGGTGGTGGCGGTATTGGTGGCATTAGTGGTGGTATTGGTGGTGGTATTGGTGGTGGTGGTATTGGTGGTGGTATTGGTGCTGGTGGTATTAGTGGTGGTGGTGATGGTATTGGTGGTATTTGTGGTAGTGGTGTTATTGGTGGTGGTATTGGTATTGGTGGTGGTATTGGTGGTGGTGGTATTGGATTGGTGGTGGTGGTATTGGTGGTGGTGGCATTGGTGGTGGCGTTGGTGGTGGTATTGATGGTGGTATTGGTGGTGGTATTGGTGGTGGTAGTGGTATTGGTGTGGTGGTATTTGTGGTGGTGGTATTGGTGGTGGTACTGGTGGTGGTGGTATTGGTGGTGGTGGTGGTATTGTATTGTTCGTATTGTTATTGGTGGTATACGTGGTGGTGGTATTGGTGGTGGTGGTATTGGAGGTGGGGGTGATATTGGTGGTGGTATTGGTGGTATTGGTGGTGGTGGTGGTATTAATCATATTGGTGGTGGTGGTGGTGGTATTGATGGTGCTGGTATTGGTGGTATTGGTGGTGGTGGTGTTGGTGGTGGTGGTATTGGTGGTGGTGAAATAGGTGGTGGTAGTGGTGGTGGTGGTGGTATTGGTGGAATAGGTGGTGGTAGTGGTGGTGGTAATGGTATTGGTGGTGGTATTGGTGGTGGTGATATTGGTGGTGGTATTGATGGTATTGGTGGTGGTATTGGTGGTGATGGTGGTATTGGTGGTGGTGGTTGTATTGTTGGTGGTGGTGGTATTGGTGGTGGTATTGGTGGTGGTGGTATTGGTGGTGGTAATGGTGGTGGTGATATTAGTGGTGGTGGTGGTATTGATGGTGGTGGTGGTATTGGTGGTGGTATTGGTATTGGCGGTGGTATTGGTGGTGGTGATATTGGAAAGGTGGTGGTGGTATTGGTGGTATTGATGGTGGTGGTGGTAGTATTGGTGGTGGTGGTGGTATTGGTGGTATTGGTAGTGGCACTGGTGGTGGTATTGTATTGTTGGTATTGGTATTGGTGGTATAGGTGGTGGTGGTATTGGTGGTGGTGGTGGTATTGGTGGTGGTATTGGAGGTGGTGGTATTGGTGGTGGTGGTGATATTGGTGGTGGTATTGGTGGTATTGATGGTGGTGGTATTGGTGGTGGTGGTATTGGTATTGGTGATGGTGGTATTGGTGGTGGTGGTGGTATTGGTGGTGGTGGTGGTATTGGTGGTGGTGGTATTGCAGTATTGGTGGCGGTGATATTGGTGGTGGTAGTGGTATTGGTTGTGGTAGTATTGGTGGTTGTAGTGCTGCTGGTGGTGGTATTGGTGGTGGCATTGGTGGTGGTATTGGTGGTGATGGTGGTATTGGTGGTGGTGGTATTGGTGGTGGTATTGGTGGTGGTGTTGGTGGTGGTGGTGGTGGTATTGGTGGTGGTGGCATTGGTAGTGGTGGTGGTATTGGTGGTGGTGGTGGTATTGGTGGTGGTGGTATTAGTGGTGGTATTTGTGGTGGTGGCATTAGTGGTGGTGGTGGTATTGGCATTGATGATGGTGGTATTGGTGGTGTTAGTATTGGTGGTGGTATTGGTATTGGTGGTGGTATTGGTATTGGTGGTGGTGGTATTGAATTGGTGGTGGTGGTATTGGTAGTGGTGACTGTGTTGGTATTGGTGGTTTTATTGGTGGTGGTATTGGTGGTGGTGGTATTGGTGGTGGTGGTGGTATTGGTATTGGTGGTAGTGGTATTGGTATGGTGGTAGTGGTGGTATTGGTGGTGTTGGTGGTGGTATAGGTGGTGGTATTGGTGGTGGTGGTATTGGTGGTGGTATTGGTGGTGGTGGTATTGGTGGTGGTGGTGGTATTGGTGGTAGTGGTATTGGTATGGTGGTAGTGGTGGTGGTGGTATTGGTGGTGTTGGTGGTGGTATAGGTGGTGGTATTGGTGGTGGTGGTATTGGTGGTGGTGATGGTATTGGTGGTGGTGGTATTGGTGGTGGTGGTGGTATTGGTGGTGGTATTGGTGGTATAGGTGGAGTTGGTAGTGGTGGTGATATTGGTGGTGGTGGTATTAGTGGTGGTATTGGTGGTGGTATTGGTGGTATTGGTGGAGGCATTGGTGGTGCTATTGGTGGTGGTGGTATTGGTATTGGTGGTTGTGATATCGCTGGTGGTGGTATCGGTGGTGGTATTGGTGGTGGTATTAGTGATGGTGGTGGTTATGGTGGTGGTATTGGTGGTGGTCGTATTGATATTGGTGGTGGTATTGGTGCTGTTGCTATTTGTGGTATTGGTGGTGTTATTGGAATTGGCAGTGGTATTGGTGGTGGTGGTGGCATTGGTGGTGGTGGTATTGGTGGTAGTGGTATTGGTGGTGGTGTTGGTATCAGTGGTGGTATTGGTGGTGGTGGTATTGTTGGTGGTGGTATTGGTGGTGGTATTGGTGGTCGTAGTGGTATTGGTGGTGGTGGTATTGGTGGTGATATTGGTAGTGGTAGTATTGGTGGTGGTGGTGTTATTGGTAGTGGTGGTATTGGTGGTGGTATTAGTGGTGGCATTGGTGTGGTGGTGGTATTGGTGGTGGTGGTATTGGTGTCAGTGGTGGGGGTATTGGTGGTGGTGGAATTGGTGGTGGTATTGGTGGTGGTATTGGTGGTGGTGGTAGTAGTGGTATTGGTGGTGGGATTGATGGTGGTGGTGGTGGTGGTATTGGTGGTGGTATTGGTGGTGGGGTATTGGTGGTTGTGGTGGTATGGGTGGTGGTATTGGTGGTATAGGTGGTGGTGGTGGTGGTATTGGTGGAGGTGGTGGTGTTGATGTTGGTGGTGGTATTGGTGGTGGTGGTATTGGTGGTGGTGGTATTGGTGGTATTGATGGTGGTGGTATTGGTGGTGGTGGTGGTGTTGTTTTTAATAAAATAGGCTTTTGAAAACAACCGGTCAGGTGGCTTTAGTACAGATGACATGTAACACAGATGTGCTGTTGTCAGCTTCAGCCCATTAGCACAGGATTATGTGCTACCTGGAATTCACATGACTTAATTTGATAATCATTTCTAAATCCATTTTAGTTGAGGGGTTGAAACAGACACAAGATAATGCCGGGGTAAAGTGATTGAAAGCAGGCGCCCGTGTAATGGGGCAGCCGTGCTGCTTAAAAAAACACAAGCGGTTTCAGCTGAAGCAGGGCATTTTCGGCCTGCAGTAAGAGAAGCTCAATAAAGTAAATAGTGCTTACAGACTAAATAACAGGTCCAGTGTAACAACCGAAGTAAAGGGGCCAGTCGCCATGGGAGGGTACAAATAAAGACAAGGACGTACTAAGGAGGGACTAACAAGCCTATTAACGAATCCGAAGGCAGCATTTACGAAAGACAATGACACAAGCCAATGACAAATATAGAAGGAGGAGAGTGGGCGCGGCTTCTCTCCCATACTCTACTACAGCAGTCTCGCAGAGCAAGCAGCGCATGCACAATGCCGCTAGGTTCGACCTAAACAGTCCTGTAAAGAGCTCTGTGGTACCAGAGAGCATTTTGTAAAACACTGGCATCCACTGTTTGATCTCCGGTACCTTATGTTTTGAACTTTAAATAAACCCAGCCATCAGCTTTGTACTTTTGATACCTCTGAGCTCAGGTAGTTACCATTCACACCAAGTGGCATGTGCCCTTTTAGTCATCAGCCTTGGGCTTACAAGTGCCAGAATGCAAATCACTGAAGACAAAAATGCCAGGAGTGACTAAACAAGGCATAAATGGAGGACCTCAATTGGCCAGATTGGTGCCTTATGACCAGTAAGCATTACTCTGCACCAAGAAAGATAAAGGGATATGGCAATGGACGTGTATGGCTCTAGGTGTGCTTATGTGAGGGAGTGTTGTATATGTGGGTTGCCTGAGATTTGGTTTGGGTAAGGTGGTGCTGTTTCCGAGTGGAATTGTGTGAGCATGAGTGTCTGGGTGTTTGTATGTATGAGTGTGTGGTTTGGGTAGTATGGTGGACTGCGAAGTGCAGTACTGTGTTGCAGGGTGTCAGATGTAGAAGCGAGGTGCTAATCGTGATGGGGTGCTGTTCTTAAACCTATAGTGTGAGTTGACCTCTCTTAGTTGTGCTGAATGACAAGATGTTGCTTTTTGGGCATGGCCACCACAGATTGGGCAAGGTAGCTACAATTATGTCACAGGACATCACACCGAATGTTCCTATGAAATCTAACAGCCATATTGCTCGAAGACAAATCCCCAAACTCTTTAAAAAAATAACTTGTGAACTGTGAAATGTAATTTAATTGCTTCAAATGTCTTAAATCACTATTGCCATGGCCTGGGGGTTGGAAGGTGGAGCTTCCTGGTATCACATTGTTTTACACAAGTGCTTCTGTGTTGAAGTATTTGTAGGGCGTAGCCTACTCCAGAGGTGCACTTACCTTGGGCATGGAACATTACAGCCGAGATTTACTACAGGTTTGCCCTGGCGCCCGTATGACTTACAGTGCAAAAAGTATTGAACAGAGGTTTTAACAGAAAAGCCAGAGCTACTAAAGGAGAGTGATCCAATACCAAGTGAAATCAGGTGCAAGCAGAGAGTCAAGTGGTCTATCGCCTGATTCACACTACAGCACAAGTTTAAAACATCTGATGCCTTGTGTGGTTGTGTACACACAGAAACTTGCACTGAAGTGTGTGCCTCGAGTACAAAGCAGAGTACACTGCTGGATCACCTTTGCGTCATAGCTCAGGGATGAGCACCATACAAAACATCCATTTTTAATGCAGGGGCTGCCTATGATGCTATTGGTCGATGACTCCTACTGATTCTGGCGCTGCACTACTTTTGATATTCGCGCAATGCAGTGCTGCATTTTTTTTATGCAGCATTGCAATTTTTCCCACAGCGCTCCGCTGCATAATCAATAAAAAAATCTCGGTCCAAGAGTTTGTCCTACTAAGCTAAGAGTACAATCTTTTTGCAACAGAGTTTATACATGGTGGGTTTTATTTTTTGTTGTTTTACCTGAATGGCTGGATTTGTCTGAAGTTTCTTCCTATGTACAGATCTAGGCAGTCAGCCTGTGGAGAGCTAAAAAGTAATGTGCAAGAGTGGCTATGATGCAAGACCAGTGTTTATCCATCCAGTTAGAGATTGTCTGAGTTAGGCATTAAAGTGTGTGTTATCCTCAGTGTGGGGTAGTATGTATGTTGGTGTGTGCGTTTGAGTGTGTGTGTTGCATGCGGTGTGTGTGTGTGTTTTACTTGAAAAGAAGAGTAGCACTCACATGATGTGGCAGTGACATATTTTTAAAGGCCATTGTGGAAACAGTGATTTCTAGAAGCTCCGCAAAGGAGCTGGATTTTAAGGAGCCCCGTCTCTTGCTGCCTTCTTAGTTCTATCTTGCAAACAAGCTGAAGAGAAGGGTTACTTCCACGAACCATCTGTGGTGGACTCTCACCTGCAGGTCCTGCTTGAGATTACTAGTTTCAAGGTGAATACAACTGTGGGTGCCAGCCTCCTTTACACATTATCGATAATATTGAATATTTATTCAAACATTTTTGACATGTAAATTATACTGCCCATAACTTATTTTTTTCTGAGGGTCTTAAATGTTAGGATTCTCATCTTTTTGAGTTTAGATAAGTTAGAAAATTCGGAAGTTCTGTTAATTAGAATACAGTGAATTGGAGGTTTTAAAAGATAGGCTATAAGAAATCAATGGTGCCAGGTAGTATAAAGAAATACAATGCAATGCACATTTTCAATATTTTTTTAAAATAATAAAGCGGTTGATGGGAACAGGGCCAAATTTTGAAATCTTTGATTCTATAATAGTGTTGTATTTTTGCACCAAGAAGCAGCCCCTGAGTTTTCATGATACATTTTTAACATCTAGCAACATTATATATCACTAAGGTAAAGATGTTGAACAAGCCCTATCCTCTTCTGGTACCCAATGCATGGACATCAGTACTTTCCAGATTTGAGACGCACCATTCTATTCTATTCTATTCTGCTTGTTTTTTGTAGAGCGCATGGATACCTTGTCAAGGCTTCCTAGCGCTAACTTACCAACTCGGACAAAGACAGCACAAGCGACCTATCTAGAACAGATATGTTTTCAATAGTTTCCTGAACTTTGCTTCTGACTGTTCACATTTCAGGGATATAGGTAGGCCATATCACAGTTTCGGTACACAATGGGCAAAAGAGCGGCCCCCGTATCTTGCTCTTCTGATCACAGGGACCTTCAAAAGGACCATGCGTCCATGCCGCAGATAACCCTGGCCCTTCCATCCTTTACAGCACCATGCATCTATTAAATGTAGCTCTGCACTGAGGCCGATTCACATTTTTAGACTTCTCCCATATCATGCTAGTTCAACCTTATACTACTAGGCCTAATGCGTAAGGAGAATATTGCACACTGGTGGGTGCTTAATAATTTACTGCACACGCCTGGAGGTATTCTACTAGGTTCATAGCATGAGCAGGGTGTGAATGTAAAGGCATGCATTTTTTATATATGTTTCTGCTGCTGTGGGGCATGGTAGCTCAGTCCCCCGTGTAAGCTGATGTTCATGGGTGTACTCACTTCCTAAGGACTCCAGCAATCAAATAGATCATTTTGGCAGGTACCCTTGGGCAATATGTTAAACATAAAGCATGATTCTATTGCACACTAGTTTCATTAGACATAATACCAGGATCATCAGAAGGTTTTAAAGACTGACATTTATTTTGTGTTTGTGGAAGTCTTACATTATACGGCAGGATAAATTCTAATTTATAACATCAGAATATAATAAGTAAATATATATATAGTACAATAAATTGCATTTTTACACATAAATACAAAATCTGAGGTAGGGCCTCAAGAATAATGACTTTTAAAATGAATAATGTACAGAATATATGCACTATATCAGATATATATGATGCATTCTTTGTAACATAATATATATATATATATATTCTCCAATGTATAGCTAATGAAAAAAATATAACGACCTGATTTGGGTACATATCTATATCCATAGGCAGCAGTACCCATATAGAATGCCTGTAAGTATATATGACATTACGCAAGTAATTAGGAATTAACCTATTCAGCGATAGGTCCACATTAAAGTGCCAAAAGAGACACGAAGTACACCATACACAATAATATGTTCTATTCAGACATCAATTAAATTCCTAACAAAGAAATACACCTATAAGGCAAATGGTTACCTGAAGATGTATTTAACAATGAAGCACAATGTACAACCTTCAAAACAATAGAATCAGGCAAGCTCTTCCTTCTTGAAATAATACCAATCAGGAAAAAAAATTCATTCTTTGGTTGCTTCCTGCCCATGCATGAACAAAGGGAGAAATCACCAATTCTGTGAAAGTTCACTGCAACATTAGCTTTGTGTCTCTGGACCGAGCATTGAGTCCATTGGTAAGTTAGCCTGTGGTCAATACAACAAAATGAAAGGTCATTGGAATTGCTTAGGTTTGGCCCACCCCTTTAAATGCATTGTAAGGGTGACCAGACAACAATAGGTTAAATAGTGGAGGCATGCAAAATGTACTGCTAAATGGAGAGGTTTAGTGCCAGCATCTGCTTCTCCTCTCTCAGCATAACACAGATCTGTTTAGAGCTCACAAGTTATGGACTCCAAATCTCCCCTCAATGGCCGCCATCATCTTTTCATAACAACCAATTACAGCATGGCTGGTGTACCAGCAATGACACAGGAAGTACTGCTGGCCAGGTGTACTTCCTGGTTATTGAAGGTGTACCTTTTGACCAAAGTAATGAAGCTCTCAAACTAACATGAATGGTTCTGATGTCGAGGCAGACCTCATACTAATAGAGCAACAACACCTGATCTGATCAAATCTAGGATAAATTTATACGGTCACCGCACCAATCAAGCCACAGTAGTGGCCATCACTAAGCACGTCTAAGCACCTCGAGGTCCTCGTCGCCGTCCAATGAGGACATCAGAAGTACAAGTAGAACCGCATCATTAGCCCAAGCTAAGAAGTAGGTGTCGGTGCATGCTGAGTTGGAAGAAGACTTCAGAAAAATCGCCTCAGATACCCTTTGTCAAAGCTGAAAACCCTGAAACCAAAATGTGTTCAATTTCCACAGGACCAAAAAAAAACAACTGAACAGCAAACACTTTAGTACAAAAACTAATCAGGGAATGAGACAAGGTACCATTTTTGCTGTTAAAATTGATTAGTAAATTTCTTAGCATGGTGGCGGAAGCCGTAGAGACGAAAGGCGAAGAATGGGCTTAGATAATGTAACTTTGATGAATTTTAAAAGAAATCCCAAAAAGTGGAATAATTCGATTTTCATCACAGAGGCACATCTATCTATATATACATTCGATGGAGCAGAATCAAATTAAAGGACGGGGTGACCCCCACAGAGTCTTACAGATGTGCGTTCTCAAGCATTTTTTTCAATTGTAGGGCGCATTGTTGAACCCTGCTCTTCCTGCAGTTTTTCTCAGTGCAGCCCTGGGCTGTACATGGCTCGCATATTAAAAACCCTCTGCGTTCCCCATGCGTCTGCAGAGGGGAAAAGATGTGCACTTGTCTGTCTTAATGCCAATGCATCAGAGAGTGGCTCAGAACCAGGCATCATTCCCAGCAATAATGATGCCTTGGATGATGTGGGGTTATAGGAGCGCCCATTGTTCTAGATATGGTGGCCTGTGAAAGACATTACTTAGTAAAGCATGTTTTTAGAAGGAATTGTTCTTTGTGTGGTTCTTGAGAGAAAGCATTCATGACATAGGCACGTAGCCAGAACAATATGGATATACACAAGACGGGATATACTTACTGAGGTTTGTGCGGTCACTCTTCGTGTGGCACGGGCAATTTTGCACTGCACTCGCTAGATTTTAGGCCCAGGTAAACAAACATTTTAGGCAGGTTTGCATCACAAAAGTGACGCAAATGTGCACAAAATATTCTTTTTTTGAGATGTACTTTCCAGTGCAAAACTTGTTTTGCACTGGAAAGTTGCCTGACAGTAACGCAAAGCAGCACTTTCCACTGCTTTTCGTTACTCTGTGTCAAAGAGCATTTCATGGGTGGTACATGGGCATTCCCATGGAACCACCCATGGGCCCTCATTTGCGGGATTGTGGCATAGGGCAGCACAGCAAGGCACTTTGCTGCGCTGCTCTACTCCAAAGTGAAAGGGCAGGAATGCACCGTATTTATGCAATACGGTGCATTCCTGTCCTTCCTTTCTACCCTGGTGCCATTTTAGCAGCTTAGCGCTAACGGAGGTATCCTTGCACCATAGTGCATGGGTACCTCTGTTGCATGAAGGATTGTTTTTGTGCAGGAAGGTGTACCTTCCTGTACAAAAACAATCCTAAGAGGCGTTTTCCTCTATGTGTGCTGCAATATGCAGCACACACAGAAAGAGGAAACAACTAGGAGAAATAAAGATATTTCTCCTTGTTACACCTCACCTCAGGAGGCGCAAGGATTTGGCACATCTCCAGGTTTATTTGCTTTTGAAAATCTGAGGCAGCATAAAAATCCATGGGTATTGCGTGGGAAAACCCACCGCAACACCCATGGAACGCCTCCTAGGTGCAGAGCAAGGCGACGCAGCAATATGCGCTGCATTGCCCTACTCAAGATTTATGAGGCCACTCAAAGCCACGCAGGGTGGCTTTGCGTGGCTTCATAAATCTGATTCAGAGCCCTGCGTCACACATGTGCCACCATACGTGGTGCAAAAGTGATGCAGAGCTCTCATAAATAAGCCCCATAGTTTTTGATGCAAAACCCTATCTGCTTAACAATACCAGACAGGGTTTTGCACCAAACAATAATGTCATTTGAAAGTTGGTGTTAGAAGGAGAAATGGTTTTATTCCTCATAACTTTTTCCACATTGCATGCGTACTACACTGTACAGCATACATCTGAAATGGAAAAAGTTTCAAAGCTTGTCTAGGTATAGTATCATGTACTGGAAGGGTATCCTTCCAGTACAAAACCTTTGCTAGACTCACATAGACACCTTCACACAATGGCGCAAAGGTGTGTATGTGGTGCTCGGATGCCTAATTGTGCACCAGAGCTAAGGAGAGAGCAGGATAGGGCAATATCTTTGTAGATAGGGTGCTTTCCTGCTCTCTCTCTCATGCAACGCAGGGCCGCAATTTTGAGTGCTGAGCTGCGTTATGTGGTGGTTTTGTTAAACTGGGCCTTGGATTGTTTTGTAAACCGACACTACCTTTTACGTTGTGTTGCCCCACACAAATGCTCGCACAAAACTTTAGTAAATATACCCTAATCTGATTTTTCTTCGTTCAACAAAAGAGATATATGTGCAGCTGATTCAGTGGCAAGGGCAAGAAGACTATATTAATTTTAGTCCTTTAGTAGTTGGCTATGTTTATTGTTTTTATACAGCATGGAGGCCATGGGCACACTTGAATGTATGGGATCTTTCTTTCCCCATGCGGCATCTTTACCATGAAACACCCACTGATAAGGAAGTGATCTTTAAGAGTTGACTTGTAAGAATTTGCTGGTTTTAGTGCTCTACAAATACTAACCTATACTATACAATACTATGCTATATTACACTATACTATTGTATATGCTGTTAAATTACATCATACTATATTAACAATACCATACTATAATTTCCTATACTATTTAGCACTACACTATATTATAATATACTATACAAAATGCAAAATGTTGCAGATTGGTACAAAGCCAAGGCTTTGCCCACGGTGATGCCAAAGCTGAGGCTTGACATTTGCCAGTCTCACACTGGTACACATTTCATCATAATTGTGGTGAAATGAGGAGTAGATAGGAGATCATCTATCTTCTGTAGACATTATTTTTCTGCCTGCTTTCTACAGAAAATGTATGATCTCTTACTTGCTCCTCTGTTCTCCACCATTGAAATGAGTTGTATTCCAGTGTGGAGGGATAAGTGGTACTGTGACAAGTACTGCAACCTTCAGCTTTGGTCTCACAGAGAGCATCTCTGTGGTTCTGCATCAGCCTGCAGCCTTTTGTGCTTCTATAAGCTCGCTATTGCACAATGTTCCCATGTGTTTTAAATTCAGTAAAATACCATAGCAAACCAGTGCTAAAACATGAAGAATTGCAGCTGCACATGAATGTGCGAGATTGCACATTGTTAAGATTGTGCGAAAGGATTTTAGGATCTGCTATGCATCCCTTCCATCGCCAACATAAATGTGAAAGCCACATACTACAGGACAGATTCGCCAAATGTGACGCTTTCGCGACGAGCTGTTTGCATGTGGACAGTGACGTAACGAAACTTGAGGGAGGCCCTCAGCAAGTTACATGGAGGTGGCCCCCAGTGTTTCGGACCCATTTAAGCCGACACCCGTGCAGAGTGCACAGTGCTGGAGGGGGCCCCCTGAAGCTCGGAGTCGTATTCACACCGCGGGGGCTATCGTTACGCCACTGCATGAGGTAGGGTGGGCAGCAGTGCAAGTGCAGTGCAGCAGATTGTAGCCCCACCCACCACAGAAACAACAGGAGGTTGTTCACTCCTTTAGTATTCATTGGCTCTCCTGAACCATGTGTGGGGAGCAACCACACCTGCTGGCATCAGCAGCCCTCTGGCTCTTAACCCAAGTGGTCAAGGGAGCACATTTTCCTTGATGGGTCCTAATACGTGCTATTATGGCAAATTATTAGGGCTTTCGTAATTCTTCATACCAAAACTCATGCTCTTCGTGAACAGTGGTACACCTGGTCTCACAATGTAAACAGGGGACTCATTTGTCAGCTTTGTGAAGTGTGCCTTCCATTAGCGTAAGGTTCTGTGTTAGCCGCAATATGGCCCCACTTATAGGAAACAATTAGAGCTTGGCCTCTTTGCATTTAGTAAATCAAGTTGTGCACACACATAGCTTTCTGCACAGCACCATTTCTCCTTTGTAAATGTAACCGTGGCCAAAATCTATTTTACGACATCTGCACTTCCTCAAATTGCAAAAGAAAAGTTATGGTACCACGTCTAATAACTCTTGCTTCTGAAAATTATCAGGTTCCTTCCTGCGTAATTAGTTATATTTTTTTCCTATTCAGCATCTCAGTAGAAAGTCTGTTGGCAACTGTTTTAAGTTTGTGGCAGTTGGCCTTCAAAGCATGGAAACTGGCCTAGCTCTTTCTTCCTTTTTTGGAAGCACTCTTTGCAAATTTGAGTGATCAGGGTCCGTCGATGTATGGTGCACTGACCCTGCTGGATGCTCCATAAACATGGTCTTCTGTATATCTCCAGATCAGGGCTTTAGTGCCTAGGGCACAAGCAGTACAGTACTCCACCACACTACTTGGCCATTGTGCGTCAACCCTCACGATATCGGGTAACTCTCACATGAGCGACAGATCAGATGGCATGCCTATTTAATTTTTGGCCATGTTCAGCTCAGCTGAAAATTCCAACAAGATTGACCATTAGAGTAAACTGCGGGGCTGGTTTATTTGATATTGGCTCCTTCTAACAAAAAGCTAGAAAAAGCCACCCAAACTAATTGAAAACAGGAGCCCGTTAACAATGCCAGACAGCAGAGCGATGTAATCTTGTCAAGAGAGTTAAAAGCCTTTCATGGCTTATGCTAAATTGATGAACCTCCACTTAGCGTAAAAGTTACAGAGAGTGAGAAGCATGCCAAGTGATTGGCCTCAAGGTGCAAACCTACTGGTAAGCTCCAACGAGTAGGGGCAGCTATGGGTGCAACCGGGAAAATAGAGGTATCTTTTCAAGGCGGAGGTGGTTATCAAGCGAAGGAAGGGAGGAGACATTGATGAGAAATTTGAACAAAAATGAATTTGCCTCAAATACCTTTCCACCAGAGGAACTCCTGCAAACTATGCAGAGTTAATCTGAGAGATGAAGATTTAGCATTTACTGGGATCAGTTCGTGTGAATCGAAAAATCGAATGTCACTAGAACTTTGCTTTGTGGATCTCAATATCTAATGAACCTGTCTACGAGGTGACTCATCTCAGTGCCTTCAACTTATTCAACTCTCTTGGGCGATATTGTTATCCTGAGATACATCACAACAAACAATTCTCTAAAACCAGACTAGACTATTCAATTTGAGAAAAATGCAGGTGCTTGTAGAACTTGGACCAGCCTGTCAAGTATTCTTGAAGCTGAACTCTCCAATGTGTTATTTTTAGTGCACCAGTTTTTCAACTATTCCACCTGCAAGTGCATAAAATCTTCAAAATCAGCTAAAAACTGTTAAATCATTGCATAACCCAAGGGCACTGGCCTACATAGGAGAATTTGACATTCTATTTGACTTCATTCCCATGTCCTTGATCCATCTGAAACTAACTGTGAGGTCATTCACAGTGAGGTTATGTCTTGGTTATTTTTCCGGTGCTACACGGTTTTATGATTTGCTTTATTTTCTATATGTCTTGACTAATATGGATGGGATAGGGTGATTTAGTGATGCCCAAAAAACCTGTTCCTACACTCCCTGAAGTTTTCTACTTAATTTGATGTATCCGATGCAGAAGGGTCACTTTAGAATATGCAGTGACTTACTGTACGGTTCTCTGAGAGTTTCTTGACTGAAATTACTATGGATGCTGCAATGATGATGCTTATATTGACTCACCTAAATTGTATTGGATAAATAACCTTGACTTGTCGTCTCTCAGACACGTAATCCCAATTTACATGTGGTGAGTCACAATTGCATGCCTCTTTGGAAAACGCATGCATGTTCCCTTTACACAAAGATCGAAGGGGACACAGTGGAATAAGGTTACAACAGCGATATCAAGACAGGAAAATGAGGGACTCTAAGGGCAATTAAATAAGAATAATACATGTTTCGTTTTTATAACCTTTTGAATATGATTCCTTGTCATCAATGGAACACATAGGCTGGCAGGCGGCTAGCACATCTACAACACAGAGCTCACCACAATGATAACAAGATCACAAAAACTGAAGAGGTCCTTTTGAGGCTACTCCATGCAAGACTATTTGTGAATGGAAGATTCAACAAGATGGCAGCATGACACATATGGACACACATTGAACTTAAGATTTACCTGAGACCCTGTAATGTGAAGACAAGAAGACAAAGTAAGAGCATGATAAATCAGTCCCCGAACGTCAACTACCTTTAGAACTGTAACTACACAGCTGGGAAAAATGGCTACTCTACTCTAAGGTCACCATACTGTATCTACATTTTTATTATATATTTATAGGGACATAGAACATCACTAGTACACAGTACATGAACACAGATCACTTTAAAAAAATCTTATATGTTTAAGATACAGTAGCATAGTAAAGGTTACCATTCTGCCAATTCCTTTAGAAGTAGCATCTCTCTCACAATGCTTTAGATATAAATGTTGCTTATGTACTTCTAACAAGATGCTGAGAAAGCTGTGACAAGTTTTCTCTGCATGTGCCTGTCATCCCATTATGATGGGGAAGAGAATTAACTAAGTGGTTGGAGAGCAACCCAGTGCATTATGAATCCACACAGAGGCAGCAGGCAGGGAAATTGGTAGAAACCATTGATCTGGAAGATCTCATCTTCAATACATTTCAATATGTTTCTTTCGTAGATAATATTCAGAATTCTAAATACTACCCAGGTGAGCAAACAATTTTAAAACCATAACATAAAATTAATTTTGTATGGACTCTATAATTACTTTTGAATATGGCATAGTCTGTTTTGAATTTGTAAATAACCACCTCTGTAGCAAACCAGGCATCCAAACATTGAGTACATGCTCCAGGTATATGTGGCTAAACACATTATGAGAGAGAAGAGACATTCTTTACAGTGCATGTACTATATATATAATATATAGACAGATTACGGACTCCAATATATCCTACTAGTTCAAGAAAGTAGTACACAGAGAGAGAACATAGAAAGAAGTGAAGGAGCGGAAACTAGGGATTACTAAATTTACCAGCATAGCTCAACTAAATACAGCTTTGTTATGTAGAAACCAGTGTAGAGCACACCTACCATTGTGAGAATAGAAATTCAGGCACAAAATATACCATGGCTTCTTGGAAAGAGAATGCGAAAAATCATATGATTTTGAACTGTAAACTTTTGTGTGCACTCAATTTAATTTCTATGGTGTGTTAAAGCTCATGAAACTAAAACATTTGTCAGACAGCAATATCATTATGAAGAAGTTGATGTAAAATGGAGAATCCAAAAATGTTAATGGCAAAAGAAAAAAGGAAACTGGTGTCCATCTGCCCTTAAAATATAAAGTTTGCTCTCACTGAAAATAAGAGTATTTTTCTTTTTTTATGGTTGTCTGATAACTGCTTAAAATGAAAAATTTTGAATATGGAAGAGTGGCTGCATTAAACGCATTAAAGAGTAGGTATGTAGGGTTGCAAGAATCTCTTGTCTTTCTCAAGCTTCTAAATATCTTTCTTTAAAGATAATGTCTCTAGAAGAGGCACAATGTTCATCTGCTATTTACTTTGGAACTAATGGGTAGATAAGTCATCGCATGTCAGTGTTTCTGAAAAAAAATAATGGGCCTCATTTATGGCATTTTGATGTAGGGCAGCGCACCAAGGCACCTTGCTGTGCTGCCCTGCGCCACAGTGAAAGAGCACGAATGCACCGTATTTAAGCAATATGGTGCATTCCTGTCCTTTCTGCCTGCGCTGGTGCCGTTTCGGCCCCCTAGCGGCAACATAGGCACCCTTGCACAATAGTGCAAGGGTGCCTCTATTGCAGGCAGGATTATTTTTGTGCAGGAACGGGCACCTTCCTGCATAAAAACAATCCTACAAGGCGTTTTTCTCTGTCTAGGTATGCTACAGAATGCAGCACACGTGGAAAGAGGAAATACGAGGAGAAATAAACATATTTCTCCTGGTTACGCCTCACCTCTGGAGGCGTAGGGATTTGGTGCTTCCTCAGGTTTACATCACTTTATGAATCTGGGTCAGCATCAAAATCCATGGGTGTTGCATGGGAAAACCCACCACAATGCCCATAGAATGCCTCCCGGGCGTAGAGTAAGGCAGTGCAGCAATCTGCGCTGTGTCTCTGTACTCATGATTTATGAGGCCACTCAAAGCCACACAGGGTGGCTTTTCATGGCTTCATAAATCTTTTTGTAAGCACTGCCTCACACATGCACTACTTCGCATTGTGCAAAAGTGACGCAGGGCTCTCATAAATAAGCCCCTTCATATACAGTTAGAGAGGAAAGCTAAAAACGAAGTAACTCTGGAACTATGGCCAGGTTTGTCAATGTTAAGGACAGGAAGCAGAATGACAAACAAATAAGAAAATAATCTCCAATGAAATTCATCATAGATAAATGTAATTATACATATTCAGGGCCTCATTTACGGCATTTGTGGCATAGGCAGCTCAGCAGGACACCTTGCTGCACTTCCCTATGCCAAAGTGAAAGGGCAGGAATGCACCGTTTTTAAGCAATACAGTGCATTCCTATCCCTTCTGCCTGCGCTGGCACCATTTTGACAGCTTAGTGCCAATGTAGACACCCTTGCACCATTGTGCAAGAGTGCCTCTGCAGGCAGGATTATTTTTGTGCAGGAAAGGGCACCTTGCTGCACAAAAACAATCCGTCAATGCCTTTTCCTCTTTCTATGTGTACTGCAGAATGCAGCACACATGGAAAGAGGAAAAAACACGGAGGAATAAACATATTTCTCCTCGTTACGCCTCACCTCGGGAGGCGTACGGATTTGAAGCTTCCCTAGGTGTGCATCACATTGTAAATCTGGGGTACCATTAAAATCCCTGGGTGTTGCATGGTAAAACCCACTGCAACGCCCATGGAACGCATCCCGGGTACTGAGTAAAGTGACGCAGCGATCTGCGCTGCGTCACCTAACTCATGATTAATGATGTCACTCAAAGCCACGCAGGGTAGCTTTGGGTGGCTTATTACATCTTTATGAGAGCTCCGCGTCATGCACACTTTACGTGGTGCAAAAGTGACGCAGGGCTCTCATAAATAAGCCACTCAATGTGGATATTCCAAAAGTCTGACTGGACTTTACTATTCCAAGGGCCAAACCATAGCAATAATAGCCTCAATATTGATTATAAGTTTTAATAGATTGCCTAGTCTCTTTCTTTTGATTTTGAATTTGCTCCAGGTTCAAGAAGGAATTTCTTCACCTAGTGCATACTGAGTAAAAGAAACTACTTCCCACTGGAGCATACTTTTGGGTGAACCACTGAGGGGAAGTCCAGACCCCTTAAAAGGTCTGCTTTACTACAATCACTAAGGAGAATGAATGGATTGATGAGCCAGTGCCCTCGTCAGCTTCCCTGTAACACTCTCTTCTATCCTCCAGTTTACTCCATATCTTGAAAAGAGACCCTCTAAAATAGAAAAATGCAGAAAGTTTGTAAAAAGAAGGCTAAGATTTCCTTAGCAAACTACACATTTAATTTTTTCTGTGGCTTTATTTTTTGCTACAAGCCTATTCATTAGAATTACTTGACTGTAAATCATAATTAGATGGCGGTATGGCTTAGAGATGTGAAAAGGCATGACGAGATTGTGTGCATGGTTCTGGCAGTCACCAGTATGTAGCCTGTGGCCTAGAAAGCCTAAAGCTTTGACTCCTATGCCCCTAGGCCATGTCACTACTGGGCGATGAATGGACACCCCTGAAAAAACAAACAGTGCATAAAGCGGCCTGCCTAGAACTTATCACTACAGCATGCGACAAAAACTCCTACACTCTCTAAGCAGCCACGTTTAGCATCTGCTCCAACTCAAAGGTCAACGATGCGGAACAAAAGACATACAATACACACACAGGAAGACTGTGCCACGTTGGCACAGAGGCAGACATTACTAGCACTGGGTGCCCAGCTCAAAATCTTTAGGTGGCAACTTGAGTCCCAGGGAATTGGTGCCTAGAGGATCAATCATGTTCTTGTAGCGTTCACCCCGATGTTTGGCCAAGAATGGACCCCAGTCTGGCTGTGGCATACAAATCAATTTGAGCCTCTGCAAGACATGAAAAAACAAAGGAATTGTAAATGGATACATCACAGAGCACACACTGTACGCTCATCTTTGCATCAAAGCACAGAAGAAATAAATCTAGAAATATTTATAACCGTCAAAGTGAAAGTTACAGGTAACACTTTTCAGGACACTGACTGGCCACAATACAAAATCCAGGAATCTTTCAGTCATTTTAGTTTTTCCAGTGTAACTGTTGATTTTTCTCCTAAGAATAGTTTAAGCAACAATGTTGCTCAATTACTACAAACTAAGGGCCATATTTATGGGAATGTCACACAGCACAGCAAGTCACCGTGCTGTGCTACACTGGGCTTCATGACGGCGAAATGGCAGGAATGCACCGTATTTAAAAGAATACGGTGCATTCCTGCCTTTGTCCCTGCGCCTCTGCCGCTTTGGCTGCCTATCGCATCTCAGGCACCCTTGCACCATGGTCCAAGGGTTCCTCCATTGCATGCAGGATTGTTTTGGTGCAGGAAGGGGCACCTTCCTACACAAAAACAATCCCCTGAGGCATTTTCCTCTTTTTGTGTGTGCTACAAAATGCAGCACACATAGAAAGAGGAAGTAACAAGGAGAAATAATATTTCTCCTTGTTACGCCTCCCCGGGGAAGGCGTAGAATTTTAGAGTATTCCCCGGTCTACCAGTTCTGGGAATGCATCAAAATCCATGGGTGTTGCTTGGGAACGCCCATGGAACGCCTTCCCAGGGCAGAGTAATGCAACGCAGTGATTTGCGCTGTGTTGCGTTACTCCAGATGTATGAAGCCACTCGTCCATGTAAAGATGCCTTGCGTGGCTTTGTAAATCTAATTTTTGAGTTGCGTCATGCATGCACCATATTGCGTGGTGCAAGTGAGACGCTACTTTCAACCTGAACCGTCTTTCTAAGCCACTGACCACAATTCACTGATTAATTAATGATTCTGACACAAAATCACACAAGCCCCCTCCCACCCCCCTTGTCATTTCTGAATGAATGATTAGCAGGGCTGCTTGCAATTGGTGTTTAATTTAAGCACCGCCCTGAAAGAATAACAATTCTCCCCAAAATGAAAATAGTCGTTTCTAAAAACATTTTTTTCTATTTATTTACAAGGGCATGTATTTTCGGAGCACCGCAGCAGAATGTCTGACTGTCAAGCGGGTTCGGCTGATATTCAAATACATAATAATCCTCTCCTTTATAATATTATTGAGTGTTCTAGATGGCAGGGCCATGAGATATGTTTCCATCATCCAAGGCCTGTGTTACCGTATGAGCACCAGGCTGTGTCTTGTGATAAGATGGGCCCTTCCACACTCGACCTCTTTAATTTTAATAGAAACTTATCTGGGCAGTGACTTGTAGTAACAGACTGCCAGAATACTGTACATTCCAAAATGGTTGCTAACATTTTAGTAAACAAAACTGGTCCCTCCTCAGTGAAATAATACAGTGAACCACCGGGTTCTAGGGTCCTTGCACTTACTGTCATGAACTTTAAAAGATTCCCATGGCGTCACGTGGAGATTTATGGGTCTCATCAACTTTAGAGGGAGGTGGGGGGTGAAGCTGATGTGATATCAGCTCACATAAAAAAGGACGCCAGTTCGTGTAACTGGTGCATTTATTCGCCATTAAAGAAAATTGAGCGCCGTCCGTCCTTGTTTTTATTGTCCTTTCAATTACCTGTTGACAACCCTGACGGGGATGAACAGCGCGCGGTGAGCGGAAGCAGGGTGCTGGGCTCAGACTGCGCGCAGACAGTTGCGCTCTCGTGAGCAGGCCCCGTCCCCTGAGACGCCATCTTACAGGCGCGCGGCGGGAGCGCTCATCTCACGCCGCGCGCCTCTCGGCCTCCTTAGCTACTGACCCAGTTTCTGGAACGAGTCTCGTGGGTCGGTGCTTGAACATGCAGAACACATGGCGGCGATTCTCAACCGAGGGAGGGGGAGGCGGCGAAGAGGGAATTACCTCGATAAAGCTGCCAGGAGCTAAATGCATCTTTATCACAAACATGATGGGGATCCAGATGACGGAGCAGGCCAGCATCAGCCACCCCATCACCATCGACCAGGTGGGGTAGTGGTATTGTCCGTAGGTCATCGGCTCGTACTGGTAGAAGCTCAAGCAAAGGATGAACTGGGGAAGAAACACAAGAAAACTCTTAGACGGTCTGTGAGAAGATATAGCTGGACTCATGAGCTGGGGGACACAGTCTGCTGACCGAGTGGCCCGCTGCAATTCTGCTAAGTCACTCAGATTTAGTCATTGTGTAAACAGTAATAGACATACTCTGTTTGTTTCTGTTGCGTTGAAGTACGGACGCGGAAGATGTATAGCACAGAAGCAGCGTCTTGGAAGAGATATTCAAATGTACACATTTAATACTGCAGGTTATAAATAAGCTTCATATTTACAAACATATGTGTTCGGTTGTGTGTTCGTGTGTGTATGTGTAGATAGATAGATATGGGTGGGCAAGCAGGCATATTAGATAGATAGATAGATAGATAGATAGATAGATAGATAGATAGATAGATAGATAGATAGATAGATAGATAGATATGGGTGGGCAAGCAGGCATATTAGATAGATAGATAGATAGATAGATAGATAGATAGATAGGTAGATAGATAGGCATATCTATCTATCTATCTATCAGCTGCACCAGATCATGATGGTCACTTTCAACCTGGCTAGAATTTCAGCTACCAACACTGAGAATATATGAACTTAATATTTGTCATTCTTCCTTATGGATATGAACATCATTCCTAATGTCACCTGAGATGTTTGGGTCAGAGTCACAACTGTACTTGGTGCCTTAATAGCTCACCCCACAGGTGCTCAATTCAGGGCCGGACTGGGAACCGAAAGCAGCCCTGCGTTGCGTCATTTTCTAGTAAATATGCCCCATAGTTTCAAGAATTTCTTTCTGAACCGGGATCCTCAACCTTGGGCTTCCACAAAGACCAATGGTCTTCAGACTTCTCATACATCCCCTCGCGCTTCTTTGAGCATGGTGCCCAGGCCGCGGCAGTTTCTATTTTCTTCCACTGTAAAGCGTTCAAAATAGACAACTCTTCAGAAAGCATTGAAAACCTGCAGTCTTCTGTAGCTTAGCCAGCTCGAGATAGCTCTCCAGACTGCAAGCCTTGCGCTCAGATGCCACGCTGTACTGTTTGAGTATTTAATAAGCTTAAACAACATAAGATAGATAAACAAGCCGCATGATATTACATTGTAGAGTTTTATCAACAGCAAAGCTAGCTCCCCCTATTAATATCAGTGCATTGACTATTAATAACTGTGCAATAGTTGCACCTAGAAATGACAGAAGGGCGTCAAGAAGTGCTGCATACATAACAAGTGATAATTATTGTTAACGAGTTTTCAAACAATTTGTAGAATGACAACTAAACAATGATAGTGTTTAGCGTCAGCTATTGACTCTCTGGGGCATATTTGCGAGATAATGGCACACTGCGGCGCTGCAAGTCATCTTGCTGTGCCAAGCTGCATCATTAGGAAAGTGCAGGGATGCGTCGTATTTACAACAATATGATGCATCGCCGTGCCTTCATCTGCGCTAGCGTACAATGTCTTGCCTAGAGCCAACACAATCACCCTTGCACCATGGTGCAAGGGTGGTGTCTGCGTTGCAGGGATGATTGTTTTTCTGCAGGAAGGGACACCTTCCTACACAAAAGCAATCATTGATGGTGTTTTCCTCCTATGTGTGCTGCAGCACACATAGAAAGAGCAAAAATTGAGGAGAAATAAAGGTATTTCTCCTCGTTGGTTCACTTTCACACCTCCCCTGGGGAGGTGTTAGAATCTGACGCATTCCCAGGTTTACAAAACCTTGTAAATCTGAGAATGCGTCAGAATCCATGGGTGTTGCATGGGAACACTCACAGTAACACCCATGGAACGCACCTTTCACGCAGTGTTGCATGAAAGGGAGCCATATTTACAAGGCCATGAAAAGCCACGCAAGGGTGGCTTTGCATGGCCTAGTAAAATGGGCCAGAACACTGCACCACCATTGCGTCGAAAAAAGTGACACTCCGGTGGCGCTAGGGGTTGTAAATAAGCCCCATAGTGTGTGCAGTTTTTGTAGCTCCTCTGATGCGCTGGGCAGTGGGGGATAATTTTATAGAACCTCCGAGCTATGGAGCTTTGGGCCTTGGCAGTCTTTGGGACAAGGTCTGAAATTTAGAGGAATAGTCCACCCTGCCCCGGAGTTATAAACCCGGGTACAAAGGCGGTCGCCTAAAATGTTGAAAGACAAACTGTGTAAATTAAAATATTTGAGGTCACATTTACGTCAGTTTGCAGGTGTATGGTATGGAGGGGAAAATGGGGGTGTTTCACAGTGGAACATAAATAAGCGAGGACTGTCAGCGCTGGGCAGCTTAGCAGTGGGGCAGAAAGATGGACTGAATGGCACAGAGTGTGTCAGCCCCAAGGGCCCTAAATCGTCTGTGTCCACCCCCTAGCCCTCTGCAACCGGGCACTGCAAAATTACAACCAACGCAGGGTGGCAAAACAGGTAGGAATGGCGACTAGCACGCCCGACTCCGGGCAGGCGGAAGGCAGTGCTTAATTTGTGCCTCTCTTACACCATCTCACATTTCATCATTCCTTTTCATACAGTGTGTTTGAAGGGGGCGTGGGTTGTTGTAGCATAGCAGCACTGTCTCCCCCGCCTACTGCTAATTGAACAATTTTTAGAATACCTATGAATAATTCAGGGATGAATGCGACCATCAAAGTTCCGGTGTTTGCTGAAGATGTAACACGGTATAAAAGCACAGAAGAGAGAACACAAGGGCGTGCCGTGTCACCAGGAAGTGCGCCAGGAGCGGAGGCGGACGGGGGCAGGCGAGGTTTAATGTAGATAACTGCGGACAATGGTGCAGGTGACAACGACGCTCAGGTTTACGAGACAATTAGTGAAGGTCAGACAAAAGGCTGAGGAAGGGTTATTCGTGAGCGCACAAGCGCATGCTGACAACTTCTAGGAGCTAGACGCGAGCGCTCATTCACAGGGAACGTTCACAACAACGAGGGAACTGGAGGGCCACAATAGCTCAGTCACCTGGTTTTCACACTGAACAGCCACCTGCCTACATCTTCCGATGCCCTAGTTGTGGTGAGCTAACTGTGGTCCTGTCCTGCCAGACCAAACCCATGTTCACCTCAGAGTAGAAGGGGCAGGTCGGGAGAGGTTATTGATGCTGGAGGGTGGCAGCAGGCTAGCCACCCAGATGTCTCTCACAGATCTCACCGACATCCTCAGCTCCCTCAAAGCCATCTCCTGTGAGTAGGAGGTCTGACCCCGTCCGTGAACATCTGTTGCCCCTCCAATGCATCGTCAACACCTCGCTCACTTAAGGAATCTCTTCTGAAGGTCTGGACGGGGGAGACTCTAGTGCTTAGGAATCTGGGGTGTGGGTGAAGGTTGGATTGACGAAGGTTCTACCTCTGGCAGTTGTTGTAGGAGGCTGTCGGGGACAGTGGCCAATAGACCTACTCTTATACAAACATCTGTGCTTGGTGTTTTGGTTGGTTTGACTACCACAGCATTGCTTAATTTGAACCGGTGGCTTCTGGTGCTCCGCACAGCACTTAATTGTCAGCACCAGTACTTCTGACAGTCTGCCACAAGGTGGCGCTGTCTGGCTAATTTAGAGATGACCACAACAACAGGTAATTATTAATTCACTGTACATTAAAAATGACTATTACCTGCCACAGGCCATTCCTATAGCTTCGGAGGCCTGAAAAAGTCAGAATTGTCACACATGTAGGAGTGTGATGGTTAGTAGTTGTGTTGTTACTATCATTGGCAGCGCTGGCCGGGGCAATGTGTGGTGCAAGCTGCACTGGCCTCCTCACGAGAGCCCAGGAACTTATTTTTTTTACAAATTAAGCACTGGCGGAAGGGAGCAAGCTGTTTCATTTTCTGTATTTTGTCTTGCAATATTTGAAGTGCGATCTTAATGAATTGCGATAAACTTGGGATAATAAGTCATATTTTCGACATGAGAAGCACGTCTCCCAGTCCCAGCTGCCCCGCTTGAGCACAGCACGTGATCCTGGGCAAACCTCTGTAGGTCACGGTTCCCGATATCCAGCATTCGCACAATGCCAGACAGGACGTTTCTCATAGCCATGAGCTGCCAGAGAAACTGTGATATTGAATGCATATTTTCCAGGCCAGTCAGGGCTTTAAGTGGGCCGGGTCCTGCCGGTGTTCAGCAACAGCAGTACTATAAAGCAGGTGCTGGGACGGGTCCCTATCGGGTTCTCCATTTTTACCCTCACACTCGGTGAAAAAAAAATCTTAACTCTGCAGCAGCATCACCCTTCACTGCCTTTGATGTAACTTCAAAGAGACTCGATATAGTTCTTTCACAGTCTCATCATTTTATAACTGAAGCATTTTCAGTATTATATACAACGAAGCGATAGTTGCTGCTTTTTCATCTTATGCAACTAACAACCATTGACAAAGCCAATACTCCTGACTTCTTGTTGCTGTAATGTTACTTGTGGTATATATATGGATGCAATGGCAGAAGCAGCACAATACCAGTTTGGCGGCACACTATGCTAAGTGTAGCGGGGTGACTCCCCGTTGATAAAGCCTTTTGGGCGCACTTACGGGGACACGCACAAAACAGTGCAATCAATAAATCGGGCACACCCAGTGATCTAGTTGACTCGGGACTGACCCCGTGCGGCCACGCCCCTGCCTTTATTAGCGCGCCCGGGCCACGCCTGGTCTGGGCGCGTGGGTGCGTCATATCCGGCCCACGCAGGGGCGGAACACTGGACCGCTTAAAACATTACATCCCATCTTAACTCAACCCTTTGTTTTCTTTTCAAAGTCTTTTCAAACTGCATAAGGTGTAATGTCCCTTAAACTGCTCAACATTCAAAGTCTCTCAAGCGAGAACTGGGACCAGGATTGTCTCTCAACCCATACCGAGTATGGACCCCTCTTCCTTGGCTTTGTGCAGCAGGTGGCTCTCTTGACTCTGCAGGTTTGTCCATGTCAGGGGTGACAGCTGCGCCTCTCTGGGGGTCCTCACCCGTTTCGCTCAGATTATCTCCTCATGGGGCGTCGGGGGTCTCTGGCCACTCGTGTCCCTCGTCCGACACATCTGCACATGGCTCACCACCTTCCTCTGCGTTTTTGCCGACTTCCTTGAACCATGATATGTTTCTGGTCACTTCCTCACTGTCTCTTTCCACTGTGACCATGGTCCCCTTGAAGGCCACCACAGTCCAGCTTCCTTGTTCGTACCGTGTCCGGAATTTCCCTCCTGGCCTACGGTCTCGCATTAGCACTCGATCTCCTTGCATCAAATGTACGGGGGCGGGGTCCAGCGCGGGCACGTAGGGAGAGTGTCCCGTCGGGGTCCATTGAATAGCAGCGCCCACGGGGCTTGACGTGTAGTGCTGTGGGGTGTACTCCTGTACTCCCGGAGGAACAGCTGCAGATGGCGTTCTGGGTCTGTGTTCTCCGCTACGGCTATTCGCAGGGTCTTATTCAAGGTCCTCATTAATCTCTCAATTTCTCCGTTGGCCTGCGGCCATTGAGGGGTGATTTGGCGGTGCTGTATGCGTGGTGCTTCATGAAGTCGCGGAACTCTCCTCCTTGAAACAGGGGCCCGTTGTCACTTTTGATTTCACCGGGGCACCCAAACATTGCGAATACCTTCTCCAGCACCGGGGCGATCCCTGCGAACGTTGTTGAGTTCACAACCGCCACGACTGGGTACTTCGAGAAGCTGTCCATTAAGACGAGAGTCGCCCGTCCGTCTGGGAAACTCCCAAAATCAATGCTTATCTTCTCCCACAGCACTTTTCCGGTCTCTTCCGTCTGGATGAGGGTGGGCCGTTCTGGGGCGCCAGTCAGTTGGCACGCCGTGCATCTCTTCACCAACTCCTCAACTCGGTCTTCAAGCCCCGGGAACCATGCCTTCTCCCGCAACCGGGCTTTCATTTTCTCTATCCCTTGGTGTCCCCCGTGAGCCAGCTGGGTCGCCTGATGTTGTAGGGCGGCCGGGATGATGATGCGAGATCCCCGCAACAGTAGTCCATCTTGAGTCATGCTCAACTTGTGTCGGACCCTCCACATTTTGGTAAGATACTCTCGGTCTTGTCCTAACCAGTCATTTGCCGTTTGCAGGAATTGAGTCCAGCTCCCTCCCTGGACGGCTTGGCACACTTTAACGAGTACTGGATCCAGCTGCACAGCTGCTATGACGTCAGCCGAGGTCAGTGCCTTCGGGCACGTAGTCGCCAAGATCATGTTGAGGTGGGCCTCGAGGGTTTCGGTGTCCCCCTCTTCCTCTTGACTAGCCTCGGGGGGGGTGGGTGCCGAGAAAGGAAGTCGGCAGGCTTCTTGGCACCGGGTCGGTACACTACCTCCATTTCATATTGTTGAAGCCCGATGGCCCACCGTTCTATCCTTGGAGGCGGGTGAGGTGCTGATCCTCTGAAGAGAGGTACCAGTGGCTGATGATCAGTGACCACCTTGAACTGCTGACCGCAAACATAGAGATGAAAATGTCGGCACGCCCACCGGATGGCTAGAGCCTCCCGTTCGATCTGGGCGTAGCGCCGCTCCGTGGGCGAGAGGGACTTGCTGGCGTATGCTAGTGCGGCCCACCTTCCTTGTTCCTGCTCCTGAGTGAGCACTGCTCCGAGACCCACCGGGCTTGCGTCCACCAGGAGCTCTGTGCGCTTGGTTGGGTCAAAGTACACCAGCGTTGTAAGTTCAAGTAGGGCGCTCTTGACCTTCTGGAAGGCTTCCTCTTCATGCTGGTCCCACTTCCACGGGGCCTCCGCCCGGGTCAGGTTCCGGAGGAGTTCGGCTATGGTGGCCAGATCCGGGATGAATCGGCCACAGTACGTGGCCATCCCAAGAAAACTTCGGATTTCTGACACCGTTGATGGGGGTTGTGCGTCCTTGATGGCCTGGGATTTCTGCGGGTCCACCTGTATGCCTTGTTGGTTGTTAGATTTGGGGGTCTCTAGTTGGCATAGGTAGGTACCTGTGACAAATAGGGACCCTTGCGTCTAGTCAGGGTAAGGGGCTACACTCCTAAAATAACCCCTGCTCACCCCCTTGGTAGCTTGGCACGAGCAGGCAGGCTTATCTCAGAGGCAGTGTGTAAAGCATTTGTGAACACATACAGTAATACAGTGACAACACTACAGATGGACACCACACAGGTTGTATTTATAAAAATAGTATTTTTATATAGACTTAACACAAGACCAAATGACAAAAATCCACAATACTGTACTCAAAAATAGACTTTAAAGTGTTATAAAATAGTTCAGTTCTCTCAAGTTGTAGATGCGACAAAATGGCGTCTTGGTTGCGATGCGACAACGTTGGTGTGATGCGTGCACGCCCGACGGCCGTGCGGCGACTCGATGATCATTGGAGCCGCGACAGGCCCTGCGACGCACTTCTCCAGCGATGCGACGATGACCGCTCTGGCAGCGTCCCGCTTCTCCGGCGATGCGCCGCGCTTCGGCGATGCGTTGATGGCAGCGGCGTCTCGCTTCCTTGGCGATGCGATGACAGCGGCTGCGGCAGCGACACGCTTCTCGTCGTTGCGTCGCGCTTCCAGCTCCCAGCGACACGCAGTCTCTCAGAAGGCCCAGCACAACAGCAGGCACTTCAATTCCCAGCAAGGGAATTCAGGGGGGAGCTGGTTGGTGAAGTCTTGTATCCCTGAGACTTCAGGCAGGAGGCAAGCTCTAGTTCAAGCCCTTGGAGATTCTTCTTCAAGTTGATAGAAAGCACACTCAGTCCTTTTCTCCTTTCTTTGGCAATGAAGCAACCACTGCAGGCCAGCCCCCAAACACACAGCATAGGGGTAGTCTCCTCCTTCAGCTTCCTGGTTCTTCTCCTCAGCAAAGGTGCGTCTTGATTCCCAGAATTGATCTAATTTCCTAGGGGTCTGGGTCCCCTTTTTATACACCTTTTCTCTTTGTTCCCTGAAGGCAGAGAGGCCTGTGCCTAGTCCAAAACCAGTTCTGGTCAGTCCTGGAGCACTTTGTTGACAAGACTCCTTCTTTCCTTTCACAGTGTAGGCCAGGGACATCAGACACACCACAGGAGGTGGAGCCAGCATTGTGGAGGAAAGGCACAGCCCTATTCAGGTCCCAGGTGCAACTCCTCCCTCCTATCTGCATGCAGATCTCTCTATTCAGCTCTGTGCTGACTCACCCTGTCTCCTGGAAGCCCCCAGCCCCTGTCACTCAAACTCCAGACAAGGAATACACAACCTAGCAGAGGCAGGCTTGGATAGTTAGGCAAGAAAATACCCACTTTCTAAAAGTGGTATTTTCAAACACAGAATGTTAAAACCAACTTCACTAAAAGATGTATTTTATCATTCTGAGTTCAGGCATACTAAACTCAAATTTCTACCTAGTTCCCTGACTCAGTTAGGATTATAAAATGTAATAATCTAACTGCCCCTTCTGGCCTATGGGGAACAGGTAGCCTTGCAATAGTGAAAAACGAAAATGGCTGTAATTCACTATTAGGACATGCCACACACACCAGGGCATGTCCTACCTTTTACCTACAATGCACCCTGCCCTTGGGCCTACCTTAGGGGTGACTAACATGTATAAAAGGGAAGGTTTAGGGACTGGCAAGTGGGTACACTTGCCCAGTCAACATGGCAGAACCAGACTGCACACAGTTTCTGCAATGGCAGGCCTGAGACACACTTTACAAGCTGCTCCGGTGGGTGGCACAACCAGTGCTGCAAGCCCACCAGCAGCATTTGATTTACAAGCCCTGGGCACACGCAGTGCACTGTACTAGGGTCTGACAGTAAGCCAAACAAGCCAATCATGGAGTCACTAATCCATACATCAATTTACCATAGGGAGCACTTGCACTGTGGCACTGAACAGCAGTGGCACAGTGCCCAAAAGCATCTAAAACCAGCAAAAACATAAGAGGCAACAGCAAAAAATGGAAGGGAGACCCACGCCAATGGTGCCAGGTCTAACACGTGTCCCCTCCAGCTGAAATGTGGGGAGAACTACCCTACCTCCGGGGAGTTCTCATCACTAAGGCGGAAAACTCTGGACAGACCATCAGCATTGGCGTGTTCTGTACCAGGGCGGTGTTCACCGTAAAGTCCATCCCCTGTAGGGATATGGACCACCTCAACAGCTTTGGATCCTCACCCCTCATCTGCATCAGCCATCTGAGGGGCCTGTGGTCTGTCTGAACCCGGAAGTGAGTCCCAAACAAGTATGGTCTCAACTTCTTCAGTGCCCAGACCACAGCAAATGCCTCACGCTCAATTGCACTCCACCTCTGTTCCCGTGGAAGTAACCTCCTACTGATGAAGGCTACAGGTTGGTCTAGGCCCTCCTCATTAATCTGTGATAGAACAGCCCCGACACCATGCTCTGAAGCGTCTGTTTGCACAATAAACTATTTTGAGAAGTTGGGTGCCAGGAGCACGGGCGCCGTGCACATGGCAGTCTTCAGGGCATCAAAAGCTCTCGGACAGGTGTCAGTCCAAATCCCTCTCTTGGGCTGCTTCCTGGAAGTCAGCTCTGTCAAGGGTGCAACAATGCTGCCATACCCCTTGACAAACCTCCTGTAATACCCGGTGAGTCCTAAAAAGGCTCTCACCTCTGTCTGGGTCTTGGGGGGTTCCCAAGTCAGGATGGTCTCAATCTTGGGCTGTATGGGCGCCACCTGGCCGCTCCCAACCTGGTGTCCCAAGTACACCACGGAACCCTGCCGATCTGGCACTTACTCGCCTTGATCGTGAGGCCTGCTCTCCGCAGCGCCATCAACACTTCCCAGAGGTGGCGCAGATGTTCTTCCCAACTGGCGCTGAACACTGCAATGTCACCAGGTAGGCGGCACTGAACTCTTCCAGTCCAGCCAACACCTGGTTGACCAACCTCTGAAAGGTGGCAGGGGCATTCTTCATCCCAAAGGGCATAACCCGGAATTGGTAGTGCCCATCTGGTGTGGAGAATGCTGACCTCTCTCTTGCCCCATCAGTCAAGGCGATCTGCCAGTACCCAGACATTAAGTCAAACGTGCTGAGGTACCGGGCAGCCCCTAACCGATCAATGAGCTCATCAGCTCTGGGGATGGGGTGCGCGTCAGTCCTGGTGACTGAATTGAGCCCTTGGTAGTCCACACAGAACCTCAGCTCTGGTGAGACATCCGGTGCGGCAGCCTTTGGGACCAAGACCACTGGGCTGGCCCAAGGACTGTTAGAGGACTCAATCATCCCCAACGCAAGCATCTTGGAGACCTCCTCCTTGATGCAAGCTCTCACCCTGTCAGTCACCCTGTAAGTTTTGTGCTTGACAGGAGGACTGTCCCCAGTGTCTACATCATGGACGCACCAATCAGTGACACTGGGAATCAGGGAGAACAGGTCGGAAAACTGTCCCAGCAACTGGTGACAGTCATTCTGCTGCTCAGGGGTCAGGGTGGAAGAGAGGTTCACTCCATCCACTGACCCATCTTGCTCTGTTGCAGACAGGAGGTCAGGAAGAGGCTCAGTCTCCTCCTCCATTCCAGCATCTGTTGCTAGGAGGATGCCCACTTCGGACTTCACTAAGTGGGGCTTCAGGCGGTTGACATGCAGGACCCGCAAGGGGTTCCTGGGAGACCGCAAGTCCACCAAGTAGGTAACCGGACTCTTGCGCTCCACCACCTCAAATGGTCCGGTCCACTTATCCTGGAGTGCACAGGGCTCCACTGGGGCCATGACCCACACTTTCTGACCAGGCTAAAGCTCAACCAGAGTGGCATTCTGGTCGTACCACCGCTTCATCTCCTCCTGGCTGGCTTCCAGACTCGCCTCATGCGAGTTTTCTGAATCGCCTAGTTTGGTTCCTAAAGGCCAGCATGTAGCTATATACATCCTGGGGAGGTTTCCTGGGAGATTGCTCCCAGCCTTCCTTGACCAAACTCAAAGGTCCTCTCACTGGGTGTCCATAGAGGAGCTCAAAGGGACTGAACCCTAGAGACTTCTGTGGCACCTCACGGTATGCAAAGAGAAGGCATGGTAAGAGGACGTCCCACTTACGCCTCATGGGTTCCTCAAGACCCATAATCATGCCTTTGAGGATCTGGTTGAATCTCTCAACCAGCCCATTACCTTGGGGGTGGTAAGGAGTGGTGAACTTGTAGGTTACACCACACTCCTGCCACAGGGACTTCATATACTTGGAAATGAAGTTGGTACCTCGGTCTGATACCACCTCTCTGGGAAACCCCACGCGGGAGAAAATCCCCATCAGTGCACGTCCCACCACGGGGGCCGTCACTGTCCTGAGAGGGATGGCTTCCGGGTACTGGGTGGCATGGTCCACCAAGACCAGGATGAACCTGTTGCCCATGGCTGTCTTGGAATCCAGAGGACCCACTATGTCAATGCCCACCCTTTCAAAGGGGGTGCTGACCACAGGGAACGGCTGAAGAGGAGCCTTGTGCTTCCTCCCACTCTTTCCACTTGCTGGCAAGTCTGACAGGTCCTGCAATGAGTGTCTGAACTCTTGCGCATTTGGGCCCAAAAAAATTGGGTGACAAGCCTTTCAAAGGTCTTGTCCTGCCCCAAATGTCCTGCTAAAGGCACATCATGAGCCAGCCCCAGTAGGAAGGCTCTGAAGTGCTGGGGTACCACCAGCACACGGGCTGACCCAGGCTCAGCAACCTTAGGCTCACTATACATGAGACCATTCTCCCAGTAGATCCAATGTGATCCAGACTGATCACCTGCTGCCTGGTTTGCAGCCTGCTGCCGCAAACCCACAAGAGAAGAGCACTTGACCTGCTCCTCACAGAACTCTTCCCTGGAGGGACCTCCTTCCTGCTGCCAATGGGTCAGCTCAGGCAGGTCTCCCAGTTCAGCAATCTCTTCCCCGGTAGGCTCCAGGGCATCCCCCTCAGGGTCCGCCTCCTCCTGGGCGTGGGAATCTCAGGGGGCGGTTTCCCGTGCCCCCTACCTCTTCTCTTTAAGGCAGGCACCTGGCCATTTTTTCAGGCTCCAGGTCCTCTTGAACACCCTTACTGGCTGCCATAGACCGAGTGGTCACGCAGGCCCACTCAGGCAAACCCAACATCTCTAAATGAGCTCTCCGCTCCACCTTAGCCCAAGGGGAGCTCTCCAAATCGTTACCTAACAGACATTCAAAAGACATGGCTGGCCTCACAGCTACTTGAAGAGTCCCTGAGACCCCCCCCCACTCAAAAGGAACCTGTGCCACCTTGCAGTGGCTCTCTGTGTTGTCAGTGGCAACAACTGGGTAAAATGCATTGGGGACTACCTGCTCTTCAGACACCAACCGACAACTGACAGCTGTCACACTGGCTCCGGTGTCTCTAAGAGCTTCCACCCTCTTGCCATTGATGGTCACCCACTGCCTGTATTTTTTAGTGTTATCAGGCAGCTGGGTCCTGGGGACCACCTCACAGTCTCCTAAAGAAACAAGGGACATCTCTGCGGGACCTCACCCACCCTGGGCACCCATCTCCTCCCCCAGGGCTACACTAGCAAACTCACGGGGTGGTGCACCAGTGGGTGCTGTCTTCCCATACAAGGGACATCTAGCATCATAAGAACAGTGGCCTACTAGACCACACTTAAAACAGGTCTTGGGCCCCTTGTGAACAAGCTTATTTGTCGGGGCCACTGCCTTTTTCTCAGGGGGAGGCTGGGAACCCATCCCTTGGTTCCCTTAGGGATTACTTTGGGGCCCTTTCTGGAACTCCCTCTGTTTACCCTTTTCCCCCCACTCTTCTGCTGGGGACCCTGCCCACCTTAGGCGAAGTCTCCCACATGACCCTTCTGGACCCGGGTGCTCACCCAGCGGTCCGCCTCCTCAGCAAGCTTCCTAGGGTTAGTCAGCTTGCTATCAATAAGATGCTGGCGTAGCTCTGGAAAACAGTTATTTGACAAGTGCTCCCATGCAAGCAAATCATAGAGCGCCTCAAAATTATCCACTTTGCTACCCTACACCCAACCATCCAATGCTCTCCAAAGAAAGACACATATTCCACCCAAGTGGTAGACTCCAGTTTTCTGCAATTTCTAAACCTTTGTCTATATAGCTCTGGGGTCAAACCAAATCTGGACATTAGGGCTCCCTTCATGTGGGTATAGGACATCTGCTCCTCTGTACGCAAATCCAACAAAGTGTCCCTCCCATCACTAACAAAGCGGCCCCACAACCCCGCTCCCCAATCCTTCTCAGGGACCCGGTGGGCCAACATTGCAGCTTCATAAGCCCTAAACCACTGACCAATATCCTCATTCTTGTGGAAATCTTTAACTACATCTTTGGGAATGTAGGCTCTTGCTTCTACAGGCACTGGCGGTGTGCTGCCACCAGAGGGAGGAACCTCTAACTTCTTGGCCTTGAGTTCCAATTCCCTCAATCCTCTCTCATGCTCAAAATGCATCTTCTTTTCCTCTAAGGCTAACTTCTTCATTTCTAACTCCATCCCAAGCTCTATTTTCTTGCTCTCTATGTCTTTCTGACCATCCATTTTGAGCCTAGCTAGCTCCAATTTATGCATCCTCTCCCTTGCTCTGTCCTCCAGCTCTCCTGGGGACAACCCTTTGGAAGAAACACTGCTGCCCACCCCTGAAGGTGCTTTCCCTCCAGTTGGGCCCACTGGCCCCTCAAGTTGCTCATTTAAATCCTCTGCCTCCATTACTGGCTCCTCAGGATGCTCACTGGCATGCCTAGATTCTACCCAGGCCCTCAGCGCCTTCTGGTATTCCTCTTTCCTGGTGAGGCCTTTCACAGAGATTTTAGATTTCTTGCACAAAGCTTTGAGATAAGGCACAGTGTAAGTATCAATTCTCTTTTCTTCCAAAACAATGTCTACAGATACTATGGATGCTGACTTGCTCATGGTAGCAAAAAGACTGGCAGTTCTCAAGAATCAAAAATAGAAAAGAAGTTCCAAGGAAAAATTCTCAAAAAGTATGTGGTCGCGTTATGGTCTGCACTCACTAGTAGTGTACACCAATCACTATATATGAATCACAAATGCAAGTCCAAATCCTCACCGCTGACCACCAATGTTAGATTTGGGGGTCTCTAGTTGGCATAGGTAGGTACCTGTGACAAATAGGGACCCATGCGTCTAGTCAGGGTAAGGGGCTACACTCCTAAAATAACCCCTGCTCACCCCCTTGGTAGCTTGGCACGAGCAGGCAGGCTTATCTCAGAGGCAGTGTGTAAAGCATTTGTGAACACATACAGTAATACAGTGACAACACTACAGATGGATACCACACAGGTTGTATTTATAAAAATAGTATTTTTATATAGACTTAACACAAGACCAAACGACACAAATCCACAATACTGTACTCAAAAATAGATTTTAAAGTGTTATAAAATAGTTCAGTTCTCTCAAGTTGTAGATGCGACAAAATGGCGTCTTGGTTGCGATGCGACAACGTTGGTGCGATGCGTGCACGCCCGACGGCCGTGCAGCGACTCGATGATCTTTGGAGCCGTGACAGGCCCTGCGACGCGCTTCTCCGGCGATGCGACGATGACCTCTCTGGCAGCGTCCCGCTTCTCCGGCGATGCGCCGCGCTTCGGCGATGCGATGATGACAGCGGCAGCGGCGTCTCGCTTCCTCGGCGATGCGATGACAGCGGCAGCGGCGGCGACACGCTTCTCGTCGTTGCGTCGCGCTTCCAGATCCCAGCGACACGCAGTCTCTCAGAAGGCCCAGCACAACAGCAGGCACTTCAATTCCCAGCAAGGGAATTCAGGGGGGAGCTGGTTGGTGAAGTCTTGTATCCGTGAAACTTCAGGCAGGAGGCAAGCTCTAGTTCAAGCCCTTGGAGATTCTTCTTCAAGTTGATAGAAAGCACACTCAGTCCTTTTCTCCTTTCTTTGGCAATGAAGCAACCACTGCAGGCCAACCCCCAAACACACAGCACAGGGGTAGTCTCCTCCTTCAGCTTCCTGGTTCTTCTCCTCAGCAAAGGTTCGTCTTGATTCCCAGAAGTGATCTAATTTCCTAGGGGTCTGGGTCCCCTTTTATACACCTTTTCTCTTTGTTCTCTGAAGGCAGAGAGGCCTGTGCCTAGTCCAAAACCAGTTCTGGTCAGTCCTGGAGCACTTTGTTGACAAGACTCCTTCTTTCCTTTCACAGTGTAGGCCAGGGACATCAGACACACCACAGGAGGTGGAGCCAGCATTGTGGAGGAAAGGCACAGCCCTATTCAGGTCCCAGGTGCAACTCCTCCCTCCTATCTGCATGCAGATCTCTCTATTCAGCTCTGTGCTGACTCACCCTGTCTCCTGGAAGCCCCCAGCCCCTGTCACTCAAACTCCAGACAAGGAATACACAACCTAGCAGAGGCAGGCTTGGATAGTTAGGCAAGAAAATACCCACTTTCTAAAAGTGGTATTTTCAAACACAGAATGTTAAAACCAACTTCACTAAAAGATGTATTTTATCATTCTGAGTTCAGGCATACTAAACTCAAATGTCTACCTAGTTCCCTGAGTCAGTTAGGATTATAAGATGTAATAATCTAACTGCCCATTCTGGCCTATGGGGAACAGGTAGCCTTGCAATAGTGAAAAACAAAAATGGCTGTAATTCACTATTAGGACATGCCACACACACCAGGGCATGTCCTACCTTTTACCTACAATGCACCCTGCCCTCGGGCCTACCTTAGGGGTGACTAACATGTATAAAAGGGAAGGTTTAGGGACTGGCGAGTGGGTACACTTGCCCAGTCAACATGGCAGTACCAGACTGCACACAGGCTCTGCAATGGCAGGCCTGAGACACACTTTACAAGCTGCTCCGGTGGGTGGCACAACCAGTGCTGCAAGCCCACCAGCAGCATTTGATTTACAAGCCCTGGGCACACGCAATGCACTGTACTAGGGTCTGACAGTAAGACAAACTAGCCAATTATGGAGTCACTAATCCATACATCAATTTACCATAGGGAGCACTTGCACTGTGGCACTGAACAGCAGTGGCACAGTACCCAAAAGCATCTAAAACCAGCAAAAACATAAGAGGCAACAGCAAAAAATGGAAGGGAGACCCACGCCAATGGTGCCAGGTCTAACACGTGTCCCCTCCAGCTGAAATGTGGGGAGAACTACCCTACCTCCGGGGAGTTCTCATCACTAAGGCGGAAAAATCTGGACAGACCATCGGCATTGGCGTGTTCTGTACCAGGGCGGTGTTCCACCGTAAAGTCCATCCCCTGTAGGGATATGGACCACCTCAACAGCTTTGGATTCTCACCCCTCATCTGCATCAGGCATCTGAGGGGCCTGTGGTCTGTCTGAACCCGGAAGTGAGTCCCAAACAAGTATGGTCTCAACTTCTTCAGTGCCCAGACCACAGCAAATGCCTCACGCTCAATCGCACTCCACCTCTGTTCCCGTGGAAGTAACCTCCTACTGATGAAGGCTACAGGTTGGTCTAGGCCCTCCTCATTAATCTGTGATAGAACAGCCCCCACACCATGCTCTGAAGCGTCTGTTTGCACAATAAACTCTTTTGAGAAGTTGGGTGCCAGGAGCACGGGCGCCATGCACATGGCAGTCTTCAGGGCATCAAAAGCTCTCTGACAGGTGTCAGTCCAAATCCCTCTCTTGGGCTGCTTCCTGGAAGTCAGCTCTGTCAAGGGTGCAACAATGCTGCCATACCCCTTGACAAACCTCCTGTAATACCCGGTGAGTCCTAAAAAGGCTCTCACCTCTGTCTGGGTCTTGGGGGGTTCCCAAGTCAGGATGGTCTCAATCTTGGGCTGTAGGGGCGCCACCTGGTCGCTCCCAACCTGGTGTCCCAAGTACACCACGGAACCCTGCCCGATCTGGCACTTACTCGCCTTGATCGTGAGGCCTGCTCTCCGCAGCGCCATCAACACTTCCCAGAGGTGGCGCAGATGTTCTTCCCAACTGGCGCTGAACACTGCAATGTCATCCAGGTAGGCGGCACTGAACTCTTCCAGTCCAGCCAACACCTGGTTGACCAACCTCTGAAAGGTGGCAGGGGCATTCTTCATCCCAAAGGGCATAACCCGGAATTGGTAGTGCACATCTGGTGTGGAGAATGCTGACCTCTCTCTTGCCCATCAGTCAAGGCGATCTGCCAGTACCCAGACGTTAAGTCAAACGTGCTGAGGTACCGGGCAGCCCCTAACCGATCAATGAGCTCATCAGCTCTGGGGATGGGGTGCGCGTCAGTCCTGGTGACTGAATTGAGCCCTCGGTAGTCCACACAGAACCTCAGCTCTGGTGAGACACCCGGTGCGGCAGCCTTTGGGACCAAGACCACTGGGCTGGCCCAAGGACTGTTAGAGGACTCAATCACCCCCAACGCAAGCATCTTGGAGACCTCCTCCTTGATGCAAGCTCTCACCCTGTCAGTCACCCTGTAAGTTTTGTGCTTGACAGGAGGACTGTCCCCAGTGTCTACATCATGGACGCACCAATCAGTGACACTGGGAATCAGGGAGAACAGGTCAGAAAACTGTCCCAGCAACTGGTGACAGTCATTCTGCTGCTCAGGGGTCAGGGTGGAAGAGAGGTTCACTTCATCCACTGACCCATCTTGCTCTGTTGCAGACAGGAGGTCAGGAAGAGGCTCAGTCTCCTCCTCCATTCCAGCATCTGTTGCTAGGAGCATGCCAAATTCGGACTTCTCTAAGTGGGGCTTCAGGCGGTTGACATGCAGGACCCGCAAGGGGTTCCTGGGAGACCGCAAGTCCACCAAGTAGGTAAACGGACTCTTGCGCTCCACCACCCCAAATGGTCCGGTCCACTTATCCTGGAGCGCACAGGGCTCCACTGGGGCCATGACCCACACTTTCTGACCAGGCTGAAGCTCAACCAGAGTGGCATTCTGGTCGTACCACCGCTTCATCTCCTCCTGGCTGACTTCCAGATTCGCCTCAGCGAGTTTTCTGAATCGCCTAGTTTGGTTCCTAAAGGCCAGCATGTAGCTATATACATCCTGGGGAGGTTTCCTGGGAGATTGCTCCCAGCCTTCCTTGACCAAACTCAAAGGTCCTCTCACTGGGTGTCCATAGAGGAGCTCAAAGGGACTGAACCCTAGAGACTTCTGTGGCACCTCACGGTATGCAAAGAGAAGGCATGGTAAGAGGACGTCCCACTTACGCCTCATGGGTTCCTCAAGACCCATAATCATGCCTTTGAGGGTCTGGTTGAATCTCTCAACCAGCCCATTACCTTGGGGGTGGTAAGGAGTGGTGAACTTGTAGGTTACACCACACTCCTGCCACAGGGACTTCATATACTTGGAAATGAAGTTGGTACCTCGGTCTGACACCACCTCTCTGGGAAACCCCATGCGGGAGAAAATCCCCATCAGTGCACGTCTCACCACGGGGGCCGTCACTGTCCTGAGAGGGATGGCTTCCGGGTACCGGGTGGCATGGTCCATCAAGACCAGGATGAACCTGTTGCCCATGGCTGTCTTGGGCTCCAGAGGCCCCACAATGTCAATGCCCACCCTTTCAAAGGGGGTGCTGACCACAGGGAATGGCTGGAGAGGAGCCTTGTGCTTCCTCCCACTCTTTCCACTTGCCTGGCAAGTCTGACAGGTCCTGCAATGAGTGTCTGAACTCGTGCGCATTTGGGGCCATTAAAAGTGGATGACAAGCCTTTCAAAGGTCTTGTCCTGCCCCAAATGTCCTGCTAAAGGCACATCATGAGCCAGCCCCAGTAGGTAGGCTCTGAAGCGCTGGGGTACCACTAGCACACGGGCTGACCCAGGCTCAGCAACCTTAGGCTCACTATACATGAGACCATTCTCCCAGTAGATCCAATGTGATCCAGACTGATCACCTGCTGCCTGGTTTGCAGCCTGCTGCCGCAAACCCACAAGAGAAGGGCACTTGTTCTGCTCCTCACAGAACTCTTCCCTGGAGGGACCTCCTTCCTGCTGCTAATGGGTCAGCTCAGGCAGGTCTCCCAGTTCAGCAATCTCTTCCCCGGTAGGCTCCAGGGCATCCCCCTCAGGGTCCGCTTCCTCCTGGGCCGTGGGAATCTCAGGGGCCGGTTTCCCGTGCCCCCTACCTCTTCTCTTTAAGGCAGGCACCTGGGCCTTTTTCTCAGGCTCCAGGTCCTCTTGAACACCCTTACTGGCTGCCATAGACCGAGTGGTCACGCAGGCCCACTCAGGCAAACCCAACATCTCTAAATGAGCTCTCCGCTCCACCTTAGCCCAAGGGGAGCTCTCCAAATCGTTACCTAACAGACATTCAACAGGCATGGCTGGCCTCACAGCTACTTGAAGAGTCCCTGAGATCCCCCCCCACTCAAAGGGAACCTGTGCCACCTTGCAGTGGCTCTCTGTGTTGTCAGCGGCAACAACTGGGTAAAATGCATTGGGGACTAACTGCTCTTCAGACATCAACCGACAACTGACATCTGTCACACTGGCTCCGGTGTCTCTAAGAGCTTCCACCCTCTTGCCATTGATGGTCACCCACTGCCTGTATTTTTTAGCGTTATCAGGCAGCTGGGTCCTGGGGACCACCTCACAGTCTCCTAAAGAGACAAGGGACATCTCTGCGAGACCCCACCCACCCTGGGCACCCATCTCCTCCCCCAGGGCTACACTAGCCAACTGCCAGCGTGGTGCACCAGTGAGTGTTGTCTTCCCATACAAGGGACATCTAGCATCATAAGAACAGTGGCCTACTAGACCACACTTAAAACAGGTCTTGGGCCCCTTGTGAACAGGCTTATCTGACGGGGCCACTGCCTTTTTCTCAGGGGGAGGCTGGGAACCCTTCCCTTGGTTCCCTTGGGGATTACTTTGGGGCCCTTTCTGGAACTCCCTCTGTTTACCCTTGTCCCCCCCACTCTTCTGCTGGGGACCCTGCCCACCTTTGGCGAAGTCACCCACATGACCCTTCTGTACCCATGTGCTCACCCAGCGGTCCGCTCTCCTCAGCAAGCTTCCTAGGGTTAGTCAGCTTGCTATCAATAAGATGCTGGCGTAGCTCTGGAAAACAGTTATTTGACAAGTGCTCCCATGCAAGCAAATCATAGAGCGCCTCAAAATTATCCACTTTGCTACCCTTCACCCAACCATCCAATGCTCTGCAAAAGAAAGACACATATTCCACCCAAGTGGTAGACTCCAGTTTTCTGCAATTTCTAAACCTTTGTCTATATAGCTCTGGGGTCAAACCAAATCTGGACATTAGGGCTCCCTTCATGTGGGTATAGGACGTCTGCTCCTCTGTAGGCAAATCCAACAAAGTGTCCCTCCCATCACTAACAAAGCGGCCCCACAACCCCGCTCCCCAATCCTTCTCTGGGACCCAGTGGGCCAACATTGCAGCTTCATAAGCCCTAAACCACTGACCAATATCCTCATTCTTGTGGAAATCTTTGACTACATCTTTGGGAATGTAGGCTCTTGCTTCTACAGGCACTGGCGGTGTGCTGCCACCAGAGGGAGGAACCTCTAACTTCTTGGCCTTGAGTTCCAATTCCCTCAATACTCTCTCATGCTCAAAATGCATCCTCTTTTCCTCTAAGGCTAACTTCTTCATTTCTAACTCCATCCCAAGCTCTATTTTCTTGCTCTCTATGGGGCATATTAACAACGGGCAGCGATAATTATCGCTGGCCGTGCTTAGCGATAATTATATTATCGCAGGCTATCTCTGGCATGTATCGCCCTGGTAGCGCGTTATTAACAACGCGTTACTCCAGGGCAATAAAAATTCCAGAGATAGCGAGGTTATCGCCCTTTTGCAGGGAACATCGCTGGTTTTCCAGCGATGTTCCCTGCAAAAGGGCGATAACCTTGCTGATACAACCCTGTGGTCGTATCAGCAGAATCCACCTCCTATGCCTAACATAGGTAAGTCAGAATTATAGCAGACGTTAGATTTTGGCGAAAACGGCAGTTTTCGCCAAAATCTAACGTCTGCTATAATGCTGTGGGCTGCCTTGTAAATATCGCGATGTGAACATCGGCGATATTTGCAACGTAGCCCATCCGGGGTACGCCCAGTAACGCCCACTTTGCATCTCATTAGAGATGCAAGGATGGGCGTTGGGGGAAAGGGCGATAGTGCAAGGATTCACGCGATAGCGTGACCTTGCTGATTAGGCGATAGAATTATCGCCGCTTTCCGTCCGAAAACGGACGCTAAAGCGGCGATAATTGCTTATCGCCTCGTTGTTAATATGCCCCTCTGGCTTTCTGACCATCCATTGATTTTGAGCCTAGCTAGCTCCAATTTATGCATCCTCTCCCTTGCTCTGTCCTCCAGCTCTCCTGGGGACAACCCTTTGGAAGAAACACTGCTGCCCACCCCTGAAGGTGCTTTCCCTCCAGTTCGGCCCACTGGCCCCTCAAGTTGCTCATTTAAATCCTCTGCCTCCATTACTGGCTCCTCAGGATGCTCACTGGCATTCCTAGATTCTACCCAGGCCCTCAGCGCCTTCTGGTATTCCTCTTTCCTGGTGAGGCCTTTCACAGAGATTTTAAATTTCTTACACAAAGCTTTGAGATAAGGCACAGTGTAAGTATCAACTCTCTCTTCTTCTAAAACAATGTCTGCAGATACTATGGATGCTGACTTGCTCATGGTAGCAAAAAGACTGGCAGTTCTCAAGAATCAAAAATAGAAAAGAAGTTCCAAGGAAAAATTCTCAAAAAGTATGTGGTTGCGTTATGGTCTGCACTCACTAGTAGTGTACACCAATTACTGTATATGAATCACAAATGCAAGTCCAAATCCTCACCGCTGACCACCAATGTTAGGTTTGGGGGTCTCTAGTTGGCATAGGTAGGTACCTGTGACAAATAGGGACCCTTGCGTCTAGTCAGGGTAAGGGGCTACACTCCTAAAATAACCCCTGCTCACTCCCTTGGTAGCTTGGCACGAGCAGGCAGGCTTATCTCAGAGGCAGTGTGTAAAGCATTTGTGAACACATACAATAATACAGTGACAACACTACAGATGGACACCACACAGGTTGTATTTATAAAAATAGTATTTTTATATAGACTTAACACAAGACCAAACGACAAAAATCCACAATACTGTACTCAAAAATAGACTTTAAAGTGTTATAAAATAGTTCAGTTCTCTCAAGTTGTAGATGCGACAAAATGGTGTCTTGGTTACGATGCGACAACGTTGGTGCGATGCGTGCACGCCCAACGGCCGTGCGGCGACTCGATGATCTTTGGAGCCGCGACAGGCCCTGCGACACGCTTCTCCGGCGATGCAACGATGACCTCTGTGGCAGCGTCCCGCTTCTCCGGCGATGCGCCGCGCTTCGGCGATGCGATGATGACAGCGGCAGCGGCGTCTCGCTTCCTCGGCGATGCGATGACAGCGGCTGCGGCGGCAACACGCTTCTCGTCGCTGTGTCGTGCTTCCAGCTCCCAGCGACACGCAGTCTCTCAGAAGGCCCAGCACAACAGCAGGCACTTCAATTCCCAGCAAGGGAATTCAGGGGGGAGCTGGTTGGTGAAGTCTTGTATCCCTGAGACTTCAGGCAGGAGGCAAGCTCTAGTTCAAGCCCTTGGAGATTCTTCTTCAAGTTGATAGAAAGCACACTCAGTCCTTTTCTCCTTTCTTTGGCAATGAAGCAACCACTGCAGGCCAACCCCCAAACACACAGCACAGGGGTAGTCTCCTCCTTCAGCTTCCTGGTTCTTCTCCTTAGCAAAGGTTCGTCTTGATTCCCAGAAGTGATCTAATTTCCTAGGGGTCTGGGTCCCCTTTTTATACACCTTTTCTCTTTGTTCTCTGAAGGCAGAGAGGCCTGTGCCTAGTCCAAAACCAGTTCTGGTCAGTCCTGGAGCACTTTGTTGACAAGACTCCTTCTTTCCTTTCACAGTGTAGGCCAGGGACATCAGACACACCACAGGAGGTGGAGCCAGCATTGTGGAGGAAAGGCACAGCCCTATTCAGGCCCCAGGTGCAACTCCTCCCTCCTATCTGCATGTAGATCTCTCTATTCAGCTCTGTGCTGACTCACCCTGTCTCCTGGAAGCCCCCAGCCCCTGTCACTCAAACTCCAGACAAGGAATACACAACCTAGCAGAGGCAGGCTTGGATAGTTAGGCAAGAAAATACCCACTTTCTAAAAGTGGTATTTTCAAACACAGAATGTTAAAACCAACTTCACTAAAAGATGTATTTTATCATTCTGAGTTCAGGCATACTAAACTCGAATTTCTACCTAGTTCCCTGAGTCAGTTAGGATTATAAGATGTAATAATCTAACTGCACATTCTGGCCTATGGGAAACAGGTAGCCTTGCAATAGTGAAAAACGAAAATGGCTGTAATTCACTATTAGGACATGCCACACACACCAGGGCATGTCCTACCTTTTACCTACAATGCACCCTGCCCTTGGGCCTACCTTAGGGGTGACTAACATGTATAAAAGGGAAGGTTTAGGGACTGGCAAGTGGGTACACTTGCCCAGTCAACATGGCAGTACCAGACTGCACACAGGCTCTGCAATGGCAGGCCTGAGACACACTTTACAAGCTGCTCCGGTGGGTGGCACAACCAGTGCTGCAAGCCCACCAGCAGCATTTGATTTACAAGCCCTGGGCACACGCAGTGCACTGTACTAGGGTCTGACAGTAAGCCAAACAAGCCAATCATGGAGTCACTAATCCATACATCAATTTACCATAGGGAGCACTTGCACTGTGGCACTGAACAGCAGTGGCACAGTGCCCAAAAGCATCTAAAACCAGCAAAAACATAAGAGGCAACAGCAAAAAATGGAAGGGAGACCCACGCCAATGGTGCCAGGTCTAACATTGGTTAAAGAGGTAGCCGAAGAATTCTATCTTCCTATGGAAGAAGAGACATTTCTCCCTGTGCAGGGTGACGCCATGCTCCTGGAGTCGCTGAAGCGTGGCCTTCAGGTGCCGGTAGTGTTCCTCCGCTGTGGTCGAGTGGACGAGGATATAGTCACTTACATTCAGTACTCCCTGCAGACCGGTTAGAATTCCTCTCACGGCGTCTTGGAACACCTCTGCTTCCGAGGATATCCCAAAATTGAGGCGCTTATACCGCCAAAGACCCAGGTGAGTGCTGAATGTGGTGATGTGTCGACTGGCTTTGTCGAGCACCAACTGGTGGTATCCGGCATTCAGGTCCAATTTTGAGAACCATTTGGACCCATTCACATCGGCCACGATGTCGTCCATCGTGGGCGTGATGTGGCGCTCTCGTCGGATGGCCTTGTTAGGGAGGCGCATATCTATACATAGCCGAATCTTCCCTGGTTGTCGTGGCTTCTCCGCTATGACCATGGGTGACACCCACGGGGTCGGTCCGGTCACCTTCTAAATCACTCCTTGGTCTTCCAGCTTCTGGAGCTCCTGTTCGACCAGAGGCCTGAGATGGAACGGGATGCGTCCGTGACGTAGAGCTGTAGGGGCGACTGTCTGATCAATGTGAAGTTTCACCGGGGCTCTCTTGATGCGTCCTAGGCCGGTGTAAAGGCCTGCAAACTGGTTCAGCAGCTCTTCCGTCTGGGTTGATGCACGCTTCTTGCAAAAGACACCAGCCACAGGTCTTCTGCTGCATGGCTACTAAGCAGCAGGGTATCCGCGTCTTGATTGATAACATGGACCACCGTGAAGATCTCACTGTCCTCTGATTGAATGGGGACGGTCATTTTTCCCCGCAGCGGCAGGGGTGAGTCACTCCCATAGGCAAATATTTTCATTTTGGATAGTGACAGCTCAGGTTTGGGTCATAGCTTGAGGTATTGTTGCACCCCCATGACATTGACTGATGCCCCTGTGTCGATGACCGCCTTCACCTCCGATCCGGCTATCTTTACGATGCATGTGGGCTGTGGTCGTCTTCGTCTCTTCAGGTCTTTGTTGAAAGACATCATGTATGTTTCGGCCTCGTCGTCTTCCGTGGATGTGTCATCCACCCGGTATGTGGCGTTTTCGGTTCTTCTGGCTCCGCTTGACGACGCTAGTGAGGCGCTTGACAGTTGGCGCACCAGCTTGCGCTTGGGCTTCCCTCCTTTGTTGTCCTTGAGTTGAAGCCGTCTTCTGCAGACAGAAGCGAAATGGTTCGGGATGCCGCAATTGGAGCATGTTCGCCCCTGGGCGGGGCACTCATGGGGAGGGTGTTCCTCACGTCCACAGTATCCACATTGGCCTTTCGTGGTGGGGCCCTGTCGGGTTGGTGGCTTCGGCTCTCGGCCACACGGTCTTACTGAGTCGACCCTTTCCGTCTTCACGGCCACGTGCTTTTCAGACGATCGTGTTAATGCGAAATCCATTTCATCGGCCCTGGCTGCCAAGAGGTCATGCGTCCTGGCCATGATTAGAATGTCATTGAGGGGTATGTTCAGTTGTCGTAATATCAGTCCACGCAGGATTTTGCTGCGGACCCCTTGGATGATTTGGGCGCGGATTTCCTCAGTGGCCCTATCCTCCGTGACGTAGGTGCTGGCCAGTTCCCTTAGTCGGGCGTAGAATGCATCGATTGATTCCCCCTCCCTCTGTCGGGCTTGGCGCAGCTTGAATCGCTCAAAGTCGGGGTTGAGCAGTGGATCGAAATGTGCATTGAGGGCCGCTACGGCGGCGTCGTATTCCGTTGGTCCACCCGTGTTCGGGAGATGTTTGAACAGGAGATAAACCTCTTCTCCTGCGTAGTGAAGCAACAGGGATCGTTTCACCGCCCCGTCAGTTTCTCTTGTCGCGATGAAATAGTTTTCAAGCCGCCCGATCCACGTCTTCCATCTTTGGGACGCTGTTGTGGGGTCGGCTGCTTCGCTGAACGGGGGCAGGACATCTGTCGGGGCGTTCTGCGTGATCACCTGCGCAGGTGGCTGGTCTGCGTTGGGTGCTGGATCTCCCATTGGGACAACGTGCTGTGGGGCGCCTGGCACGTGGCGGTAGCTGGGGGCTCAATATGGGCGTCCACCTGTGACGCAGGAGTACGGCCCAAATGGAGCATATGATTGGGAGGAGTCCCTTGTTGAGTGTGTGGCCTTCCTCAGATGGCCTTGGGCAGAGTTGTTGTGGTAGTGGTGCTGCACAGGCACAGATAAGTCCGGGCAGGGTGGCACCTAGGTGTGCTTGATTTTCAAGGCTGTGGGCCTGAGGCACAAATTGCTTCTCTTGGTAGAGGATGCGCAGGGCTTCCTGAGCATGTCAGCAGGCGGGGCCTTTATTAGCAGGCTGGGTGTAGCAGCGCGGCATGCACATGCGCGGGCCGGTCTTACAATGCCCCCGGGTAGCGCACTCACTGTTTGTTGGCTCTTCTCAGGAGCGTGACGTTCTCTGCGCCGTTGCTCCTTCGGCGTATGTGGCGTCACCGGCCTCGAGGAAGGAATGCCAACGCCACGCTGTGCAGTGCTCTTGGCCGGCCTTCAGTGATGGGGGGGGGCGCCGCTGGCGCTACGAGCGTGCCTCACGGGGCGCGGGCTCGTATCCCCACTCGTCGCCAGTATAGCGGGGTGACTCCCTGCTGATAAAGCCTTGCGGGCGCACTTACGGGGACACGCACAAAACAGTGCAATCAATAAATAGGGCACACCCAGTGATCTAGTTGACTCGGGACTGACCCCGTGCGGCCACGCCCCTGCTTTTATTAGCGCGCCTGGGCCACGCCTGGTCCGGGCACGTGGGTGCGACATATCCGGCCCACGCAGGGGCGGAACACTGGACCGCTTAAAACATTACACTAAGCACAGATTTTTAGCTTAAGTATTTTTTAGCCACGCCCTTAATTACACTGGACAAGCCCTTTGGAGAGACCCCCCAGTTTTTTCATCCCACTTAAAAGCCCTGAGGCCAGTGTATGCAAACTGGTATTATGTCACGTGACAAGCGGGTGGTTAGCTTTTTTGCCACCTCCCCACCCCTCCACCCCGCAGAATGTGGTAGGGGGCAACTGAGACTTCCATATCGCAATGATATTCATAAGCCTTAAGATGAAAGGGTTCTGAGTGCCCCCCCCCCCTGATCCTCCCTCCCAGGGGCTACAAGGGCCTGCGCTGCACGCACCCCAGTGGGGACCGAGGCAGTTTGCGCTTTGTGTAAAGATGCGCACGGCTGAAGGAAGAGGAATACGTTCGTTGTTCGTTCACGGTGGTATAAAAAAAATGCGCCTATAAGAGAGGGGGACGCCTCTATAAGTATGTCTGCATTGCACAAAATGTTCTTCGTCTGTGTAGCCCCTTCCCTTGCGCACAAAGAAATCTACTTTATTGTTCAAGAGAAGAATGCATTCATGCTGCGGTCTTTCTTTCAGCAAGAACAGCGCGCATTAATATTTCTTTTTGCGGCAGACAGCAAATAAAAATACTGGGCGTGAGATGCTCCGCAGCAGATGTTCGTAGGATATAGAAAAATATGAAATAGAATTGTATTTTAACAATAGTTTGTTTTGAGTTTTTACAGGTAAGGTGCCAGTACCTTGTATTGCAGACTCTTTCTGCTTCATTGGGCCTGTTCCACGAGGACATAAAACCTTTGCCTTGCAGCACCACCAAGTGGCCGCAGGTGGAATCGACGTCGAGTGGCTTTGGATTTTATGTCATTTGTTCACATCTTGAAAGATGTGAAGTGACTGGATCCGATTAAAAATAGGATTGTGGTCGCATGGGCTTGAATCTGCAGCACAGTGGTATGTTTTGTTGTGGAAGCAAGATTTTAGTTATCTGCAACCAAAAAACTTTTAAAAGTAACTGGTAGACAATATTGAGGGAGAACTCCCAGCTATACTTGTCCCAAGTCACAGTGAAAGGCATTTGGTAACTTATGCATGCTGTGCTCTGCGTAACTTCAAAAGTAATTCAGTTTTATCACATTATTCTGCATCAGCAGGATGAACAGACACTTGCAGTCGTTCGATTGTCACGCACTTCCCCCACTGCGGCGAGGAGTCTTTAAAAGACGGGTTCTTCATGAGAACCAGGGAGCTTGAGTGTAATGGGAAAAAAGCATTGGCAAAGCCAACAAGCCTGGGTTTAATGTACTAATTCATGCAGTGTAACCCCATAAAAGGCCGACAAAAATGAAAAGCAGACTTTACTGTAGTCCCCCTCGTAAAATAGCTTATCATGCAGTTCAATGCAAGTGCTAAAGAAAAGCTGGAAGGAAGCATCCAGATAGCTAATAGCCTTAGATGAGACATGAATACTCCACCAGGCTGAGATTAGAGGACATTAAAAAAATCTCAAGCCAATGGCGGATACAGGCTGACAGAAGAAAGTCAATGGTTGAAGAGGGCGGACACAAAGCCCAGTGAAAATATACTGTAAGAAATATCTCTGATTGAAAGCTGTACTTTCTAAACCCAGCATTACAAAAAAGGAATACAAAAATGTACTCTGACATATTCTAGGTGTTCCAGAATACTGGTCCAGCCCAGGTATATGGGCCAAGCGGCTCAACATTGACATGTTGTATGCCACCCAGTATGTGTCACACAGTTATTATGCCCTCCTGCTGTCCCTTAAGAAGAGGGGGGGGGCTCGCCCAGGATCTATGCACAGGAGACTGCTCCTGCCAGTGTGCAGTTCCTGTTCTTCTTCCAAAAGAAAGGAGTCCTATGGCCGGGGCATGTTCTGTGCAGACATTGAAGCTGCCTGCACATTTCTTTTTCTGTCTGCAGGGCATACATTAACTCAAAAATCTTCAAGTTGGTGCATAAGCTTTTGACAGTAGAGCTTGGAAACACGAAGAGGCAAGGTAAATACTGCCATGTGCTCAGAAACTCTGCTGTCTGCAACCCGTGTACAAACTGCAACCAAAGCTGCTGCACTGCTTTTTGTGAGAGGGAGAGAGTAGGAAAGCGCCATATCTGCTATCCTGCTCTCTACTAGTGCTGTCACGCAAACAGACTGCTTAGCGCCACACACACACTTTTGCATCGTAGTGCAATGGTGACTGCGACATGTCTAGCATATGCTTAGACTAACTGTGAAACGTTTCCCACTACGGACGTGTGCTGTTTAGTGCAGCACACAAGCAAAGTGGGAAAAGTTAGAAAAAATAAAAGCATTTGTCCTTTTTACACCTGCTTCAAATTGGAATTATCTTTTTGGTGTAAAAGCCTGTCTATTACTGTTAGTCAGTGGGTTTTTGCACCCAAAGCCATGGGTGGTTGCACGGGAACATCCACGTACCACCGATGAACACCACCTTGAGACAAAGTAATGCAAAGCAAATCTTTGTGCTGCTGTGCGCTACTTTGAGGTAATTTTCCAGCACACATTTTTACGCTGGATTGTCAAATCCAAATATCCATTTTGAGCAAACCCAGCACATGAAATGTTTGTAAATCTGGGCCTTGGACCACTTCTAAGTGGGTGCGGGGCAGAGAACAGGGTTGTGATACAGCCCCTACTGTCTGCTGCCTAGCCAATGGAAGGGACCCTAAAGCTCCACAAGGGTGGGTGCATTTTGTTCCTAAAACCTCCATTATGAAGCCTCAGCTCCTCACCTCCTCCAAAAGGCCAGATGTCTTTCCTTACTGAGCTTTCTGCTGCACAAGCAGTGATCCTGAGACTTGGCATTTTCTGCAGAGAAACTGCATTTGTAATTACAAATCAGGCACAAAGCCCGAGTCTGCATAGGCCGCCAAATGGGTGCAGTGGCAGCTACCATTTAAAAAGTATGGTAGGACGTGATGGCGTCAAACTCACCATATATGATGCCGCACTTCTCCCCGGTGTTCCACGACCAGGAATAGAAGGACTTCCTTCCTACTCAGTGGAATGTGATTCCAACCAATCCTGGAGCTGCTGTCATCAGTGTGAGAGCAGCTCCAGGATTGGTTGGAGCAGGCTAACCAAGCGCTCATTTTGAGGCTGGAGGCCTGTGCCAGCAATCCCCTGTCTGTTTTACAGCCAGGGGATTGCTTGGTCTGCAGTGCACATGTCTGGCTGGCCGTATGTAGCCGTCTGGCCAGCCCGACATGCGCACTCAAAGGGGCAGCTGTAATCCTGCAATAGCAGGATTCAGTCCTGCCCCTTGCCTCACACTCACGCTGTACACCGCGCTAGCTGGTGGCAAAATAACATGCCATTATTATGCCATTTTATTTTTGTGTGTTTGCCTGCTGCGCTCGCAGCAGGCGGGGCAACGCTCCTCCGCTCTCGTGGAGTAGCCTCCGCTGAATGGGTGTGCACACCACCACAAACCAGGGTGCCTTGAGCCTGTTTAGATAATATCTCCCTTTACTACATCTCCATCGGTGTATATCGATAGCGGGTGATTGTAGGATATTTTTTGTGATGCTATCGCCTCTCTAGAGGACTACTTACCAAGCACTCTGCGTGTGCTCACATGGCACTGCACAATTTTGCAATGCACCCCCAGCTTTTTATGACTGTAGGTAAATCAATGCAATGCTTTGTGTCACTTTGCATCAAGGGAGCACCTTCCCAAAAACTTGGTAAGTAACTCCACAGGTTCCTGTTACTAACAAAGAAGCGGATTAAACAAATCTGCATTTCCTGAATTTGTGCACATTTTTCTCTGCTCACTTCAACCTTAAAATTGAGTGCCTGCAACTTCTCCTGTCTTTGACGTCCCTGAACATCTCAAAAATGGAAAAAGGGTCTCTTTGCTCTTTCTAAGACATGCTGATTAGCACCAATTACAGGAGCACCCTATGGCACAGAGCTTTCTTCCACTGAGAGATGCTAGACTTCTTGGAACTGAAAAGCTTGGCCTCTCAATCTAATCAGCAGTGAACGGACAGCTCAGCTGAAAATCTTTGAGGATGAGCTATACAAGGGATCAGAGAAAACCTGGTACCTTTGATGGCTCCCTGCCGATTGTACAATGACTTCCAGACTTATATTTTTATGATGGAATCCTTCAGACTGTGGCGAGCTCGAGCAAACAAGACGCTCCTCTGTACTTCTCAATGTCACCGAGAAAAAAAGACCTGTTGCATGTCGGAAGACTATATAATGACTCTTAGCGTCACAGTTTATCCCACTAAACCAAAAACTATCCTCAATGGATTTGTAATTTTTGACCAGAAAATTGTCTCGCTCTTTGTACCGATTTTTAATTTTATTTTAGCTGTTTATTTTCAATTGTGGTTCCTTTAAAACGGCAACATTATACCTTGAATTCATTTTAGATACCATGACAGTGATTAAAAGTAATGTCCTTGCCACATTTGCTCACTCTAGAAGCAATCTAACGCCCCCTGCTGGTCAAGCCGTAGAACTATTTAATATTTTACTAAATAACAGTGTAGTTAGAGCTCGCTTTGAATTTTAAGAATGGTGCTAGGGATTTCTATGGCACTTCAGCTGGCATTACTGAATGAAATATTAACAGCCGCCAGGAAAGAGAAATGACATGGTCGCTATAGAAACCACGGAGTTCAAATCACAAGTTACTATTTTCGACGCACAATCGAAAAACTTTAAAGGAAATTACTCTTGTTATAGATATGACAGACTTGATGCTGCCTGATTAATGCAGAAAGTGTAGGCTACAGAAGTTGAAGAGACAAGAAAGTCTGTTTCTTTTGATAAAAACAATATTGAAACGTTGATTTTAAAGTATAAAGCAAGATGAGCTCATGAGAGGTGACAACTCATTGAATCTAGTTGTGCGGTTTGTTTTGTGGCTGTCTCAAGATGGGCCTGGAACTGTTCTGTGGCTTTAGTATCCTGGTTCTTTGTGTCTATAACAAACCATGGCTGTTATATGGATCTTAATTTGGGCTGCGGTAAATAAGTGTGTGGCTTAATTTGTAACAAAATAAGAACCAGGGCTCCGTTGTGTGACGGAACCACGCATGCGATTACCACACATGCCGGTTTCACGCGGTCTTAACCACGCAAGTCTTAACCACGCATATGCCTTTACCACGCATGCCTTTACAACGAAATATGCGTTGGTAAGAAATGTATGGCAAAGACATATACATGGTTAAGACTTATCAGGTAAGTGTTACCCCCGACCCTTGCCCTCCGCCTGAGCCCTTAAATGGCTATTGAAGCCTAAAAAAGTACCCCGATCCCTGCCCCCCAACCTGAGCCCTAAAATGGTCTCCCAAGCCCCCGCCCTGAGATCTAAAGCTACCCCCAAGCCCTAAAACTTCCCCTACCCCCGAAGCCCTTAAAATTACCACAACTCCCCCTGAGCCCTAACAAATACCCGACTCCCCCTGAGCCCTAAAAACTTTCCAACCCCCTCCCCCTGTCCTGAAAACAATTAGCCCCCCCGGCCCTGAAAACTACCCAAACCCTTAAAAACGACCCGCACCCCCCAAAACCTAGCCCCACTTACCTCACTGCGTCCTCTCACAAATTTTCCTCATCCTGGCCTATTCCAGAAGCTAGACCGCGACTGCCTTAACCACGCACATGCGTGGTTAAGGCATATGCGTGGTTAAGGCAGGCGTGGTGCCGCTTGCGTTGTTTGGACATGCGTGGCTCTACCCGCGTTGTTCCAACTGTTTCCCCCAGAGCCCTTGTAAGGAGGCCACTACAGCTTGCACCACCCATTGCCCCAGCCAGCGCTGCCAAAGACACCACAAACACAACTAATAACCATCATACTCCTACAGATGTGAAAATTTAGACTATTCCCGGCACCCAAAGCTATAAGAATGGCCTGGGCAGCAGGAATTAGTCATTTGTAATGTAATGGAATTAATAAACAGCTGTTGTTGTGCTCATTTCTAAATTAGATAAACTGTGCCATCATGTGGCAGCCTGTAATAAGTGCCAGTGTTGACAATTAAGTGCTGGTGCCGAGCACTGGAAACCAACGGCTCAAATTAGGCACTGTGTGTGTCTCCTTTTCCCACATGACTCGCTGTGACTTTGTTACTGCTCTGTGAGTAAAGAAGCCGGGTTCTGCCACTGATTGTAACTGTTCTCAATGGGTCACACTGACCTGCATATAGGGAAGCGAAGAAGTGTAGAAAGTAGGGTCCATGTGCTATAACCAGATTACAGCACAATTAACATTACTAAATGTGGTATTACCATATTATACTATAATACACGTGGGTTAGCACTATATCAGTAATGAGGTAATATGCATTTACTGCATGGAAAGCCTTGCCTGTTGTTATAAAGAGAAAGCTGGTACTACCTTCAGACCTTTAGTCTGGGAAATCTTGTAGAAACTTTGGGGCCCATTTACAAGCACCTAGCGCCACTGGATCATCAATTCTTTTGACGCTCTGGTGGCGCTGTGTGCTGGCCCATATTTACAAGGCCACACAAAGCCACTTTGAGTGGCTTTACACTGCCTTGTAAATATGTCCCTCTTTCACGCAGCACTCTGCGTCAGAGGGGTGTGTCATGGGTGTTGCTGTGGGTGTTCCCACGCAACACCCATGGCTTTTTGGCACTGCCCCAGATTCACAAGGATTCATAAATCTGAGGCAGCGCCAAAAACGTATGACTTTACAGGGGAGGCGTTAAAGTGGCGCAACGAGGAGAAATACTTTTATTCCTCCTTGTTTTTTGCTCTTTCTATGTGTGCTGCATTCTGCAAAATGCTATTAATGGTTGTTTTTTTTCAGAAAGGTGTCCCTTCCTGCACAAACACAATTATCCCTGCAACAGTGGTGCAAGGGGGGCTGCTTTGGCGCATGGCTGCTGTTTGTGCGCCGGGGAGAGCACAGGAGGTGCGTTTTCTAAATGACGCAGCTCAGCGAAGCAAAATTGCTAGCGGCGCCATGCTGCGCTATTTCATTGTAAATATGCCCCTTAGTTTCTTTGAGTTAATACCCACTTGACAGTACATTTGCCGTAATACCTTAAATACTATGGCCCAGATGCAAGGAATGCTCAAAGGCTTCAGTAAGATTTACAAACCCACAAGAGGCACTTTGCGCTGCCTTGCGTGGCTTTTTAAATAAACGCAACGCAGTGGCTTGAGCTGTGTTACGTTATATTTCAAGCTAGGCGGCATGCACTGGGTGGAGCATGGGCGTTCCTGTGCATCAACCCATGGAATTGATGCAATTCCAGATTAACAAAGGTATCGCACAGGATGGCTTAGCAAAAGAAAAAAATCTTCTTTTCTCCTCGTTATTTGCCGTTGCAGAATGCATTACGCATAGAAAGAGGAAAAGGCCTCTTTGGATTGTTATTCAAAGTTATGTCTTCCTGAACAAAACAATCCTCATCCTTGCACTAGCGTGCCTGCATTGGTGCTAGGCAGCAACCAGTGTGCCAGTGCAGGGAGGTAGCAGAAAAACGTCATATCTTTGTAAATTATTTAAAAAAATAGTTTCACCATTTAAAAGATAAAATATTTGATGTCCAGGCCAAAAAGATGGGTTTGCCGTTGCTCGGTGTTGGTTTAGCCAAAGCATATATTCCTATCTGCTTCTAGGCAGCTAAACCCTGAGGGGCAGCGCCACCCGTACGTCACTTTTCCCATGTTAAAAATGACGCAAAAGTGGCGCAAGGGGCTTGTAATAAACCCCTGAGTCCCTCACTTTTAGCTAGCGATAGTAAATACAGATACTTTGGGGAAATGGTTTACCACCACTGAATAATGCACATTGTTTGCCAATGGTTCAAGTAATGGTTTGAGCCAGGGATGTTCAACGTAGCCAAAGCAGGGACGGGGCCCTGTGTGTAAGTCCGAGTACTTATGGTTAGGACAGTACTTGTCAATCCACCAAATAGTAAAATCGACGCAGGATTTTACGATTTCCACCACTCATCCGTATGCAGCAGTTTCCAGATAATGAATTTCAATAGGTATTACTTGCAAATTTGTGGGTCTGTCTGAGAAGCCGACTGAATTTGACTTTTCATGAGGTCTTTTGTTTCTCTCTGCCTTTGACTAGACTCTTTCTAGTGATACCAACAGTATTATTTCACTATGTCCATGTCTTTATGCCTGATTTACAGTTACACTAATAGATTTTCTCAAAATTAATTCTGTAATCCAGCAAATTATTATTTGTATGATAATTTTGTAAAGTCATAAATTATTAGAATTGTTTTCTAATAGGAGATTTGATTGTTCAGCATCAGGGTGGCAGGGATCAAAACGTTGCCTGAAGAGAGCGAAAATCTATTTGTACTTCAGCTTGCTCTTGGGGATTAAAACATAGCTCTAATATTAATTCTGAGGAATTTCTAGTTTCAATGGCAGGATTCCTGGAACTGAAAATGTCAGTTTCTTGGACTCTAGCAGCTGGCGGAGAACTGTAAGTGAAACACGTTCAAGATTTGTATATGTTGCCATCTGGTGGCCACAGTTTGGATTGCAAGAAGAGAAACAAAATCACCCCTGAAACAAAGACAGAAGCCATGGGCCGGCTACACAAAACATTTTAACAGTCGCAAGCCCTCCGACTCACTAAATCAGAGGATTTGGGGCAATTAACAATTAAAAATAGTTTTTATATTTAAACGTTTACCAATTCGTAAAAGTATTTCCGAAACGACAAATGATATGAATTACGAACCGTTATTTGAAAGGAGCGTCTGGTGTTCCTTCCAAATTGCGATTCCTACCCTGATCTATCAATGGTTTGCCACCGTAATTCCGGTCAAAAGCCATTGATCAGTTACCGACTCCCAGGTTGGGGTGGTAAGTTCTATGACCCCAGGATGCCTCTCAGAAAATAGGAAGAAAATGTAATGACAGTCCACTCAGGAAGTAACTCAGCAAACATCATTAACACATTATACCAAACCTCTCCAGACACTACAGCAACGCTGAAACTCAGAACTCTCCACCAGGTGCAGGCAACGAAGAGTGCCTTGAAGCAATTTCGTGTCTCATTCACACCAATAATCTAGACCTGGGCTGACCACTCTAGTTATCACACAGCATGAAAGGTGGGTTTTTACGACCTACACAACAGCACAGATGAGGCTCAATCAACCTTACACCACAAAACATTTGAGAAACAATGATGCCTTTGGCTCTCAGAGCAGATAACCATAAGCAGCAAATCGACTTAGCAAATAAAAAATAACATCAATTCAATTCAATACTTGCTGTATTCGGCTCAGAAATAGCCAAAAAAGATACATACCATAAGCAAATAAATAACATAAAAGGTACATAAAATAAGCAAACAGAGCGAACAAATAACAGTGACCCCCGCACTTGACCCTAAAAACCACACTCCATTGTTCTCCTGGACCTTTCAGCAGCCTTTAAGAAAGCACTAACCCCGTAGGAAACGTCATGTAAAACTAAAAGAGGAAGGTAAACCAGTGCTCCCCACACTTCCTAAAACCTCGGGATTTTAAGATCGGCTTCATAAATAATTTAAAATACGATCTAAAATACATACAAAAAAGCATAAAGTGCATCATGGATTGAACTGAATGTCCACCGCAGGGACAGGTTTCTTTTGACAGTGCCATCTGGTCATTAATACTCGGAAAGTTCAAAAGCCGAAGTTCCACAGTGCCTGCCCTGAAGAGAAAAAGCAGAGACAGCTCCCACCCCGACTAAGGTGTTGTGAGGTACAACACTGTGGGGCATATTATCAAGAACACGCGATAAATATCGCAAATCGCGCTGAGCGCGTTTTTCATTATCGCCCTCTATCGCTGAATTACATCGCCGTGTTAGCAGCGTATTAGCAACGCTTTGCTAACAGGCGAAGTAAAATCCAGCGATAGACTGTGATAATGATCATTAGCGTGTGAAATCCAGCAATGATTTCACAGCGCTAATGAAAAGCTTGGTAATAGGGGAGTGTGTACTTAACCATACAATCCACCTCCCATAGGCAATAATGCTAAGTCAGGTTTTATTCAGGCGTTAGAATCATGCGATAATGGGGGCTTAGCGCGCCTTTTGTCATCGCTTCGCTGTTCAGGGGCAGCATTGTTGATACCGCGATGTTGGTTTTGCGATCATTTCACATGTTGTCCTAGGAGGGAACACCTACTTTGCATCTCATTAGCGATATCTATCGCTGTCATGAGATGCGTTGCAGATTCGGCCGCTAACATGCGCTAATGCATGTTAGCGCCGCCTTGTTAAAAGGGCGATAAGAATATCGCCGCTTTAGCGGCAAAAAGTGCCGCTAAAGCGGCGATACTGCCCTTGATAATATGCCCCTGTGTTCTTAAAAAATAATGAATTAAATAAAAACTGGCACAGGAATCTGCACCTGACCTCCTTCTACCTGTGTAGCCCCACACCTACAGACTCCTCACAAACTTCTTTCCTGATCCTCAGCAAAACATTAGCAGGCCTACCCACTGCAGCTGTCTATTCCAGAAGCCTGTCTATTCAATGAGACACACTCACATGCCCATCATCACAACCTGCCCTGCTTATCATTGGCTCAGACAAAAACACAAACCCATTTAACTAAGTTTCTGTAGCTCAGAATGTAAACTGTATTTGAGAACACATTGATTCACCTACAGCTCTGCCTGCTGAAGTCCCTTTCTGGATTTCTTATTGCTGGCTCGTCATCCGGATGCTGAAGCTGCTACATCCAGTGCATAGGCCTCATTTACTAGACTACCTCCATCTTCAGCTACTTGCAGGTCACATCTCTGCCAGCAAATGATCTAAGGGTCCCATTTTTCCCTCCAGGTCTTTGTTGCCCATAACACAAAATGGCAACCACACAGGATTCTTTGTGAATTTTCCAGAGCTATCAAGTTCACTCAAAGGAAGAAAAACATCTGATAAAAATGGTACAACTAAACTATCTGCGTCTTCAGGCGCACACATCCCAGGTCTCCGCCTACTTGGGGTGGTATCTAGAGCCATTTTACAGTAAAACATTTTTATCTTTATAACAAACTGGCCGGACACAGATACATGTACTAAAAATCCTTTTCTTTATGTCAATCCCAGTGGTAGATATAAGATGATGTAGAGCACTGGAATGTTGAGAGTTCCACTGAAGACAGATGAACAGCCATTGGATACAGACACTGGTGTGGGCCTGCTGCAGTCAACATTTCATTGTTCTTATATGAACCATCTGACTCTCCCATCCCTCTCCAGGATATGTGAAGCGCACAGGGGAGGGAGAGTGGCAGAGTGGAAGAGAGAACACAGCACGCTTTGCCCCTCTCTCCTACAGACTCATAAGGAGGGGGTGGCTGAGCTCCCCAGCTCCTGCATTTTCCTCCTCTGCCAAACAGTCCAAAGGAGAACCGGCTGCTGTCCATGTTCACGGCTCCTGCTGGGTATGTTTGACTGTTACAGCCATGGTCCTGTGTGGACAGTACTTGCTAAACATTCTCAGTGGTGCTGTGAAACAAAGACCGAGAAGTTTCAGAGCTGCAGGGGGCTATAAACCTCATTGCTCCATGGATGCTGTTCTTTTTAATTAGAAGAGCCCGCCCACATGGGGCATATGTTCTTTTTATTTAAAAACTCTTTTTATTGAACATGAGCTTCATACAGCATAAAGTAGAGAGTGAATCGACATTTATTATCCATCTACTACTCATCGGCTCAGAACATTCCAGGATACACACATCCATCCATGCAAATGTGGCACTTTTACATGCCATTATCATGTGAAATGCACACTTAAATCTCCCTGATCGCTTTCCCTCCTCCCCTCCCGGAGGTTGGCTCCCAGCCCCTCTTTCAGCCATATCCCATATACTTTTGGCAGGCCCCCCCATGCTTTCTCCCACTTTTTGGGACAACCTCAGGCTTTGTAGATCACTTGTTCTGCTCCCTGGCACCAGTCCAGATTTACCTTCCAGTCTGCTATGTCCGGGGTACCGCAGCACCCCATGTCCGCACTATGTTTCTTTAGGCCGCCAATCACAGCCAGATTCCGGTGTATCTAGGGCATGTTGTTTCCCTGGTAATCCCGAGGATCAACCATTTCGCATTCATAGGCACCTTCACCCATGTGACCCGGGACATTATCTCTGTCATTCTAGTCCAGTAAATCCGTATAAGTGGGCACTTCCAGAGGACATGAAAAAGGTACCGTCACCTGCGCACCCCCTCCTACACGGTGAATCTTATGCAATAGCGTCTGTGGGTAATAAGGCCAATGTTGTATTTTGAGTTAGACCCGTCTAAAACGAGGACTTATGGCTATTTCACGCGGGCTCTGAAGTGCCTTGGCCCAGTCCTCGTCATTGAGGTCTACCAGGTCCCCTTAGCACGCCATTTTCAGTGGCCCCAATAGGTCAGGGGAGTTATTGACCAATTTAAAATAAATCACTGACAGCCCTTTATCTGCAACGCTACCGTGAGAACTCGGTCCACCTTCCTGTATGTGGCATTGAAGGGTATGGCCCAGTTGTAAATATCAGAAGCGCTCAGAATCTGCAAGGGAATATTCTTGGATTAGATCTTCAAATCGGATAATGGCGTGGCTGCTTCAGATGTCGCTCAGGTGTTCTATGCCTAGCAGCTCCCATTTCGTAAACCCTTTGAGACCCCCCCCCACTTCCAACAATAAATGACTGTGCCATAGCGGCGTTAAGCCTGGAATCTTGTGACATCCCTCCAGACCCTGACCACCATCAGTGTGTGTTGCGGTATATCTCTGTCACTCCTCACCCCGTAGAGGACATCCTCATATCCGCCTCGTCCCGTCGCCTCTCTGTTTACCCTTTATGCAGGGTTTTGGTGGTCTGTGAAGACCCACTCATTGATCACTAGGAGTTGTGAGGCCCAGTGATATTTCAAAATGACCAGGACTGTCAGCCCCCACATTATAGACCCCTCTTTGCTGTTTAACCAGCACGATTCTATGGCCCCCTGCCATATTAACTGACGGACCTCCCTTCTATTTTTTTAAACATCTCCGGCAGGATTCTTTAGGGCGTATTTTGTATGACATACAAGAATCATGGCAGACTCATCATTTTGTAAAGGGCTGCTCTGCCCATTAGCATTAGCAGGAAATTGCCCCACTGAGTCACATCTCCTCTTAGTCTCTCCAACTGGGGAGGATGTTTCTTTTGAGGAATTCTTTGGGGTCCCAAGTGACATATATCCCCAGGTATCGGAACCCTTCTGGGGAAATCGGATCAGAACAATCACGAAGCAAGAGGGGTTTGCTCCTGAGAGCAGTAAGATCACCGACTTGGACCACCAGTTGAGTGTATAGCCTGAATGGTCCTCGAAGATGCGGAACACCTGCATGATCCGATCTATGGAAAAAGAGAGTGACATATAATAGAACATCATCGGTGTACAGGGAAATTCACTTCTGCCATCCCCCAGGCACCAGGATCCCTCATATTAAGGGGTCTTGGCGGACCCATGCTGCCAAAGGCTCCAGCGCCAAAGAAAATAACATGGGGGAGAGAGGGCAGCCCTGGCGAGTACCTCTACACAGTTCAGAACCAGAGAACGTCACACAATTCACCTGGAACCTTGGCCCGAACCACAGCCTCTCTAACACAGCAAACATGTAGTTCCATACAACCAAATCTAACGCCATTTTGGCATTGAGGGTCATTATGACCGCTGGATCATCTGTCTGAGACTCTGTCAAGTGGAGTACTCCATATAAGCATCGGAGGTTGAGCCTACACCCTGACTGGTCAGGATGCACAATCGATGAAATGACTCCCCGTAGTCTGGTTGCCAGGGCCTTCGGCAATACTTTAGCATCCACATTCAATGGGTGGGGTATGTTCTTATATCGTACACCTTCAGCTCTGGCCTATAATGCTGGATTGGTACCTGTAATGGCCAGTATAATGCACAAGTGTGGACTTTAAAGCTTTATTACTGCTCCTCAATACTAGAGTTAGATGCTAAGGTAGAATTATTCCAAGATTTGAAGATGGTTATAATATAAAAAGTTTGAAGGCTTCGTTTATTATTGATCCTGCCTCTTACTCCTCTCCTCACACCTACCACCAGGTTGGCAGATTCCTACTGTGCCTGTCACCTTAAAACTCCTTTTGACTGATGAAGGAATGAATGTAAAAAAGCCACCTACTCCTAAAAGTTCACTGTAAAGCTAGTAATCATTAAATGCAGTATGTTGAAAACCACCTGCACCTCATGTGAGCATTCACATCCTCTGACTAAATAGTTTTTGATCAAAATTCAAGCATACTTTGAGGAAAACCAGCTAATCCACGAACATCAGTCAGTTACACATTCACCCAATACCAACTTGTTGGACTTGGCCTTATCTGCAGGGTCACCCCCAAACTTTTTGCCTTCACCCCTCCTATTTTTGCTTAATTCGTTTTTGTTAGCATTAGGACTCTGTGCACTTTACCACTGCTAACCAGTGCTAAAGTGCTTTCCCCTTTAAACATGGTAACATTGGCTTATACCTGATTGGCATTTTTAATTTACTTATAAGTTCCTAGTAGAGTGGTATATCATATACCCAGGGTCTGTAAATTAAATGCTACTAGTGGGCCTGCAGTACTTATTGTGACACCAATTTAAGTAGCCCCTTAAAACACTTCCCATGCCTGCCATTGCAGCCTGAATGCAGTTTCAAACTGCCAATTCGACTTGGCAATTTTAACCCCCTTGCTAAGCCTTAAACTCCCATTTTAGTGCATATATGCCACCCCAAAGGTAGGTCAGGGTGCATTGTAATTAAAGGTTGGACATGCACTTTTAAGTTTGACATGTGCTGGTAGTGAAAAACTCCTAAATTCGTTTTTTACTCATGTGAGGCTTGCCTATCCAATAGGATAACATTGGGTTACACTATTACATTTCATAAGTACTAACTTTTGATTGGGAATAGGTAAGCATTTTGTGCCTGGTTTCTATGAAATTGTAATTAAAAATCATCTTTAATGGTAAAGTCAAATTTTACATTACAATTTTAAAAATGAAACTTCTACAAAGTTGGCATTTTCCTGTTCTTTTCCATTTGGTGCCTGCAGCCTGTCATTGGTCACTTGACTGGGTGTAGTTGGCAGTTAGACTTTGTGAATTCCTCCCAGACAATCACACAATTGAAGGATTAGATTTGCCTGTATGGGCACGATGGGGGGCAGAGCTAAATAGGCTGTGCTCTGCCTTCACACAAAGGTGTTGTCACCACTGCATTGTCCCTGCAGCCAGCCTGGAGCCAGGGCAGGGGAATCAAGAAATTCCAAGCACTTCAAAGGGAAACCTCTAGAAACTTCTCCTATTTCAAAGAAGGCATCAGGCGTAAAATAGGGCCCTCAGACCCACCCTTCAGTTCACTTTCTGGACCTGCGTACAGCCTCTCAGAGGACTGCCTGCTGCTGTAGCCTGCTGTGTACTTCACAAGACTGCTTTATTGCACCTGGAAGGACAGCGTTGTTGCCTAGAGCCTGTTTCCAACCCTCAGAGGCCTGCACTGCTGCTTGAGCTCTGCTTCTTCACCTTACCCCAGGGCTAGTAGAGTGATTCCAAGGGCTAGTTTGCTGTCCTGTTCAGAGCCACAGGGACATAAAAGGCTCTCACCATCTTGAACCCGCACTCGGATCCAACGTGAGTGAGTCCTTGACCCCCACGTGGTACCCCTGGACCCTAACATGGATTGTGGTGTTATAGGTGCCCAGATAGGCAAAATCCAAAACTAGGGACTTAAACATTTTTGGGCAAAAAAACTGATCTAAGAACCAAGAGAAGGCTGAGACTAACCTGCACATCTATCCACCCAAGGTGATTCGCTGGTTGGCCTGACTTTGCGGCAGATTACGCTACATTCTTCTCTGCAGCAGCAAATCCTGTTCAGTGGTCTGTTGCCAAAGAGGTATCCGACCTCCTGGAACTCTCATCTGCTACAGCCTCCCGCCTTGTCCCGCTGGAGATTTTTGAGTTAAAAAAAAATTGTGGCTAAGCCAGAACATAGAAATCTTCACTGTGACTTCATCCAGAAGCTCCCCAATGAGGACCTTGCCCTGCTGAACCTTCTCAGAAGTTTTAAAAAAATGTCTTCTAAGTCCAAAGGGATGCGCCGAGCTTGCCCAATCCACTTCTTGTATCTGACCTGTGCTCCATCGCGGTTAGCCAAATTTTTCGCAAGACTAGATGTCCGTGGTTGGTTCTTAGATCTTTGAGGTACTAGTTTTTACTAAAAAAAGTTACAAATCATAACTCGGGATATACTGATTGAATTTTTTCTGTTTCGGTGTCAAATAAATCCTAAACAAATTGCTCTATTTTTCTAAATTGATGTGGGATATTTCTTGTGCTTTTACTTTATTACTGCATAAATACTTTACACATTGCCTTATATTAAGCCTGACTGCTTTTTGGGCCAAGCTACCCAGAGATAAGTACAGATACATTTAGTGACTTTTGTGGTTTTCCCTGACAGGGATTGTGGCTGTTGCTTGACCTGAGCTAACACCCCAGTCATACAACCTTTTAAACTCCAAAGTACTCACATAAACAGAACAAATAGCAGTCACAAAAACTCTTTGACTGTTAAAAACATTAGGATCCCCAAATCTTATGTCAAACAAAGAAAGGAGACAACTACGTTTTGACTACCATTGCATAATGGTCCAAGACATGCAAGTCTTGCGACCTCCTTGGGCATGCAGCCCTATCACATGTCTGCATATTTACAATGACACCATAAAATATTTATGCATGCAAGACATGTAGACATGGATGCTAAGTCATGCGACAAACAGGGCATTGAACCCACCGGCTACCTTTAACAAAGGACGTCCCCGTTCTCCCTAAGTCTACACATTCAAGTCACACAAAAAACTAAAATGTCACGTTTTACCATGCATCACCTTAACTTTGACCAGTCTCCAACTCAAAACCTTTCCTCACAACAACACTCATATACAAAGATACTAGACTTTCACAACACATTACTAAACAACTAGCAGGTGACAAAGACACAACTAGCCCTCACACTTTCTCCATCTTCTGCAAGCAGCAAACACAACATAAGAAGGACAAGTCAGTCCACCACACACTTGCACAAAAATGTGCAGCCTTGGACTCTAACATGTCCAATACTCAGTCACACTAGCTAGCCAGACCAACATGACTAAGAGCCAGGATGAAGAAATCACTTTGGGGCATATTTACAAGGGCCTTATCTCTGCTTTTTTGGCTTTAAAAGCCAAAAAAGCGGAGATAATATTAGCGCCCTATCTACAAGGGGATGCTAACATGCAGTAGCGCATGTTAGCACTCCTTTTCCCGACACCTCGCTTTGCATCTCTAATGAGATGCAAAGTGGGCGTCACTGGGCAGTACAACCTGTAAAATATCGCTGATGTGCACATCGCGATATTTACAAGGCGGCCCATGCATTTTAGCAGATGTTAGTTTTGGGCAAAAACCGCTGTTTTCGCCAAAAACTAACGTCTGCTAAAATCCTTACTCATGTATGTTTAACATGGGGGGTGGATTCTTGTGTTACGACCACAGGGTCGTATCATCAAGCATATCGCCGTTTTGCAGGGAACATCGCTGGAAAACCAGCGATGTTCCCTGCAAACGGCGATTTCCCGCTATCGCTGGAATTTACATCGCCCTGGAGAAACGCGTTGTTAATAACGCGCTAACAGGGCGATAAATTCCAGCGATAGATGGCGATAAATACAAAAGCGCTAAGCGCGCTTTGCGTTATTCATCAACGTCCGTTGCTGATATGCCCCTAAGTCTGCACCGAGCTCCATGCTCTCTGGAAACTGCATCAGAAAAAAGTAGGACGTCTTTAAACCACAATGATGACAGCCCCCAGTAGACGCTTACTGAAAAATTATTAACACAAAACCACAATCAAACACTAGCAATACAACCATTGACTGAAGACCATGTTGGGAGGTGAAGAAGTACTCACCTATAACACACCAGAGCTACGTCAAACTCTTCAATTTCAACAACACTGACCAACTCCATTACAAGCAAATTTAAATAACACACCAAAAAACAATCACAAATGCACTCTGTCTATAGCACTAATCACCTGTCAAGTTTTCCCATCTGTATCGAAAGACGACTAGTACCAGAGCACACTCAGGTGAAATTTGTGGCAATCATCCACAACACTATATGGTGATAAATTTCCCAACATTTTCTCTCCATTCCCCTTCAAGCCTCCCACCACATGGTACTTGTCTTCTCCCACATCACACCCACAGGGTACTCAGCTATGCAACTTCTAACAATAGAGACACCGCCTTAGCACACCATGGGGTGCTCCCCCATGCAACTGCTGATGACAGGGTACTACTCTTCCAAACATAGCACAGCACGGGGTACTTTCCCATCAACTTCTAATGACAGGGTACTACACTTCCCTAACTTTGCACCCAAACACACATGTGCATTACACATGTATCTCTCATGAAAGGGTACTACTCATCCCCACATCTGCGATATTGAGGCAAAACCAGCGCATATCTACACAGCAACACACAATTGAGTACTACATCCTCTTCTTCAAACTGCTAACCAGACTCCAGATATCTATGAAGTCGAAAGTAAATGCTCACATTGTACTTCCAAATCAACCTACAGTGGATCATTAAACTTCGCAACTTATTTCTCAGCATGAAGAAATTCTATATTTCCATTTAAAGCACCGGTGAGGCTGCATTAAAGACTGCAACGCTCCCTTGCTGGTTCAGGACCACTTCGCTGCAAGTGGTCACACTCCACATCTCTAAACATGAATATGCATTCATAAAGCTGAGTTTAGCAGGACACTGCCTGTGGAGCAGCATCTCCTTCAAACCAACTTGTAATGAAAGTCTTGTCCCTACACCACCTTTACACAACTCATGTTCACAGTATGCAGAGCTGCTCGAGGGGGACACAGTCTGGGCTGTTCAAGGATTCTCATTTCTCCACTGACTACATCACTGGTAAATAAGTATTTGTCTACACAGTACTACTACTACACAACAACAACTATACGGATACATCAAATTCACAAAGTGTGTGAAAGTTACAGCACAGTTACCATTCCAGCACTGTTAGCCGAGTGACACCAGAAGCAATTTGTCTAACCTACTGTTGAGAAATAACTAGGAAAAATGTGGTTCTCTAGGAAGTGTGACAATGGCACTTTGGTCAAGTACTTACTGTTAAAATTGTTGGGGTCACAAAAGCCCAACAGATTCTCCAGAATTTGCTTGGCTGGAATCCAATCATCATTTCGATATCTTCACAAAATCTCTGAAGCCCTGGAATGAACAGACACAACACGTAAGGGTATGTATGTATCTTTTTTAGGTATTTGTGGCAGCTCTGATTAGCTTTGAGAAACAATAGAATGATTAATAGAGATTTTGTGTTGTTATCGTAGCAGGACCATTTAAAAATGAGGTGGTGTAGAAAGTAGTGTGTGTGAGGTTAGGTTACAAACCCCAGGATGGGATATGGAGGTGTGGTGAAAATGTATGAAAGGGACAATGCACTCTTCAGTTGCTTTTATTTTTTTACACATTTTTATTATGTCTTTTTGAAATTTGAGACATAAGGAAGTAAGGTGATGTGCAAATAAGTGCCCAATATATGGCTAAACCGAAGATTAGAACTAAGGGCCAGATTTAGGGTTTGGCAGATGGAGTGAAGGCAGTGCTTAATTTGTATAACAATAAGTGCCAGGGCCCTCGTCAGGAGGCTACCGCAGCTTACCATACACATTGTCCCTGCCAGTGCTGCCAACGACAGTATCAACACAATTTCTAATAACCATACTTCTACAAGTGTGACAATTCAGAGTGTTCCAGACCCCAAAGCTATAAGAATATTATGGACACAAGGTATTGGTCATTTGGAATGTATTTTGAATTAATAAACAACTGTGTTGTGCTCATCTCTAAATCAGGCAAACAGAGCCACCATGTGGCAGACAGCCATAAGTGCCGGTATTGACAATTAAGAGCCGGTGCCGAACACCGGAAACCACAGGCATAAATTAAGCACTAAGTAAAGGCAGACAGGGAAGCACAGAACTTTACGTTGGCCACCCTGCCTTTACATTGTCTACCAAATTTAGAGATGTTCGCCAGCCCTGCAGACCTCTCTATACATTGACAGGAACTGTCATCATGGTGGTTCCTGTCAATGTAGCAAAGGTTTGACAGACCGCTCCGTAAAACATGAAGCAACCATCAAGCTTTTACAATGTTTTTTATTTTTTTTTAATCAAACTTTCAAAATGGGAGCCTGGTTTGGACAAATAAAAAATAATGACCTAAATTTTACTCTATGAGTGTAATCCTGGAGGTACACCCACCTTTTCATGGGGCAGGCGGACTGAGAGTTAGCTTAGAAGATACTCCATCACCGTTGTGGCACAGTAGGTATTGGGTATTGAATATTTATTTCGGCCAATTGTGGCCATAAAAAATCTTCATAAAAACACAGTTTAAAATATCCATCAAAAATACAAGTAGAGTGCACAGAACAATTGTGCAAAAGCCGCAACTCAAGTATCAATACAAAATATTTACATTAGCAGCAGTTGTTTAAAAACACAATAGATATACATAGAACGCGGTGGGAATAGATCTTGACCAGCAGTATATACAATTCAATTCATCTTATCACGAATCGCATATCAAAAGTAAATCTAGTCATACATGCCCTAAGGAAACATTAAAAAAACTTCAAACTACTTCTAGACCACCTCGAGCACATTAAAATGTGTCAGAATCATATATATTAATCATCATAATATCACGACACAATCCTTTAAAATCATCTTAAATGAACAATTACTCCACACAGAGCTTGTCTTAACCTCCAGGCTTTGTGCAGGTATTAGGCCACAGAACACACATATAAATCAGTATTATCTATTGTTAAAATCCTAAGGGCATTTAAAATGTTGCTCACTCCCAACCTTCTACACACAGGAACCAACCAAGATTTCCTTCTAACAGCATACACTGGGCAAAAAAACATAAAGTGTGCAACAGTTTCAAGAGGAAAAACACATTTTGCAGATATTCTTGACTGGAGGCACCAAAGAATGAATACAATATCGAAATTTCAAATCTAAAGCTATTGCTTCGGGTGGCTCAAACTTATCAAGAAACTCTTCAAAAAGCGGTGAGCATTTTACATCAAGAATTTTTTCTGTCAGTTCCTAAAGAAGGCTTTAGAAAACACTTACTGCTGACAAATGCCCGATATCTGGTCTTCAATTGTTCAATCATTCCCTTACTACTTAGGGATGGGTCATGGTAGAGCACGTCTAGATTACTGAACCAGGTTTTGATGGATTTAAGACAGGTTATCCTGCAACCTACATCTAGGTCTTTAAGTTCCTTGAACGATAGGTGAACCTGGACCAGATCTTTACTGGACCACAGCTTTATCCAATACAAAAGGGGTTTGAGGTTTGCAATATATGCAATGTTTTGCTGCACCAAATCTAATCTTGGTAGAATCAAAGCAGCATTTTTTGTAAGGCCAGTAAGATCGAATGAACCTATTCTCAATTGTCGCTAACTGTGATAGATTGCCAAAACACTAAGGGGCATATTTACAAGTCCCTATTGACACCACAGCATCACTTTCAGTGACATTGTGATGGCGATAGGGGCTTCGCCTTATTTACAAGGCAGCGTTAAGCCACTAAACATGGCATAACGCTGCCTTGTAAATAAGGCCCCCTTTCATGCTATACTTAGTGTGAAAGGGGTGGGCAATGGGTGTTGCTGTGGGCGTTCCACGCAACACCCATTGATTCTGACGCTGCCCCCTGTTTACAAGGGTGGCGTAAATATAGTGCAGCGCCAAAATTAAGACCAGGGGAAACCTTCTATGCACACATCGAAGTTACAAAACGCATTTTCAGATTATTTATGTGCAGGAAGGGACACCTTCCTGCACATAAACAATCCTTCCCCTCAACACAGGCACTCTTACACCATGGTACAAGGGTGCCTGCGTTGGCGCTAGGCTGCCAAATTCAGCGCCAGCGCAGGGAGAAATGCAGGGCTGCACCGTATTCTTGTAAACACCGTGCAGACCTGCGTTCAGAAGTGGCGGAGCGCAGCCTTAAGCCAACAAGGCTAACGCCTCGCTCTGTCACTTCTTTTGTAAATATGCCCTTAAATCTCAGAACAATAAAGTGCTGTGCTATCTGCTTTTGCATGATAAATCTTTAATGCGGGCGATAGGTAGAAGATTTTACTGCCCTCAATACAGTCCCAGCCCTGTGTTGCAGAAGCGCCTTGCTTCTCATGGTCTGCACTGACCATGATAGAGTATTTGTCAGTCGAACCCCCAGGTAATCAAATTCCTTCATTCCCTCTTGAGAGGGACACCATGCATATATATTTCCCTCTGAAGGACCTGTGCGGGTTAATAGCCATGAACTGTGTTTTATTAATATTAATTTCTATCTCATACAAATCATAGAAACTAGAACATTTTCCTAACAGAACCTGCAGACCACCCAGGGTTTTCGATAATTACACAGTATCGTTGGCAAAAAGGAAGGCAGGAATTTTCTCACCTCCCAGTTTGGGGAAGTCATTATTACAGTTGTACAAATGTTCAATTACCCTGTTGATATAAAGAGTGAACAAGGTTGGTGCCAAGACACAACCTTGGCGGACGACCCTTTCAATAGGAATTCTATCCGTCAATTCTCCTCTGTCCCCCCATCTGACCTGCTCGTAGTTGTTACTACACAATCATATGATTAGGGAGTCCATCACCATTGCGACACAGTACCCTCTCCACCAAGCTCTGAATTAGTCCCATAGTAGTCCAGGGTGCTGAGAGCAATTGTTTTATGAACTTTCAAACCATTTGTGTGCACTGTCTCAATCTGATGTGACTATAAAGTAAATTATGGGGCCTCCGAGAGCTATAAAATATATAGTCTGCATCTCATATTTTCTGAGACTAAGGTAAGTGTTTAAATAATTAATCTATGCTGTTAATCAAGTAAGACTTCCACAGTGTCCTGTCATGGGTAATGGTGGAAGTGAGAATTTCCACTTTTTAACCTCAGCTGTTTTCACGAGCCATGCACACTGTGAACAGGTAGCACACATTTTCTGGATCATAATGCTTGTATTTATGTATTTTATTAGAGAGCAAGCTAAAACAGGAATTAAAGAACGCCGGAGGAGCCGTGACTATGATGTACTGGCGATACAGCCACTGTTAAAAGAGTGTGATCTCAAGGCGCTTCCCATTGACTCTGTGCCAAGACCGGACTGGGGAACCAATAGCAGCTCTGGCAAAAATGCTAAAACTAGTCCCGCTCCCTTACTTTCCAAGTGCAATCTCTCTTTTTCCATTCATCCATTCCCTCTCTCTCGTTCTCCTCTCTCTCTCTCTCTCTCTTTCTCTTTATCTCTCGCTCTCCTCTCTCTCTCCTCCCCTCGGCCTGTTACAATTAATCTCGGGGGCTGGTAAAAGTGATAGAGGCACCAGAAGCGCCCTGGGCTTTCAAACCGGCCTCCATGGACTCCAAGGCATCGGGGAAATGCGTAGTGGAATAAAGACCTGTTTGGCCCTGCTCCATACCGTATCCTAAATTCCAGCTATTAAATACCATTGAATGTTTATACTTTACCATTATTAGCTTCATTGTATATCTCTTTTTACAATTTACATTTTTTTTAAATGAATTTTGCGTAAAAATATATTCAGGGCGAACAAAGCAAACACAAGGAGATGATGGACGGAGCGCTGAAACTTTTCAGACACTCACCCCCAGTCACAGATCTGGGTTGAATCCATCATCGTTCTTTAGCTCACTTCGCCACCCCAGTTCAGGCCCAGCCAAATGCAAGTCAGTCTTGACCCTGTTCCTATTTAACAATTTTAGGGGCATATTAGCAAGAACAGGCGAAAATTATCGCTAACCGCGCTTAGCGCGTATTTATTTAACGCTGCCTATCGCTGGATATTATCGCGGAGATAACATGCTATTAGTAAGGTTTATCTCCAATGCGATAAAATATCCAGCGATAGCGACGAAATGCGTGAATATCGCTGGAAATCCAGCGATATTCACGCATTAACGCCATGGGGGACTTAGGCTGACAATCCACCTCCTATTCTACAAACAGGTAAGTCATGTTTTTAGCAGGTGTTAAATTCTAGCGATATTCGCGCTTAGCGCAAATTTTTTTATCGCTTCGCCTACGTTGCTAATAGAGGGAAGTTGAGTTAGCGACTATTTCAGTCACTTTTAGTTGGGAACGCCTACCTTGCATGTCATTAACGATATTTATCGCTGGCATGCAAGGCGATGGGAAAACGGGCCGCTATCGCCAGAAAGCTGTCGCTAACGCCAGTTAGCGACAGCTTGCTGATAGGGCGATAAAAAAATCGCCGCTTTAGCGGCAAAAAGTGCCGCTAAAGCGGCGATAACGCCCTTGCTAATATGCCCCTTAATTTCCTTTTTTTCCATTTTCTATTAAGTGTAGTGTCCTTTACAAAGTAGGAAGACTCCCTCACACCTACTTCACCCTTTGCCCTTACTATCCAACATTTCACTGTGCTTCCTCCTCACTCATTCAATCTCCAAATCATTGCACTTCCATCATCTGTCATATGTACCCTTGAGAAATGCCCTACTTTGCTTTCTTTCTATATGTTTCTCTGTGTGTGATCTCCAGCTGTGTATGGTCCCCACTAGGTAACAGATCAGCAGATCTACTGACGGCACATCCTTTCTAAACACTCATATAGTAGACATTGAAGAAAGACTCGACTGCTGCACGTATTTTGCGCAGTAAGCATGAATGGTAAAATATGATTTGGGCCAGGGCCTTGGCTATCATTAGTGCAGGTCGTACATAGGCACCTAGGCTAGTAGCATGAGAAGCCCAATAATTCCAATGCTAGGTTTAACTGCCCATCCTGGGGGAGATGCTAGCTTTTACTACCCATCCTGGGGCAGACAGACCCATTGTAATCAATGTATAGTGACCAATGCCACGCTTGTAATTTAATAGTTTCTGCAAGCTTTATGTAGGGCTGTTTATTTTTAATTTTATACTCAATGTAGTCTATTTTTTATTTTTTTTTAAACATTTTACAAACCATGCCTTTATAGAAATACAATTTTAAGTCTAAAATAATTGTCAATATTACATGCGACCATTTCCCGTCCATGGATGCCCATAGAAGCAGGTGGCTGAACTTTCACCCTACACAGAAAGTTTGTGCAATCTGCATTTGTGCATCATGGCAGCCTTAGAGGCTTCATTAGATCTGTTAGGGAAACTCACCAGCTGAGAGTTCTGTGTCTGTGCTGCAGCCAAACCACAAACGCTGATAGTCTAGTGTATTATGTTCAAAGCTCTCAATGGGCTTTTATGCACAGTAGCAGTCACTTCAAAGATGTATGGCTGATTGAACAATTTGATATTGCTGCTGTTTCGATATTATGCCAAATAATTGGCCCCGATAGTGTCTTTCAATCAATCTGATTTTAAGTGATTGTGCATTAAAAATGCATAAAACTATTATAGCACAAAATCACTTGCTGGCAATTAAGCTCCAGTTAATGTAATGTCTTAAGAACTTTGTAAAACAGAGGAAAAACAATTCATGTTAAAAGGATCTGCTATAAATATGCATTTTTCCTTCTTCCTGTTTCGTTCTCATATCTCATCCCGGTGGGACACACGACTCTCTCTCTCTGTCAGACGTGCAGAATGTATCTTTCACAAAATGATTAACATTTCACAAACTGCACTCTTCACATGTCTTCTTTGTGGCAGGTGGCTTGATGACAGGCGACATTAATGATGTCAGTCTCAGAATGACAGGCGGCAGGTTGAACGAGAAGTCGCTTGCCTTAGGTTAATGCCCCTACATGTCAGAGACAGTGGAATATTTAAAGACCACTCTCTGACCTAGACATCAGCATTAAATACTACGGGCTTTATTAGTGCTTAAGTGTTCGCCACTGTAATGATGAGCCTGCTAAATAACAACACTGTGGCTTGCAGCATTTTCTAGGTACTGCATCTGCACCTCAAAATGAGGAATAACACTCTTATACCCCACGTTTTGCCTTATTCGAAGTGCACATTTCAGAATATTATGCTTTTAACACGCACGAATCCTGCCAGGTTTTATCTGGCAAAAATCACTTGGGAGAAAAATTCGAGAGGTGCAGTAATTCGAACTCTGGGGACTGCTAGGATGAGTAGAATGAGGGCCAGTGTGGAGGATTATGGGAAAACTAACAGCTGCATGATTGTGCACTGAACGACAGGCGGCAGGGAGAAGATGTTGAACTCAACTGAACACATATGCATTATAGCAACTTTAACTGATGTGGGCGAAATGTCAAACATTCATTGCAAATTGTTGTCCACTTATCAAATTTTGGGCTTTTTTAAAAAAAGTTCATACAACTCCTAAACAATTTCAAACCACATGCAGAGGGGAATGTACTCCCCGATCATGTTAAGGAGAGGGAACATCAGTGACGAGTCTTGGCCTCACATGCACAGCTAGAAAGAGCCCAAATCTGCAGCAAATGTTTCCAAAAGGTGCAGAAAATTCTCACAAATCAGTTGGAAAATGTCATAAATTATGTGGAAAAAAATACCGAAATCTCGGGAAAAGGGTTACCGAAACGTGCCAAAATAGCAAAAAAACATGCGAGAGTAAAATAGTAGCAATAGTAAAAAAAATAGGTAAAAATATTGCATTCAAATTATTCAGATCTATGCAAAGAAATGAAACACATATTGGCACTCCATATTCTGGGATATCAAGAAAAACAGAGGAACTGAAAATGGTCAGGACCTCACCTACGGCATCCCACATAAGACACACTTAAAACAATGCTCCTCAGCAAACAAACTTACGGTTCGCCTGTATTCGCTACGGACATTTAGGAGTGCCACAATGCCACACTAGTAGCAGTTGCGTGCTATACAACTATCAGAATGCATAACAAATTGATAGTCTCCTTAATGAAATCAAGATTCTCTCTGCATAGTAATTGGGGAATTGTCATTCTATGGTAAAGTGAGCTGCCTCACATCACTAGATACTATTCTCCTGACTTGTGAGCTTCTCAGGCATGTAGTCTGGTTTGTCAGTTTTTGTTTGTATTTCAAGGGCATGTAGGAGGGGTTGGCTACCTTTTCTGTTCAAAATGTGGTTTCTTTTGCTGGGAATGACTCTTTGAAGGGCATTTCAATTAATGCATTTTACTTGCATTTCAGTCACTTCTGAAATAAAGCCAGCTCATTTGTGCTTTACATGGTCAGTGGCCAGTAGCGGCCCGTGGAGGGAGTTCCGTGAGGCGGGGCGGAGGATAGTAAACACCGGAATATGGATGAACGAAGGTAAGTAAACAGTTAAATAAATAAAACGAATTTCGTTGTGCGCGCTGCATTGCAAAATGCTTTGCAGCGCGCGCAACGAAATTCGTTTTATTTATTTAACTGTTTACTTACCTCCGTTCATCCATATTCCGGTGTTTACTACCCCCCACCCTGTCCCTCCCCCGCCCCGCCACACCGCCCCACGGAACACCCTCCACGGGCCGCTACTGTCAGTGGCCCTACCAAAAAATACCTTTTCAAAATCCTTGTTTTAGTTATCATCTTTCCTTGCTTTTCAATAGAAGGGAAAAGAATCAAAGAAAAAAATTCAAAATATGTTAAAATTATAGAAACAATGTTTAGGAAGCAGGAGTCAGACTACTTTATTTTGAAAGCAAATGAAAATCAAAAAGGCGTTCAAACTATCAGGAGCACATACATTTTTGTTACAGAAAGTATATATGTGTATATATATATATATATATAATGTTGCTACTGAGATGGAAAGAATGTTTTAAAAGCCATATATATTGCAAATAACAAAGTGGGGAAAACTCTAGGCCTCCAAGTTTATATAAGAAAAGGTTACTTTTCAAAAGCATTTTCCGACCAATACAGAGACTACTGGAAGAAAGGCTACGTTCATTCTTTGAAACTGTTTGATAAAAGCTAAATGTACTGAACTGACCTTTGCTTCAATAAATCTCCCAAGAAAGCAGATGAAGGAGATCTCAGCCATAAATAGGTCATCAACAAGGTTGTACCGAGGCAAATCTGAACAGCAGATATAAGATTCTTCCAGGAGTTGAGGGGGGCGGGTGGACTTAACATCACCAAAAATGAGAGTGTAAGGCCCCCTATTCTTGGTTGTGCCATATAGCGCCAAGAAACGAAAATGGCAAAGTCTCACGAAATTGTCAGAATTCTTTTATTCTATTTTAGGGTTTTTGTAAAGCGCAACTAATCACCCTGTGGAGACGTCAGAACAATTTGGGGTGTTTTCCTACTTAAAGGATTGGCCGGGTGTGGGATAGCACTCTGCAGATCCAAGTGATGTAGAGCCACCTGCCATTCAATGTGTCCCAAAAAGACGACATGTCATTAATAGAAGAGAGTCTGGGAGTCAGGTGAGGAGAAGCTTGTCTTAGGCATGTGAGAAACCATGGCTTAGATGACCAACTGGAGGCAGAATGACTGGAAGAGGAATACATTATTCACATGGGAGTTCCTCTGAATTTGGCAGCAGAGCCCAGGCCTTTGAGTAGCACCTGAATGTTGATGATATTGAAGACGACTGAAAGTTCCAACAGTATGATGCACTAGTCCATGAGATCTTCCCTGAGGGAACTCATCCCATGGAATACATTGGCATGCATTTTCATATGATGTTCATGACCCATACATAAACTACTATGTATTTTCAGGAATAGTGCAATGTCACATTGGTATTGGCTGTGCACATTGTGTAATAAGGCCTTAGTATGTGGACAACCCTCATCTATGAACTGCTTTACCTTATAATGACATGAAGCACCTGGGTCATTGTTTAAGGTGAATAAGACACACTATGGATATTCATCCGCTTAGGTTAAACCAAGAGAAGGAGATTATTTATTATAATCTTCCTCAGCATATACTTCCTTATCACTCGACTCATTTCATGCCATTGTTGTTGAAGGTGATCAAGAGATGTTCCATAACATAGTCTAAGCCCTGGCTATAACTTTTCCGAAGGGCTGAGCAGGCGTGACCTGTCATTAAGGGTGGAGGGGCCCGCCCACCCAGCTTTTACCAACGCATGAAGAGTGTTTGTCAGGCTGAGAAAAGGTCAGGCACTATTCGTGTTTTGTTCAGGTAGCCAGGTGTTGGACTAAATGCGTAGGTGTCTGGCTGCCTGAGCCAAACATTATTAGACTGAAGATTTCACAGCCTTGAGGGCATGACCTCCTCAGCCCGGCAAAGCTCTGAGAGGTCCCCCCCTCATGACAATGGTACATGTCACCGATAGACTCAAAAATGGGCGCTTTACTTTTAAGCCCACTGTCCATCAATGACGCCTCGTCACAGAGTGGTGTGGGGCAAGCAAGTCTCACTGACCCCATCCTGCTATGTGAAGAGTAACAGAAGGTCCTCCTCTCATTGGCTGACCCATGTCAAGGTGAGCCAACAAGAGGAAGCAGCAGAATTTTCCTGTTTTCCCTACAACGAAGCCTCGAGGAACCATAAGGCTTCCCTCCCGCCACCTGAGATCACCACGAGCCCGTGTAAGTGTTTTTTTTTTAATGTTAGGTGTGTGCATGTATGTCTGAATGTTTGTATATTTGTGCATGTGTGTGTATATGTATTTGTGGTTGCATGCCGTGAATGGGTGTGTATGTGTGTATGTGCTTGTGAATGGTGAGTGAATGTGTGGGGGCATGTGAATGGATGGGTGAGAGTGAGTGGGTAGGTGGATTGCTGTGAGTGTGTATGTGAACGTGTAAAAGAGAGTGTGCTTGTGTGTGTGCCTGACCCACCACTACTCCACATTACGGGCCACCACTGGGGTCTGAGATAGAGTTCTAGTGGGGGTGCCTGACTCCATCATGGCCTCATTGAAGATGTGCTCATTGTTGCCTCTGTTAGTGGATCACTGCCCATTTAAGTGTGTTCCTCTTAGTCTCCCATGGAGGGCAACTGTCTTTGTGAGATGTGCTGCGCTACAAAGTCCACACAGCGCAATACCGCACGCAATGTACTTATCCAGAGCCAAAAGCTGTGCACAGGTTTCTAGCCGTCAACCAAACCATGAATGCTGATATACAACTAACAACAAATACTAGCACATTTCTTCACAGTACATGTGCACATGTGCATTTACAGACCCGCACCCAAAAGTAGAATATTCGGGGCATATTATCTAGGGTTGGCGATAATTATCGCTGAGCGTGCTTAGCGCGCTTTTCTTTATCGCCGGCTATCGCTGGAATATCTCGCCAAGCTAGCGCTGTATTACCAACGCTCAGCGCTATGGCGATAAATATTCCAGCGATAGCGGGCAAATGGCCAAACATTGCCTAAAAAACAGCGATGTCCCTCCCAAAACGGCGATGATCTTGGTGATAAGGCCCTGTGGCCTTAACCCCATAATCCACCTCCCATGTTAGGTATGCCTAAAACAGGAATTTAGCAGACGTTAAATTCCTGCGTTAGGCCAGAGGTAGCGCGATTATTATCATCGCTACCCCTCCTTGCTAATATCGCGAAGCTGCCTTCGCGATATTTTCCCATGTTGTTTCTGTCAGCCACACCTACTTTGCATCTCATTATCGATGCGAAGCGAGTGGTGACAGAAACGGGAGTTAAATCAAGGATACACGCGCTAGCGTGTCCTTGTTAATAATGCGTTAGAATTATCGCCGCTTTTCGGCCGAAAACGGCCGCTAAAGCGGCGATAATTCTCTTGATAATATGCCCCTTCGCATGTTATCTGATATTGAGAAAAATGCTGAAACCGCCTTTTTCCGGGATATATTTGTGTGTGATTTGACAGCCTCTTCATATCATTGGTCTGATGACGCATTTCCTTCCTAAGACCTTGTGAGTTGCGGTTCCTGTACTTTTGGGGCTGCCACTTCGTTCTGTGCAGTTTTTTCCTAACTTTTCTACAATGTTTTCCAGCTGTGATCTTGCTTCATTTGAGTGCTAGGATAATGGTAAATAAATCATTTAAATTCGCGTGACACACAGTACCATTGTACAGCTAGCTGCACCTTGGAGGATGCAGAAACAAACGACTTGTTCGGCTAAAGCAGAAGAATAAGGGTTTCCTCACCAACAAGTGTATTTGAGTTCGTGTTGTAAAACCTAGTCTTGGATATAAAGAAATGTTACACTGAACACAAAAGACAAGAAACAAGCTCACTATAAGTAATGTTCGACTGTAACAAAATTCACCCCTCTTGTTGTACCTTTTTATTGGCTCTGCTCTTAGCTCACAACAAGCCTGCCGTTGTTTAAATATGAAGTGAGCTACCAAGTGGCCATCTAGAGTGTTATTAAAAATCCAAACAACCATTGGCAAAGGCCTTAAGCTGCCTTGGCAAACAGGTGCAATGGTTTTGTTTTTCCCCTGCAAGCACAGCCCACGAAAATAAAAAGAACCAAAAAGGAAAAACATGCCTCTGCCTAAATGTGGTAGCCATGTGCTTGCAATAAAAAAAAAATTAGGTGAAAACAGTTGCAACATGCTGTGGCAAGACTCTCAGGAAAATCTTCATCTGCTCCCTCCATCTTCTAAAATAATAGTAGTATAGACATTGATTCTATCTCGCCCGGACTACGGAAATTCTCTGAATTTAGGAGCCCCAAAATCTGTAGTAAGGAAACTGGAGGTTGTACTGAATTCGGCGGCTCGGCTGCTCTATAATGTTCCTAGACATGAGTCACCCCAGCAAGCTCTTCTGTCTCTTCATTGGCACCCGGTGGCCCATAGGAGCAAATTCAAATCCCTCTGTATAGCTCAGAGGGCATTTTTGGACAAATCGCTTTGAATTCCCAATCTCTGATTTCTCCCTATACTCCTACCAGAAATATGCGGTCTACTAATTCCCGACTTGCAGTGCTCCCCTCCATTAAAAAAGCCAGAAGTAGAGGTCGGTTCTTTTGATACAATGTTGGCAAGTTATGGAACTCCTTGCCCCCCACCTACGGACAAGCAACCTGGAACTTCCTTTTCACAAACTCCTGAAAACTAATGTCTTGGTCAGCTATATGCATGCTTAGCGCTGTGACGCCTACGGGTAGCCGTGCGCTCTATAAGTGTCTCTAAGATAAGATTATGCACCATTGTGTGAATTTATCAACCTTTTGAACAGCGAAGGCTGTGCCATCGGTGCTTTTGAGGTTCTACCATAGCAAACAATCACTGGAGAGCTACTGTCGGTTGAGGAACATTGCAAGGGCTGCATGGATGCATTCCTGTCGCTACTTCCTGTATCAAAAGCTACACAAGTGTCTTGAGGATTAATCAATCTCGGAGGCAAAGTTGGAGAGAACTGGGAGGTGGCACATCTATAAAGATATGCCGCTGATTCTCTCTTCCTAAGCACTGGAGCACACTCAGGCTGCCTAGCGCCGCTCACACGCCTTTCTGTCATTAGTGCTGCATATATTTTGTATTGGAAAGTTAGCCTTCCAGTACAAAATACTATGTTTAGATATATTTTAAACTTTTTCCACTTTGTATGTGTGCTGTTCAGTGCAGCACACACGGATAGTTTGGAGAAATAAACACATATCTTTGCGTACCTATAGTGTTAATAGGTAGGGCTGTGCGTCAAAAATCATGGGTCGTAGCATGGAAATACCCTTGTACATCTCATGGAAAGTCCCCTAGACCAGAGCAATCCAAAGCAGTGCAAAGAGCTACTTTCCATTACTTTTAGGCAACTTTCTGAAGCACACATAGAAAGAGGAAAAAGTTTCAAAGGGTTGTATTTGTGCTGGAAGGTGTTCCTTCCTGCACATAGACAATTCTCTATGTAACACAGGCACCTTTGCACTGTGGTGCAAGGGTGACTGCAATGGTGCTAGGCTGCCTGAAGTGCGCCAGCATTATAGAGGGCAAAAGTGTGCCATATCTTAGTAGATACAGCATATTTCTGCTCTCTCCCTTTCACACAATGCAGTGCTGCACTGCGTTGCGTGAAAGGTTAGCAAATATGGCCCAGAGTCTGAAATACTAAGATAACTTTGTGTCACTAACTCCTACTTGAAGCAAGTGCAAAGAAGAGGAAATGTGTTCATTCTCGAAAACAAATGACACACTGCATGTGAGCTGAAGTGCATAGTGAGGGAAACTTCTGAGTTTGTCTATGCATAGGAATTTTTCCAGGAATGTGCACTTTCAGTTCAAATCCTGTCAGACAGTGCACACTTCTCTCCACACCATGGGGCATATTATCAACGAGGCGATAAACAATTATCGCCGCTTTTGCGTCCGTTTTCGGACGTAAAGCGGCGATAATTTTATCGCCTAATCAGCAAGGTCATGCTATCGCGTGAATCCTTGCATTATCGCCCTTTCCCCCACTGCTGCTCGGGGGATGAAGTCCACTTCTGTCCTGAGGTCCTCAGGACACAAGAGGACCTCATCGCCACACCACCAGTGCGCCAAGAGGCGCGTTTGCAGTGTGGTGTAAAAAGGGGCGTGGCCTCGTACCACCTCTCTGCAACGCAGCCCTGTGGCGCATACTGGAGGTACCTGGTGGGCTAGTTGGCCCCCAGGGAACCTCAGGAATGAAGGGGACTTAATCCCCAACTTAGAATGCGCCAGGGGGCGCGTTTGCAGAGTGCTGCAGGGAGGGGGCAAGGCCTCCGGCGAGATGGCGGCTTTTTTTTAATTTAATTTTTTTAGAAGGGGGGCTGTGTGGCCCCCCTTCTTTTACAATATTTGGGGCTCTGGGGACCCCATCCCCCGGGGCCTGACCAGTTTTTATAAGAAACGGGAAAGGGGCCGCGTGGCCCCCCTCCCGAGGCCAATTTCGGCCCCGGGGCATGGCCACATGTTTAATATTTTTTTTAAGGAGGGGGGCTGTGTGGCCCCCCTCCTGAGGCCCTTATTGGCCCCGGGGACCCCATCCCCCGGGGCTGTGCCTCTATATATTTTTTTTATTATTTATTTATTTTTTAATCAGGGAGGGGGGCCGCGTGGCCCCCCTCCCGGGCCACTTCTGGCCCCAGGGACCCCATCCCCCGGGGCCGGCCCCTTTGCGTTGGGGACGTGGGGGGAGTCCCAATGCCCCCACGGTCCCGCCGGCTCCCCGCCTCCTGCGGGAGCCAGCATTGCTTTTGCACAAGGGGAGCTGCTGACATGCAGCTCCCCTTGTGCAAAAGCAATTCTGCTTCGGTTTTTGGAAGCAAGAGCAGGTTTCCTGCTCTCGCGTCCAAAAACCAAAGCAGAGTTTGCTATGCCCCGCCCTGCCATAGCAAACAGCAATGTCCCGGGGGTGGGCACCCCGGGACATTGCAGGAGCCGGCCCTGGGGGGTGGCGGGCCCCAGGGCTATCAAGGGCTCCAAGAGGGGGGCCGCGCGGCCCCCCTCCCAACGTATTTAAAGCCCCGGTGAGGTGGTGGTCCCCGGGGCCCGGGGGTCCGTAACGGACCCCCGAATTTGAATATTAAGTGCCTCGGGGAGGTGGTGGTCCCCGGGGCAGTGTGGTGGGGCTTGAGCCCTCCCACACTAATTATTATTTATAGCCCCGGGGAGGTGGCAGTCCCCGGGGCTCGGGGGGGCCCGGGAGGCCCCCCCACCCATTTACATGAATGCCCCGGGGAGGTGGCGGTCCTCGGGTCAGCTTGGGGGGGGTTGGGACCCCCCACGCATTTATTAAAGAAGCCCCGGGGAAGTGGCGGTCCCCAGGGCTGCGGGGGGCCGCGTGCCCCCCCACATTCAATTTAATAAGCCCCGGAGAGTTGGCGGTCCCCGGGGCTGTGGGGGCCCCCGCGGGCCCCCGCAAATTAATTGGTGAGTGCTCCTGGGACCTGGCCCACCCGGGGGCTTTCAAAAACGAAGCGCGGGAGTCCGCGCTTCGTTTTTTAAAATTTTCTCGGCCGAATTCGCGACCCCAGCGCGAATTCGGCCAATTTGTTGTTTTTTTTTAATGCTTTTTTGGCCCTGGGGGTCCTTGTGGGACCCCCTGAGCAGGCCTAGGGGTCAGGGTGTTTGTACCCTGCCCCTTTTCATGTTTTTTATCTTTGTTTCACCCTTTTTCTTGTGACTCGGTTACTGAGTCACAAGATGGCTGCCAACACTTCCTGGTTTGGAGTGTTGGCAGCCAATCAAAATTGAGCTCGTGCTCGGGAGGGTTAGCGACTCCTCCTCGGTGCTCAGATATCGATATTTTTCTTTTTTAAATTTCTCAGGAACTACTGAACGGATTTACACCATTTAAAAAAAAGGTCGCACTCTAAACCAAGACCTACCTTTTTTCCAAATTTGGTGTAATTCCGTTCAGCAGGTCGGGCTGTAGCCTGTAATAAAGTTCCTATGGAAAATAACATGGAGAAAACGCGCTTTGGGACCCCCCTTTTTTCTCGGCCCCCGCTTGACGATTCACCCCGAAACTTTCAACACACAAACTGAGCGGTCCAACCCTATTTTTTGGAAAATTTCACGAAGATTCGTCAAACGGCGCCAAAGATATTGACAAATCAAAAAATGCTTTTCCTATGGAAACTAGGTCCTAACTATAACTAAGGTAGTATATATATATATATTCACTGAAAAAACCATAGGTTTTAGGGACAGTTATAGTTAGTTGGACATTTCACTCGTACAAAACCATAGAAATTCCTCCGTTATAGTTAGTTCAGCTAACTATAACTCGCGCCCCGCAATGCACTGCTGATGACGTCACATATTACATCACTCATGACATGGTCAGTGACATCACTGATGACATCTCAAATGACATCACTGATGACATCACTGATGACATCATCCAGTGACTGTGTGTTTCTGTAAAGTTTAAATATGTTTAATATATTTAGGGAAAGGCGTATTGAAGAATGAGTGGGTGTATAAGTGTCTGAATGGATGATTTAGTACGTGAGTGACTGACTCTACAAGTGAGTGATTAAATGTATCTTACTGAATGCATGGGTTAGTGACTAAACTGTGTGAATGTCTGTATCCGTCTGTCTGTTGGTTTGTAAGCGGCTGCATGGCTTTCTGAATAGCTACATGAGTGTCTACATGGGTTATTGATTGATTGTCTGAGTATCTGTATGGGTGCCTGAGTGCTTGTGTGGGTGGGGTGTGTGTGACTCTGTGCATAGATGTGTGAGTTGGTGATTCACTGGGTGCATGGTTTCAAGAGTGCATCTGTGATGGACTGTATGGGTGGGTGAGTGTGTGTATGGGTGTGTTAGTGATTGAATGTATATCTCAGTGGTACATGTGTGAGTAACTACATATGTGCAAGGCAGTATATATGTGTGTTGGAGTATATAAATGGCTATAAGTGAGAGGGTGTGATTGTGAGAGTGGCTGTATGGATGAGTGTGTACTTGTATCAGTGATTGTATAAGAGCGTAAGAATGTGCTAGTATTTGTATGAGTAAGTGAGCTGGTGTGTGTATAACTGTATAGGTGAGTAAATGGGTGTGTGATTAAGTTTTTGCATGACTGACTAGGTGTGTGAGTACCTCTATGGATGAGTGGCGGTGTGTGAGTGTTTATATAGGTGTATGAGTGCATATGATAGTCCTGTACTGAGTGACTAAGTATGAGTGACTGTACGGGTGAGTGAGTGGATGTGTGTGTAGACCTAAGAATCAGTGAGTGGGTATGTAGTTTTTGGTGTTGGAGTGTCTATGGTTTTGAGAATGGCAGTCTGTAATTTAGAGTGGGTGTATCAAAAGTTATATTAGGGTGTGAGAAGATGCATGAAATTATCACATGGATGATGTCATCAGTGATGTCATTTGAGATGTCATCAGTGATGTCATCAGTGATGTCACTGACCATGTCATGAGTGATGTAATATGTGACGTCATCAGCAGTGCATTGCGGGGCGCGAGTTATAGTTGTCTGAACTAACTATAACGGGGGAATTTCTATGGTTTTGTACGAGTGAAATGTCCAACTAACTATAACTGTCCCTAAAACCTATGGTTTTTTCAGTGAATTTCAAAGGTTTTTTAAATGCTAATTTCTAACTATAACGTGTCTGAAACCTATGGTTTTTTCAGTGAATTTCAAAGGTTTTTTAAATGCTAATTTCTAACTATAACGTGCCTGAAACCTATGATTTTTTAAGTGAATTTCAAAGGTTTTTTTAAATGCTAGTTTCTAACTATGCCTACAGAGGTAGGACATGTGAAGAAAGAAGAAAAAACGCACAGAAAGAAGCAAAAGATGTGCAGAAAGAACCAACAGAGGAGCAGAAAGAGGCCTTGTTGCAAAATCATCCTGTGCCCACAACTTTTTCAGACGGGTACTGGTGGTAACTGACTCTGACTAACCAGAGCCAGTGCTATGCTAAAAAACACTTAGAATACAGTGAAAACACCTACATACACTAGGGAACACTATGCGTTGGGGTACCCCTGTGATTAGCATGACCTCCTCTGCAAGACCTAGTACATAATAGGGCAGGGGGATTAAAACTACCTCTTAAAACGCGCTACAGGGCGCGTTTGCACAGTGGTGAAGGGAGGGGGGCCTGAGGTGACATGTGTGCAAACGCACCTCGTGGCGCGTTTTAAGTTGCAGGATTAAGTCCCCTTGAATTCTGAGGGTCCCTGAGGCCCAACTAGCCCCCCAGGTATCTACAGTTAGGACCACAGAGCTGAGTTGCAGAGAGGCGTTCTGAGGCCACGCACCTTTTTCACCTCTCTGCAACGCAACTCTGTTGTGCTTACTGAAGGTACCTGGTGGGCTAGTTGGCCCCCAGGGTCCCTCAGGATTCAAAGGGAATTAATTCCCCAACTTAAAACGCACCACAGGGCGTGTTTGCGCACATGTCACCTGAGGCCCCGCCCCTCCCTTCACCACTGTGCAAACGCGCCCGTGGTGCGTTTTAAGTTGGGGGATTAGGTCACCTTGAATCCTGAGGGTCCCTGGGGCCCAACTAGCCCACTAGGTACTTCCAGTAAGCACCACAGGCCTGCGTTGCAACGCCTGTAACAAATTGTGCAGTTGTGTTTAGGTAGTGAAGAGGGTCATGCTGGGGGTAGTGTTTTAGGTTTAGGGTAGTGCAGTGGTGTTTGTGTAGTGTAGGGGGTCATGCTGGGGGTAGATTTAGGGTTTAGGGTAGTGCAGTGGTGTTTGGGTAGTGTAGGGAGTCGTGCTGGGGAGTGTTTTAGGGTTTAGGGTAGTGCAGTGGTGTTTGGGTAGTGTAGGGGGTCGTGCTGGGGGTAGTGTTTTAGGGTAGTGCAGTGGTGTTTGGGTAGTGTAGGGAGTCGTGCTGGGGGTAGTGATTTAGGGTAGTGCAGTGGTGTTTGGGCAATGTAGGGGGTACTGCTGGGGGTAGTGTTTTAGGGTTTAGGGTAGTGCAGTGGTGTTTGGGTAGTGTAGGGGTACTGCTGGGGTAGTTTTTTAGGGTTTAGGGTAGTGCAGTGGTGTTTGGGTAGTGTAGTGGTTCGTGCTGGGGGTAGTTTTTAGGGTTTAGGGTAGTGCAGTGGTGTTTGTGTAGTGTAGGGGGCAGTGTTTTAGGGTTTAGGGTAGTGCAGTGGTGTTTGTGTAGTGTAGGAGGTCGTGTTTTAGGGTTTAGGGTAGTGCAGTGGTCTTTGGATAGTGTAGGGAGTCGTGCGGGGGTAGTGTTTTAGGGTTTAGGGTAGTGTAGGGGTCATGCGGGGGTAGTGTTTTAGGGATTAGGGTAGTGCATTGGTGTTTGGGTAGTGTAGGGGGTCATGCGGGGGTAGTGTTTTAGGGTTTAGGGCAGTGCAGTGGTATTTGGGTAGTGTAGGGGGTCGTGCTGGGGAGTGTTTTAGGGTTTAGTGCAGTGGTGTTTGGGTAGTGTAGGGGGTCGTGCTGGGGGAGTGTTTTAGGGTTTAGGGCAGTGCAGTGGTGTTCGGGTAGTGTAGGGGTCGTGCTGGGGGAGTGTTTGAGGGTTTAGGGCAGTGCAGTCGTGTTCGGGTAGTGTAGGGGTTGTGCTGGGGGTAGTATTTTAGGGTTTAGGGTAGTGCAGTGGTGTTCGGGTAGTGTAGGGGGTCATGCTGGGGGTAGTGTTCTAGGGTTTAGGGCAGTGCAGTGGTGTTTGGGCAGTATAGGGGGTAATGCTGGGGGTGGTGTTTTAGGGTTTAGGGCAGTGCAGTGGTGTTCGGGCAGTGTAGGGGGTCGTGCTGGGGGTGGTGTTTCAGGGTCTAGGGCAGTGCAGTGGTGTTCGGGCAGTGTAGGGGGTGGTGTTTCAGGCTTTAGGGCAGTGCAGTGGTGTTCGGGCAGTGTAGGGGGTCGTGCAGGGGTGGTGTTTCAGGGTTTAGGGCAGTGCAGTGGTGTTCGGGCAGTGTAGGGGGTCGTGCAGGGGTGGTGTTTCAGGGTTTAGGGCAGTGCAGTGTTGTTCGGCCAGTGTAGGTGGTCTTGCTGGGGGTGGTGTTTCAGGCTTTAGTGCAGTGGTGTTCGGGCGTGTAGGGGGTCTTGCTGGGGTGGTGTTTCAGGGTTTAGGGCAGTGCAGTGGTGTTCGGGCAGTGTAGGGGGTCTTGCTGGGGCTGGCGTTTCAGGGTTTAGGGCAGTGCAGTGGTGTTCTGGCAGTGTAGGGGGTCGTGCTGGGGCTGGTGTTTGAGGGTTTAGGGTAGTGCAGTGGTGTTCGGGCAGTGTAGGGGGTCATGCTGGGGCTGCTGTTTCAGGGTTTAGGGCAGTGCAGTGGTGTTCGGGCAGTGTACGGGGTTGTGCTGGGGCTGGTGTTTCAGGGTTTAGGGCAGTGCAGTGGTGTTCGGGCAGTGTAGGGGGTCGTGCTGGGGGTGGTGTTTCAGGGTTTAGGGCAGTGCAGTGGTGTTCGGGCAGTGTAGGGGTCGTGCTGGGGCTGGTGTTTCATGGTTTAGGGCAGTGCAGTGGTGTTCGGGCAGTGTAGGGGGTCGTGCTGGGGGTGGTGTTTCAGGGTTTAGGGCAGTGCAGTGGTGTTCGGGCAGTGTAGGGGGTCATGCTGGGGGTGGTGTTTCAGGGTTTAGGGCAGTGCAGTGGTGTTCGGGCAGTGTAGGGGGTCTTGCTGGGGGTGGTGTTTCAGGGTTTAGGGCAGTGGTGTTCGGGCAGTGTAGGGGGTCTTGCTGGGGGTGATGTTTCAGGGTTTAGGGCAGTGCAGTGGTGTTTGGGCAGTGTAGGGGGTCTTGCTGGGGGTAGTGTTTAGGGGTTTAGGGCAGTGCAGTGGTGTTCGTGCAGTGTAGGGGGTCGTGCTGGGGGTGGTGTTTCAGGGTTTAGGGCAGTGCAGTAGTTTTCGGGCAGTGTAGGGGATCGTGCAGGGGGTGGTGTTTCAGGGTTTAGGGCAGTGCAGTGGTGTTCGGGCAGTGTAGGGGGTCTTGCTGGAGGTGGTGTTTCAGGGTTTAGGGCAGTGGTGTTCGGGCAGTGTAGGGGGTCTTGCTGGGGGTGATGTTTCAGGGTTTAGGGCAGTGCAGTGGTGTTCGGGCAGTGTAGGGGGTCTTGCTGGGGGTAGTGTTTCAGGGTTTAGGGCAGTGCAGTGGTGTTCGTGCAGTGTAGGGGGTCGTGCTGGGGATGGTGTTTCAGGGTTTAGGGCAGTGCAGTAGTGTAGGGGGTCATGCAGGGGGTGGTGTTTCAGGGTTTAGGGCAGTGCAGTGGTGTACGGGCAGTGTAGGGGGTGGTGCTGGGGGTGGTGTTTCAGGGTTTAGGGCAGTGCATTGCAGTGGTGTTCGGGCAGTGTAGGGGGTCATGCTGGGGGTGGTGTTTCAGGGTTTAGGGCAGTGGTGTTCGGGCAGTGTAGGGGGTCTTGCTGGGAGTGATGTTTCAGGGTTTAGGGCAGTGCAGTGGTGTACGGGCAGTGTAGGAGGTCTTGCTGGTGGTAGTGTTTCAGGGTTTAGGGCAGTGCAGTGGTGTTCGGGCAGTGTAGGGGGGGTGCTGGGGGTGGTGTTTCAGGGTTTAGGGCAGTGCAGTGGTGTTCTGGCAGTTTAGGGGTCGTGAAGGGGGTGGTGTTTCAGGGTTTAGGGGAGTGCAGTGGTGTTCGGGCAGTGTAGGGGGTCATGCTAGAGTTGGTGTTTCAGGGTTTAGGGCAGTGCAGTGGTGTTCAGGCAGTGTAGGGGGTCGTGCAGGGGCTGGTGTTTCAGGGTTTAGGGCAGTGCAGTGGTGTTCGGGCAGTGTAGGGGGTCGTGCTGGGGGTAGTGTTTTAGGGTTTAGGGTAGTGCAGTGGTGCTTGTGTAGTATAGGGGGTCATGCTGGGGGTAGTGTTTTAGGGTTTAGGGTAGTGCAGTGGTGTTTGTGTAGTGTAGGGGTCATTTTTTAGGGTAGTGCAGTGGTGTTTGGGTAGTGTAGGGGTCGTGCTGGGGGTAGTGTTTTAGGATTTAGGTTAGTGCAGTGGTGTTTGGGTAGTGTAGGGGGTCGTGCTGGGGGTAGTGTTTTAGGGTTTAAGGTAGTGCAGTGGTGTTTGTGTAGTGTAGGGGGTCGTGCTGGGGGTAGTGTTTTAGGGTTTAGGGTAGTGCAGTGGTGCTTGTGTAGTGTAGGGGTCATGCTGGGGGTAGTGTTTTAGGGTTTAGGGTAGTGCAGTGGTGTTTGTGTAGTGTAGGGGGTCATGTTTTAGGGTAGTGCAGTGGTGTTTGGGTAGTGTAGGGGGTCGTGCTGGGGGTAGTGTTTTAGGATTTAGGTTAGTGCAGTGGTGTTGGGGTAGTGTTTTAGGGTTTAGGGTAGTGCAGTGGTGTTTGTGTAGTGTAGGGGGTCATGCTGGGGGTAGTGTTTTATGGTTTAGGATAGTGCAGTGGTGCTTGTGTAGTGTAGGGGGTCGTGCTGGGGTAGTGTTTTAGGGTTTAGGGTAGTGCAGTGGTGTTTTTGTAGTGTAGGGGGTCATGTTTTAAGATGCAACGCTCCAATACCTGACCAGTCTGCACTACATAAAACTGCAAAAAAACTAAAAATAAAAAGTGTTTTTCACACTTTTGTCATTGGGCTATATGTGGGCTACATCTGGGTAATATTTGTGCTACATTTGGGCTCTTTTTTCACTGGTGGCCATCTTGGAAGACTTCTTTGTTATGAAGTTTCCTAATTTCCTCATTTACTGCAGTCTCCTCAGTAGGAAATGCTTTCAGTTTTTACTTTGATGCCATCAAGAAGACATTCAGATGTGTCACACATTTGCCATAAATTCAGAATGTTAGCACTTTAGTTGTTCATTAGATCACTGTAGTAAAGCTACTGCTCACCAAGGAGTTAACTGGAAGTCTACTGCTGGTATTGAAAGTAATTGTTTCAGTCTGCATGTCAGAATTTTCTAATGAAATAGAAGAGGATTTGAGATCTCACTTAAAACATGCACTAAATTTTCTTTTGCAGCACTAACCATAATTTCTATGGCAAAATGAACCCCCTCATTGTGTTCCTTTTTAAATTAAATGTTTTAAGTGTTACCAGTTTATTCCAATCAAGATGGCTTCAGGTGTGCCATACTTTTGTCATAAGTAAGGCTGTTAGCACTCTAGTTGTTCTTTAGAACACTCTGGAAAGCTGCAGTAGAACACAAAGGCATCAACTGACAGGCTGCTCCTATTGAAATATAACAGGAAGATATTTGAGATCTCACTTAAAACATGTCCTAATTTTTCTTTCTACAGCACTAACCATAATTTCTATGGCAAAATGAACCCCCTCATTTTGTTCCTTTTTAAATTAAATGTTTTAAGTGTTACCAGTTTATTCCAATCAAGATGGCTTCAGGTGTGCCATACTTTTGTCATAAGTAAGACTGTTAGCACTCTGGTTGTTCTTTAGAACACTCTGGGAAGCTGCAGTAGAACACAAAGGCATCAACTGACAGGCTGCTCCTGTTGAAATATAACAGCAAGATATTTGAGATCACACTTGAAACATGTCCTAATTTTTCTTTCTACAGCACTAACCATAATTTCTATGACAAAATGAACCCCTCATTTTGTTCCTTTTTAAATTAAATGTTTTAAGTGTTACCAGTTTATTCCAATCAAGATGGCTTCAGGTGTGCCATACTTTTGTCATAAGTAAGACTGTTAGCACTCTAGTTGTTCTTTAGAACACTCTGGGAAGCTGCAGTAGAACACAAAGGCATCAACTGACAGGCTGCTCCTGTTGAAATATAACAGGAAGATATTTGAGATCACACTTGAAACATGTCCTAATTTTTCTTTCTACAGCACTAACCATAATTTCTATGACAAAATGAACCCCATCATTTTGTTCCTTTTTAAATTAAATATTTTAAGTGTTACCAGTTTATTCCAATCAAGATGGCTTCAGGTGTGCCATAATTTTGTCATAAGTAAGGCTGTTAGCACTCTAGTTGTTCTTTAGAACACTCTGGGAAGCTGCAGTAGAACACAAAGGCATCAACTGACAGGCTGCTCCTGTTGAAATATAACAGGAAGATATTTGCGATCACACTTGAAACGTCCTAATTTTTCTTTCCAGAGCACTAACCATAATTTCTATGACAAGATGAACCCCATCGTTTTGTTCCTTTTTAAATTAAATGTTTTAAGTGTTACCAGTTTATTCCAATCAAGATGGCTTCAGGTGTGCCATACTTTTGTCATAAGTAAGGCTGTTAGCACTCTAGTTGTTCTTTAGAACACTCTGGGAAGCTGCAGAAAAACACAAAGGAATCAACTGACAGTCTCTGCCCTTGTTGGATGTACATGTTTTACTGAGAATGTCAGACTTCATTCTCACATGACTGAGAAAGATAATGTGAATTTACAGAAAATATGCTCTCATTTTAGCTTCTGGAGCACCTTCCAAACTGTATGGGACAAGCATGTGAAAATAGTTTTCTCTCAAACATGATTCATGATATCCCAGCAGAAGGTTTTTCACAGGGTAAAATCACCTTAGAACACACCACAATTCCTGAAATTAGTATGGTACCATCAACAAATGAATTCTAATGTAACTAAAGTCTGTTATCACCCTTTATAGTTCTCCTTTTGGTAACCCTCAAAATCTTTGATTCACTACAATGCATTTCAATGGGGTACTATCATTTATATTGGTCCCAAGATGGCTGCCAGCAATTCCAGGATGAAGTGCTGACAGCCAATCAGATCTCACGATGACATGTGTGGTTAGGCTCCGCCCAGATATATATGTGTTTTTACTTTTGATTTTCTCAGCAACTACTGAACGGATTTACACCATTTAACAAAAGGGTTCTTTCTGAACCAAGAACTACCTCTTTGCCAAATTTGGTGTAATTCCGTTCAGCAGTTCGGGCTGTAGCCTTGCATAAAGTTTCCTATGGGAAATTGATTTTCTGACTCTTATTTTTTAATTTCTCCGCAACTACTGAACGGATTTACACCATTTAACAAAAAGGGTTCTTTCTGAACCAAGAACTACCTCTTTGCCAAATTTTGTGTAATTCCGTTCAGCAGTTCAGGCTGTAGCCGTGTCTAAAATTTCCTATGGGAAAATGAATGGGGAAAACACATTTTGGGACCCCCCTTTTTTCTCGGCCCCCGCTTGACGAATCACCCCGAAACTTTCAGGGTAGGAGCAAACCGGAGCGGGCCATAAAGTTTGAAAATTTCGCAAAGATTCGTCAACCGACGCAAGAGCTATTTCAAATAGAATGTCGCGGATTTCCTATGGAAAATAGGTCCTAACTATAACTATCTACTGGCGACCACCAGTAGATAATATATATATATATATATATATATATATATATATATATATATATATATATATATATAGTAACTTTTTAGACTAGTGTCACATTTGTATCTCTCAAAGCCAGGGCTATCAATATGGCGTTTTTTGTAATTTGTTTAGTTTTATATAGCGCAAACTCGACCCAAAGGTATCAGAGCGCTTTACATGAGCACCATTTGCTTTACAGATGGACACATTCATTTTGTTAAGGCACGGGGACATTAAATGATTTGCCCAGAATCACAGGATGTTGAGCGTCCCTGCCAAGACTCGAAACCTGTTCCCAAGCTTCGAGGTTGACCGCTCTAGCCATTAGGCCATATCATCTCCCTTTTCTATTGGGTACACAGTATAATTATAAAGGAAAGTGCTAAAAGAATATTATTGCCTTTAGAGTGTCTATAGGGAACACTAGAGAAAGAGAGAATGCACCATTTAATAATAGCTTTGCTCATAATGGCAAAAAAAGCAGTGCTGCAGAAGCAAAGCGGCCATCGAATGCCTCTGTGGCCACTTTTAATATGATGGGCAATGCTGCTGGGAGCATCTCAGAGACTTTTATAAAGGCAAGTGAATTTGTGCTGTTAATTCTTTGCACTATAAAGTAGATGCATGGAGAAGCAGGCTCATTTGACAGAAACATAGTAGTAGGATTTGTGACACTGAATAGAGGGGTTTTGAAATATTTGCAACAATGCTATAGTAATTCATGTGTAGGCAAAATCTAACACTGTTCTCTCAATTTAGAGAGAAAATTAATGAAAGCGTTAGAACAGATTTCCAGTATTTTATTAGTATAATATGGAGTGCTCAAGTAATTTTAGTACTTTAAAGCATATGGTACTCTGGGAGTAATTACAGGCCTATCTGAGTCCTCGATTCACATTCAACATTCCAGTGCATTCTGGGAGCCTTAGCCACGACTCACAGCAATTGAAGTTATGGGTTCTTTTATTTGCAGACAAATAACAGAATGGGATAATCCACTGTACCCTTACATGGAAGTTTTGGGTGAGGTGCATCAAGGAATTATTCGGTGCTGTGCATCAGGGAAGCCCTAGCATGATGCTATGGGGAAACACTTTGTGATATGCAGTTCAGGGGCTTGGGGCTGTGTTCAGGTTTTATAGGCCGGTGCTTGAAATTTGTTTCAAATTGTGTGCACAGAATTAAGTGTACAATAATATAAACAACACAGGGTCAGTCAATCTATGTATGCCTGACTTGGTACAGCTTGAGAACACTAAGAAAGACAAAGAAGATCATTTTTAGTATTCCTTTGTAACACATTTCAAAATGTATTGGGCAGTAGATAAGGAATGAATCTGGTGTATTAACTAGGTGTGGAGCAGTGATCAGCTCCTGCACAATTTCGTAGGCGTGGTGTAATATTATTACATGTGCATAAGTGGTCGCAAATTGCACACAAATTATTTGGAAATAGAATAGTATTTTGCGAGCTGACCTACATATTATCAGGTGGGTTCACAAAATGCAGAATTGCAGGGTATAAATTAATATTCATTGGGAAGGTTGCAAACAATATGTGGCCACCTGTGATTGGCTGCAATCACAGGGTTATTAGCCTGCAAGGGACAAGGGATGATGATCCCTGATTTCATTCCAAAATGAAAAAACTATTTAAAAAAAAAAAAAAACAGCATGTGTTCTTTCAAGCAACTTGTTCTGCTTTATTAAAGAAAAAAAGTATCCCTTCGGAAAACTTCAATGGGAGCACGGAGCGGTCCCCAGGACCGCTACTTACTCCTCCTCCCCTACAAAGTCTGACAACAAACTCAGCAGTCGGTAACTAATAGCTTGCAATCACAATTGCAAACCACTGATGCATTCTTTTCCAAATTGGAAATATGAGGGATGTGGCCCATGAATGCATCTTCCTATTTGCGAATCGGAAAAGATCAGAAAAGTGCTTACAAGTTGGAAAGAATTTTAATAAAAGGGCTTCTGTACATAAAGAAAAGTGATCATACATTCTAAACAAATATAAGAATAACAGACTATTAGCATTATTAGCTAGCATTATTAGCTAGCAATTAAACTGCAATAATTTTGTAAGCAGTAGAGAAAACATTATGATGAGAACAATTCATTTTCTTTTATAATCGCCTGGTTGGTCTATGACGTTTCAACCCAGACCTAATTCAAGGGTCATCATCAGGACAGCAGTAGTCAAGTCTGAGCATGCAAGTCTAAAAAAAGTGAAGAAAATGTTCAATAATATGTACGAAAGTTAAGGGCACTATAGATGGCGGGCTAGTGTTACTCACAAAAGTCTGGTTGTGCAAAAGATCCATTAGCCTCAAAAACATAAATACAATTGGAGGGGGTATAGAGATTATAGCTCCTATGAAAAAATCCTTATTACTAAGAAATCAAAGCTTCCAAAGAGCGCAATTTATGTGGCACACAGGTACTTAAGAAGGAACTGGAGGTACAATGCATGAAGCGCTGTGTAATGCATGTAATAAACATGCATTAAAGTATGTGAGAAAGTTTCTCTTTTTACATGGTTAGCCCCCACGTTTTGCCTGTTTTTGGTGTGTTTTCAATTGTAGTGCACAGGGTCCCTGCCAACCAGGTCCCCTGTGCCAGTGCTTCTTCCCTAAAACATATCCACAATTGGTAATTCTTCCCCCTGTAAGTCCCTAGTAAGTGGCGCCCTGGGTACCTAGGGCCTGGGAGCTGAAGAGGGTCCCCTGGGACCCCTCTCACTGGGACCATGCCACTGCCCATGAAGCCTGCATGCCTTTGTGAGGTAGAAAGTGGCAAAGTCTACATGGCACCCTGCCTGGGTGCCATGCTAGCGAGCACTGCCTGAAGGTATTGGTAAGTCATTCAGGGCCGGACTGGCCGTAGCGGGCACTGGGCATTTCCCCGGTGGGCCGTCAGGGTGGGGGCCGGTTTTGGGCCCCTAGGGGGCCATTTTTGTTACAGGGCCGTTTTTGCAGCATAGCTGCAATATCGGCCCCTGGAACAAAATCGGCCAAAACTGGCCCTGGCAAAGTGCTCCGCCGCACCCCCAACCCCCAGGGGGGCCAGCCGAGCACTTTGCCAGGGCCGGTTTTGGTTCCCAGTCCGACCCTGAAGTCATTCCTCTAGTAGGCCTTACAGCCCTAAGGCAGGGTGCACTATACCACAGGTGAGGGCATATCTGCATGAGCAGATATGCCCCTACAATATTAGGGTCCATTCCTTAATGTTGTAAGTGCTAGTGAAGCCATAGAGAGTACATGGGCTGGAAACTCGAGAAATTGAGTTACACAGCACCATGATGGCTTCACTGAACACACAAGTGTTTGGTACCAAACTACTTCTTTCAATAAATCCACACTGATGCCAGAGTAAGATTTATTGTACCATGTACTCAGAGGGTAATCAACCCACCCTGGTGTGATCTCTGACCGGCTGTAGGCAGTCAGCCACCACCAGACATGTTTCTGGTCCCCTTGGTGGAGAGCCCCTGCTCTCTGGGACCAGAAACAATGCACATTCTGGGCAGAGGTGTCACACCTCCTCCCTCAGGATGGGCCAGTGCTCAAAGGGGAAGCTACAAAGGCCTGTTGCCTTTGTAATGCAACCCTCAGCCTCTGCTGCTAGCAGCAGATGGCAGCCCTTGGTTTACACGCCCACTTTGGGCAGGAAAACCGGCGGGAAAACTTAGGAGAATAAGAGGTGTGCCCACCTCTGCCAACTCCACCCCTAAGGTGGGGGAGGCGAAGTGAACACATCTTTCAGTCCCCGCCATCTTGAAGATGGGAAGATCTCTCCAATCAGGGATAGGTCTATGCCCCTTCCCACAAGAGGAAGGCATAATAGAGGGTGTAGTCATCCCAGTTGAGGTGCCCATTGGCCCTACCTGCTACTCCCCCAAAACGCACCTAAATTTAGTATTTAGGAGCTTAGGTCTGCAACAACCGAAGAAGAAAGAAGACATTCCTGCTGAGAAGCCGGAAGATGACGACTGCCTTGGCCCCAGCCCTACCGGCCTGTCTCCAGCTTTGAAGAACCTGCACCCAAAAGGTGACCTGTCTTGCAGCCAGTGACCTCTGCAATCCTGGGAGGGTAGCTGCCTTCGAAAAAGACTCCAATCTCCCGAGGACAGTGGGCCAGTCCAGAAGAACCTAACTCCAAGGACTCCAGACCCAGGCAGATCCGCGTCTCCTGCCCACTCTGCACCAGACACCCAGGTCCTGAGTATGAGTGGCCCACCTGCCCAGTGAAGTCTCCCCAGTGATCCTGACTTCGAGTCCAGCATTGCTGACCAATCTTGACCTCCACAATGACGCGTGCAGCCTGAATCCAGAGGCTCCCCCTGACTGTGACTGGCACCAGGAAGAAGATTCCAATGTCAAAAGACACACCTGCACCTGAAGCCCCTAGGCCTTGGTGAGCTCGGTGTCCCTGGTACTCCCTACATCTCTACTTTCCTCTGTTGTTGGTCTCCCTCATGCAACCTCCGTGCAACACCTGCAGCCCGTTTGTCAAAAGAAGAAACTCCTTTAAAAAGCATTGGGCGCCCTACACTGATTTTGCACTCTGCACCCGGTCCCCCTGTGCCGCTTGTGGTGTATGTTTGGTGCTGCTTTGTGGCCCTCCCTGTGCTTGTGCTAACCCCCTAAGCTTGGCCCCTGCAACTGATTTACCTACCTACAAGCAGTGTAGCTCCGAGCACCCCCAGTCTCCATTGAAACACATTAGGCTGAACTCCAATTTTTAACTCTGCACCCGACTGCCCCTGTGCCGCTGGTTGTGCAGTTTTGGTACTCACCTGACCCTTGCCCACTGCTGACCTTTGTTCCCGAAGACTGGAATTGTAAGTGTCGTACTAACCTTTTTAACTGCATAATTGTTTTCCTCCATAGGATAACATTGTTGCACTGTGTCGACTTTTGAAGTGAAAAGTATTTTTAAATGCAAACATACTTACCTTATTGCGGATATCTTGGTCTTAAAATAAAATACAAATAAAGCTTATTTTTCTAAAATTGGTGTGGATCTCCTTTTTAAGTTGTGTGTCCATTATTGATCAGTGTTGTGCAATAAATGTCTTACACTCCTCTGTGTTAAGCTTAAGGCTGCTCGCCCACACTGCCACTAATAGAGCACTTTGGATTTTACTTTGAGCCCTGTACACTTTTGGAGACTCTCTGGATTATGTGCCCAGTATAACCACCTAGTGGTATACCATAACCAGGACCACCAGCTTCCTACAAAGTAACCAAATCCAATTCAGTTAAAAGTAAATAGGCAAAAAAGAAAAGAACTTTCTTGAACTGTTGGCTTTAGAGGACTGTACAAAGCAATTGAACTGAAAAGTTGCAAGGCTGTGGAGAACCCGGTACGAGGACGTTCATGTACACCAGGGCAAAGGAGCTAGTACTGGCCTGCAGTTAATCTCCTAGCAATCAGAAATAAATTGATTATTTTAAATTAAAGTTAAAGTCTGGAACTATATAGAGGAAATTACATGAGCCCTCCTGGACTTGATAGGTGGGAAGCCCGCTGACTCTCGTGTCTTCCCAATACCACAGTGAAATGGTGTCTCAGAGTGCGGGCAGAACTCAATTAAATATCACGAAGAGAGCATTTATTGGTGTTACCGTATTGACAAGTGATAATTAAGAAGGAAGAGAACTTTGGGAATTGAGTCATTTGATGGTATAAAACTGCAGAAAAAGACTGCCTTAAAATTGCATATTTGAAAAAAGTGGGGTGCTCAATTTGTTAAAAAATAAATAAAAAAAAGACTGCCACAGAATGTGAGGCTGTAGAAGTAGAAAACCAAGGGGCATATTAGCAAGACCCACGTTAAAATTATCGCCGTTTTAGCGGCAGGAAACTGCCGCTAAAACGGCGATAATGGGCTTGATAATATGCGTTATGGAATTCCAATAGAAGCCCAGGTTAGATGTCCTGCACATCTAACCTGGGCTTCTATTGGAATTCTATAACGCATATTAGCAAGCCCATTATCGCCGTTTTAGCGGCAGTTTCCTGCTGCTAAAACGGCGATAATTTTAACGTGGGTCTTGCTAATATGCCCCCAAGTTTCTCCAATAAGTGCAGTACAAATAATTGATTTGAGAGAACATACAGGCCCTATTTGTGATCATCTAAAGGAAGTAGTAGTAACGAGGCATGGTTACACAACATTTACATTATTCCATTAAAATATTGTGTTCAAGCATTTATCTATACAATCATAGGGGACATCCTGTTGAATAGACTTGTGCTTAGTAATGGTGTCCTGGTGGTTAGGGTAAGTAAAAAACTAAAAATTTCCCCCTCGCCGTGGGAGATGCCTCTCATGGTGAGGGGGCCATCGCTTTTTTTGTTTTCAAAACAAAATCTGACTTTAGGGGTTTGTGTTTGAAAATAAAGAAAGTATTGAAACTTTACTGTACTGCTCCTTCAGGTTTGACAGAGCTATGTGGCAAAGTTCAAATACATTCAAAAGAACCGCTTTGATGGTGGTTCCTGTAAATGGCAAAAATATCAGTTGGGCTGACGGACATTTATAAATTTGGTAGTCAGGTACTCTGTCAGGGAAAAAGATTAATTTACTTCATCACCCTGGTGGAGTATAATTTGTCCACCAAATTATAAATCAGCCCATTAGTGTCCAGATAAACTAATATGTCGCTGTCACTATCAAAAGTGAGGCCTTCTATTTGTGTTATAAATTTACTACTCTCTCTCTCTGTAGCATACTGTGACCAGTGAAACTCAAAGTACGGACCTTTATCTGCGTCTCCCTGGTCAACAACAGCACTAGGCTGCTGTTTACTCCATTGAGCACAAACATTCAGAAAGCTGTTAAATGTGCAAGCTTATATTTACACGTTAACTGTAGTTAAAGAAAGAAAGAAACCAAGGAAATATTTACAAGCCCCTATCGTCACCACAACGTCACTATCAGTGACGTTGTGGTGGCGATAGGGGCCTTGCCTTATTTACAAGGCAGCGTTAAGCCACTCAAAGTGGCTTAACACTGCCTTGTAAATGAGGCACCCTTTCACGCTGTATTTAGCGTGAAAGGGGAGGGCAATGGGTGTTGCGGTGGGCGTTCCACCACAACACCCATTGATTTTGACGCTGCCCCCTATTTACAAGGGCAGCGTAAATAGGAGGCAGCGCCAAAATTAAGACCAGGGAAACCAGGCGAAACGAGGAGAAATTATTTATTTCTCCTCGTTTTTTCTGTTTCCATGTGTGCTGCCTTGTGCAGCACACATAGAAACAGCAAAGTGCCTATGATTGTTTATGTGCAGGAAGTTCCCCCTTCCTGCACATAAACAATCATTTTGAAAAAATGCCGTTTTGCATAAGCAGCACCCATAGAGTTACAAAACGGCATTTAAAGATTGTTTATGCGCATGAAGGGGGACCTTCCTGCACATAAACAATCTACCCCTCAACACAGGCACCCTTGCACTATGGTGCAAAGGTGCCTGCGTTGGCACTTGGCAGGTAAAGTTAGCGCCAGTGCACAGAGAAGCGCAGGGCTGCACCATATTCTAGTAAATATGGTGCAGCCCTGCGTTTCTAAAGTGACGAAGCGTGTCATTAGCCTTCTTGGCTTAACGACACGCTTCACCACTCTATTATAAATATGCCCTCAGTTGTCGTGCACCACTTAATTTCAGGTACACCTTCATTTTGAAGATATTGTGCAACAAATGTGTAAAAATATTAAAAAGACTTAAGAATTTGAAAAGTGTATTTCATTAACATGCAGAAGTGTTTCACCTTAGTACATCAGATTACATCAGTGCATTGAGAAGTATTTTTTTTTAAAGTCATAGTAGACAAACATAAATTTAGAAATATTCATCCTTCGCACCTTCTTGGCAACAATGCAATATTGAACTTTGAGGGAAGTCAGTTGTTGTATGCATTCTCTGGGTGGCCTTGGTTAATATTATACATGCACTACATCACAGTTTTAAAATCAAACAGAAGAGAAGGTTTTGTACAGTGCACACCTTTGTGTGTCTATACATGTGTACACATTTATTTGTGTATCTGTCTGTGTGTGTTTTGCATGCTATGTCTCCCTGATAAACATGGATGCTCCCTGGAAGCTATGCCTGATGCCAAGTAACTCCAAATGCATGTGGCTCCGCATCATATGGGGTTCATCTCTTGAACAATTGTGTCTGTTTCTGGCATAGTAGTGGCCCTGGCATAATCACTGTCATCCTTGATATACTTTGGGGAGTCTGGATCTAGTTGTACATACTGGCAGTCAACATTGACATATTGTGAGCGTGGCTGACCTAATATTGGCCACATTTGACACAATGGCCATGACTTATTATTGTGAGGATCCTGGCCATCATGATGTCCGGCCTGGCATGGTGGTGTCTCTGGAATATTAGTGAGCCCTATTGGTATATTAGAGGCATCCTCAACTTTATGGCAAGCATCCATGGCATGTGATTGTAAAGCATGTACATTTGAAGCAGATTCTGTCCATGTGGAACATTTGTGTAAGTGAGCACTTGGCGAAAATAACAAGCTGATGTTTGGTGACTGTGTATTTATTAAAAAAGAAAACAGGTATTGTAAAGGAAAAATATGTTTCTTTCAGAAAAGAAATTTGGGGAATCGAATTTATTTGCCCAAAATGTAAGCAGTATTTGATGGAAAAGAATTTTATTTTCAGAAACTGATATGCTGGTGAAGACAAAATGATTGCATGCCATAACATATTTAGAGCAGGTAATTGAAAGGTAATTCAAGCAGGGTTGGGGTGACTTTTTGCTGTGGTCTTTTATGCCATAAGGCACATTCTTCTTCGGCTTCTATTTCATTAGTCTTGCCGAAATATTTCATTTTGATAACACTTTTCCTGACATTTCTACTGGTAACCCCACCTGAAATGTTTTGGTGGTCACTGATGTATTGGAAATGGATGTGGTCACTATTGCATCGTGATAAAATGTGTTACTAGCTCCAGATGACTTTCCTTGAGCAGAAGTAGGTTTCAATATAGAAAAGGTTGGAGACCCCTGGTCTAGCAGTATACTTCAGCCAATAGTTTCAAATTCAGGCTTCATCTGTCAGATGGAAGTCAAAAATCTCCATTGCACCAGGCGGGGAGAATAAGGCCAGTAAACGATCCACAGGGCCAGGTATAATGGTCCTGCTGATGCCCTCTTTTTTGGCCAAGAGCTCTGAAGACGTAACCTTGAAATCGCTAGCTGCCAAGCTTGCTTCACAGATGAAATCCCTTGGCTACCTTTTTCCGCTGATATGGTGTATGCTCAGACTTAGGTCCTTGTTTAGAGGTTGGCAAACAAGGTATTCCATCAAGCATGATGGACAACCCCTCTTTTGTATTACAAGTGCTTTAGGTTATAATGCATTCGTAAGGTGGTAGACAGGACATCCGCCATGTTTTTGACAGAGTATCTCATCCACCAAACACTAGATCTGTCCCTTGGTCACTTTTGTGGAGCTCAAAAATCTCCAATAGAGCAAGACCAAAAGCCATAGCTAGGTAGGGCTCCACAATGGAGGATACAATCTGTGTGGGATGCTGGTGAGGTTTGGTTTCTTGCAGCAAAGTGTTTCAGAGCTCTAAAGTGGAAATCGTGCTTGCACAGGTCATTCATTTCTTGGATAGCCTCACAATGTTGTTCCTGTGCCCTCAAGGTTAACTCTTCTAAATCCACACTTTACAGGAGGCTTATATTCCCTCATAATGCTGCTAGGGGCATGTTCTGGGATAACAGAGTACAGATAGCTGATGAATGCAGCATGAAGCCCTGTCTGCAGATATGACCTGGCCCAGGTCCATTCTTGAGGGGTCTGCTGGTTCTTCTGAAAAGATGCTCTTCTTCTTTGACCTTCATTTCACTGGAACTACAGGAGCTCAACTGGCCTCACCCTTAAGAAACACATAAAATTTGAGTACAAGGGCGAAACAATCAAAGGCAGATAGTAGCAGGTTCTTGTCCCGCTCTAAACTCATCTGTGCTGAAAAGTCTCTGGAGTGGAATTCTTTCTTGTAGTAGTCACTGGATAATAATTGACAATCTTTCATAACTTTAACTTAGGAAAGGTCCAGCACTCCATTCATTTCATTTTTGCAGACTTTGCTCATATCTCAGAAGTCCAGCTTTATGAGGTCCTCCATCCTACCTATAGGCTGAAAACAACACCCCTTTCTCTCGCCACCAGTAAATAATCTATCTGGATTAAGGCCCAGGACACCTTCTTGGTTGACACGAGACAGCCTGGCTTTGAGAAAATCTGTATCAAACACAGGGCCACACGAGAGCCCTGTTTCATGAACAAATATTCCATTATCAGGGTTCCTGCATGCTCTGCGTGTGCCCAAATTTGTGTATGCCATTCTGGTGGATGTTCTGTCAATTAAACCCCCCTGTTTTCCTGCCAGGTATCTTCCAGAATACAACAACCTGAAATACCTTTTGTTCTCTGGAAGGTTTCTGATGGGTGCCCTTCACAGTTCCTCTCTAGGCTAGGAAATCAAATTGCACTCACTGTGGTTGGTGGGAGCCCAGCAGATGCAGTTTGGACATTGTCCAGGACTAAGCAGAGATGTCGGCCTTTTATAGAAATCATTTTTGGGACACATTTAGCAGACATCTAAGAATGATAAGATAAACTCGACCCCTTTGATATTGATTGCTTATTTCAGTGAGGCAATGCAGTGATATACATAGACCACTGATACTCACTGTACGGCCCAGGGGCCACATGCAGCCCGCCAGACCCTTTCTTGAGGCCCTCCTTGTGAGCATTCCATTGCTCTTTGAAGCCTGAAACAGTAAAAGCAGCCACTTTCATGCCAAAGTGCTTCCCTATTTTATTATCGAAATGTAAACACAGAATTCAATGCACATGAGGGGCACTGCAGAAACTTATAGAAGATGAAATTAACACATTTCTAAGTCACTTTAGCATATCATATTAGCATTTTAAAATGTAAATAATTGACTGATTTCAGGATTGCTTTTCTAGGTGAACTTTTCTCAACTTATTTTCTCTGGTTTGTAAAACGCATGAAGAAGAAGAGGAAATAAAATATACAGAAATTTATGCTTTAAGTAGATTTCAGAAGAAAGCATACATTTGTTGTTTGGCTATCTTTAAAACAGCTAACCATGAAATGACTCTTGCATACCTCTCAAATTGTTCTGATTTCAAGGTATGAATACCATTTAGTATATCCCAGAGGGTATTCAGACAAAATATCGAGTTGCAAATATCGATGTACAAGAATATCGAGTCTAAAATATCGTGACATGGAAATATCGATTTCAATAGTATCGATGTCAAGAATAACGATTTGAAGGTAAGTAATATCGATTTTTAAAATATAGAAGTCATTAATATAGTTTGCAAAAATATAGTTGTTTAAAATATTGTTTTTATAATTATTGTTGTGTATTTTAGTTTACATTTTAAATGTATCTGATGTAATTATTTTATATAATTATTGTTTATGTTTTTTAAATATATTTGTTACGTTTTAGCAGTTATTATATTTCATTTAATTACATTTTGTGTTGTTTGGTCCGTAGCGGGTTGTGGGTTTCATAGGGATATAGGGTGGGAAGTAATTTAATTATAACAATTTTATGATTATTTTTTATTTAAAATTATTTATTTTATTGAAATGTAATTATGTTAATTGTGTTATTATTTTTTTAAGTACATTTTATGTGCAGGTGGTGGGGCTTATAGGGGTGAAGGGTGGGGAGTAATATATTTGTAATTAATTATTAATTCATTGTTGATTAATATTAATTAATCAATTGAAAATCACACAAGTTAATTGTGTAATTTAATTTTTTTTGGGTGCGGTTTGTGGGGTTTTGGTGTAAAGAGTGGGAACTAATTAATTAATTAACAAAAATATTGTTAACTAATTATTAATAATAATTTTAAAAAAATAAAAAAATTAACAATTAACATAACCAATTACTTAATTATGTTAATTGTTTTCATTAATTTTTTGGAGTTGTGAGGTATAGGGGTAAAGGGTGAGAAGCAATTTATTTTTAACTAATTAATAATTATTTAGTAATTAAAATTAATTCATTAATTGATAATTAATTATGTTAATTTATTTAATGAATTTTTTGTGTGGGTTGTGTGGTCTATTGGGGTAAAGGGTGGGTAGTACATTACTTTGAATTAAATATTCATTAGTTGATAAATACAATAAAGTATTTAGTTGACAATTGTTTTAATTATGTAATTGTTTTTTTTTGTTAGAGTTTAAGTGTGGGTAATGGGGTTTATGGGGTAAAGGGTGGAAAGTTATTTAATTCTAATGAATTTATATTCAGTTTTTAATAAATAATATTTCTTTAATTAATAATTTATTATGTTAACTGTGTTATTAAATAATTTGTTTTAGGTTGTACATTTGGGTTGTGGGTTTTGTAGAAGTATGGGGTGGGAAGTTAATAAATTTAAAGTAATTAAGACTCTTTTTATTATTAATAATTAATAATTTGATAATGAATTATGTTAGTTGTGTAAATTATTTTTGATACATTTTATGAGTGTGTTATACATTTTGTGGGGGTATATTGTGGGGAGTACATTAATTATAATTAATTAATAATTAATGTTTAATTAATTAGGAGTGGTGTGTTGTTAAATATTTGTATTAATGGTGTAAATATATATTTACATTTTTGGGTGCAGGTTGAGAGTTTTGTGAGGTTATATGGTGGTAAGTATGTAAATTAAATGTATGCAATACTAATGTTTTTGTTAAAATATAATTGTTAAATAAAAAGTTTCATTGTATGAAAATTATTTTTGAATTTTATTTTTAATATTATTTGTAGGAATTTGTGCTATGTATTTAACATTGTAATATATTTTTATTTTTTAAATTGAATTTGTTTTTGAGGTAGTTTTCTTTTGTTTAAGATATTTTGTTGCTTTTTGTTGTTGTACTAACTGGAGTGGGAATAGTAAATATTACCCCACCGCAATCCAACACTTTCCCTACTGTTAAACTTACTGGAGTGTGAATAGTAAATTTTACCCCTCTGCTATCCAACACTTTCTTTACTGTTGCACTTATTGGAGTGGGAATAGTAAATTTTACCCCTCCGCAATTCAACACTTTTCCTACTGTTGCACTTATTGGAGTGGCAATACTAAATGTTACCCCTCCACAATCCAACACTTTCTCTACTGTTGTAGTTGCTGGAGTGAGAACAGTAAATATTACCCCTCCGCTGTCCAACACTTTCTCTACTGGTGTACTGGCTGTAGTGGGAATAGTAAATTTAACCCCTCCGTAATCCAACACTTTCCCTACTGTTGTAGTGGCTGGAGTGGCAATAGTAAAATTACCCCTCCGCTATCCAACACTTTCCTTACTGTTGTACTTAGCAGAGTGAGAATAGTAAATGTTACTGTTCACAATCCAACACTTTCCCTACTGTTTTGATTGGAGTGGGAGTAGTACATTTTACTTTTCAGTACTGCAACAGTTTCCCTTCTGTTGTATTGGCTCAAATGGTTATAGGAAATAAAACCTATCTGTAATTAAATATTTTTACTACTATTGCATTTATTGGAGGGAGATTTGTAAAGTTTACCAAGTTTTTTATTTTTGCATTGCGTTAAGTGGGAATTGTTCGTTTTTAAATATATTTATTATGATACTTTAGGTAGTTTTAAATAAATTGTTGTGGGACTAGTATATGTATTGAATTTTATATTTGTTTTTTTTATTTGATGTTGGTATAATTTATATAATTTAGTTTTGGTCTATTTAAAATTATAATATTTTTAATTACTAATGTTTTTGTATGTGAAAATATTTACACTACATTTTAAGAATTTTAAGTTGTTTAGTATTTTAAATTAATTAGAATGGTTTGTTTTAAAAAATATATATAATGTATTAGTATATGTATATACATATAGATATATATGTAGTTCTTTTTATAATACTAAATTATTTAATCATTTTCAAATTATAATATAAATTAGAATTATTAGTTTAACATTTATTTTTAAGCTAGGTATATGTGAATATATATATATATTAATTATTATATGTGTGTATAACTTTTTTAAATTGAGTTAATTTGTTATATTTGTTTAATGATATATAAAAAATGTTTTATTGATGTAATTATTTAATTTATATAGTATTTATTAATTTATGTTATATATATTGAAAAACGATATTTAGTACAACAATATGATTACATAGATATTTTTTTCTGATATTTTTGTACTTACCATTATAAAGATATCATGACGATATTTTTGTCATCGATATTTTGGTTACGATTTATTTGTATTGCGTTATTTAGAGGTCGATATTCTGTCAGTGAACCCAACCATTGAAACAGCCAATAAATGTTACTTTTGCACACAGATGCACATTACATTCACACTGAAGAGCTTACACACAGACAAATATAATTAAAACGTGTTTAGACATGCAGGCACCACTGCAGACAGGCAGGTACCTATGCACCCAAACATACAGTTGTCCATCAACATCCACACACATTAAAAGATATATACCCGAAAGGGTATCCAGGTGCTTGTTTTCAGGAGGACAGAGTGGTATGCATTAGAAAGCAGGGGCTGATGTGCAGAAGGAGTTACAGCATAGACTAATATACACCAAGTGTTCAAACATAATGTAGAATGTGGCAGCAGATAATGTACAGTGCATGGGTGCAGAGTGAGGTAAGCGGGTTTTCAAGGTGTCCTGGTCTGGTGTGAGTAGATCAGACAGTCCTGCTTTGTGCTGTGAATATGTACCATCAGTGGTGGCTCCTCCATTAGGGCGGAGGGGCGTCGCCCCACTGCTTTCTCGCAGTGCGAGAAGCAGAAACATAAAATGGAAAACAAAACTACCATTTTATGTTTCTGCTTCTCGCACTGCGAGAAAGCAGAAGTGCCTGGTTGGGCGTGGGTGGGATGGTGGGTCTGCTGGATAGCAGGGGAGGCGTGGCTAGCCCAATACTGGGGGCCCTGACTGTTTGGTCGGCCCTCTGGGGCTGACAAAACCAGTCAATGCGCACTCTCCATTTCCTCTATGTAGGCTGCATGCAGCCTACATAGAGAAAATTTCCTCCCAATGGGTACCTGGCTGGGCGCCGTCCTCACTATTCACAATGCTGCCATTGCAACGTTGTGATTGGCTTAGGGAAGGGGAGGGAGGCTGCTTGTGGAAAACGCAGACCCAGCCAGGAGCAGCAGGAAAACGCGGGACCCGGCCAGGAGCTGAGGCTTCGCGTGTCCCGGGGAAGGTAAGTTTTTAAAAATTGTAATTAAACCCGTCCGCTACCCCCTCCGCGAACCCACGCGACCCCCCCCACCTGCCCCTCATGCCGGTTGCGACTGAATGTGCGTATCTTAGGCCCAGCTCCATCAGTACAGCGTTATTGCCATTGGCCACACCATACGGCTATTTCCTTCAGTGTGCACTTAACATGTATTGTGTACTCTGTGCACTTCAGAGAGCCAGGGGGACTTGGTGAATTGTGCAGACCACTTACTCTCACAGTGCACACACACGGTCTGCTGCCCACCTACCCTAGTGAGCACAATACAAGCTTGTTGTCTTCAGTAGTGAATTGTGCAATCACATGCTTAGTACGGTCTCTGCCCCGTCAACATCACAGACGTGTGCCTATAACAGTGCCTCCATGGTGCTCTCAGTGTGCACTCCGCAAGCAACATAACATCAGTGCGCACAAACATTACTGCTTCCCTTGATATGAGCACCACATGGCCTGGCCTTGGTGACAGATGCCCTTTGTGAAGCATGTTGCCCACTCCTCACGAGGGTATGTGCACATCAAAGAGCCTATGTCCTTTCCTCGCAAGGATAAGTGCACATCAAGGCGCCTATGTCCTCTATGTCAACCTCAATGCCTGGTAACCTCATTACAGTGTGCACATAACAGGGAGTGCTTGCTTCCCTCATTGCGTCAACAAGCCTCGGATCGTCCATGTGCACACACTAGGGTATGAATGATGCACACGTTAGAGAAAGGGCGGAAATGGTTCCCCCTCACATGAGTGGAAGCTTCCGCTTAGCGAAGCCACTTTTAGGAATTCGGTAACTTAGTGCAGAGTCAACCCAACATGAATCTCGCGGAGATGGGGTGGGGCTCACTCCGTTTAACCAAAACCATATGACGGTGTGACCTGTGGCTTTCTTTGGTGTTCTTCTTCCTCATCATCTCTGTTCCTCCCCCTTCATCCTCACTCCCTTACACCTCACTCCGTCTCACGGCTAGGAAGAGTGTACTCCTTTCCTCGCCCTTTGCCTTATCCTACTGGAGAGAGTTCACCCTCCGAGTTCCCGCCTACTGTTGTTGAGCAATAAGGCGACATAGTTGACGATACATACCGATGATGACACGGTCTCTCCCAGCAGTGTTGACTTAATGGTTCTACGTTTAGTAGATTTCCGACAATAGGCTTTAAAACCGTGTCTAATTTGTTCTAAAACAAAAGGTGAGAAAGCATTTCCCTTTACACTTTGATTAGTAACAGCCCGCCCCGGTGTGAGGAAATCTGGAGAAGGAGGGAGTTTATTGGGAGTGATATTAAGAGAAAGAATCGGCCTAGAGGAGGCGAAAGGGGAACCCTGTGAGAGTTGCCAAGGGGGGAGTCTGGGCAGGGGTGGGGACATTTAGGAAAGAGAGGAGAGCAGGAGAAAGATTTAGGATAGGAGAGCCTTCAACATCTGAGCAGAATCTGGAAACCTGAAGCGAGGTGGTTTGTAGAACGTGCGTGTCACGCTAACAATGCCTTCGTTTTACACATGACCTAATACGAAATTGCCCTGACTCACATGACGAGATCGTACATTCATTACCAATGGCTCAGTTCCCTTTGAGAGCCCTCGGCATATGAAATGACAGTGCCCGGATGTAAGCATTGCTTGTTACAAGGGAGGGACCTAGGCGAGTGTCAGCCTGGTTTGGCAGTCAAGTAAAGCCAGACAGGGGAAACCAAGTGATTTTTGGCAGTTAGCCAGAGCGGAGTTTCGGTTTACAATGTTCACACGTGCCTTGTATGCTGTACAATTTATATAACTTGGCAGGAACATGCTGTTTGTGTGCGTCACCGCTGGTGGTTATTGATTGACTTATTTATTTTATTTATTTGATGAGTTTTATATAGCGCTGGCTAGAGCCTAAGGTATCAGAGCGCTTTACATGAGGATACATTATTACAAAGTTACATCAGTTACAAGTTACACATTGTTCCAAGTATAGAGATAGGAGAGAAAACATGAGGTTATACAATAATATGAGTTATTAGCGTGTACGATAGCCAGGAGAACACATCTTAAGGGTAAAGGAGGGTAGAGGGGGGATGGGAAACAGGAGGGAGGGATGCAGATTGAGTCAGGCGGAAAGCCAAAGAATCAAGGAAGGAGGAGGTGGGGGAGGGAAGGAGACGCAACAGGGAGTCGGGAAAAACAATGTCAGATGTCCGGCTGGGTAGGTGACGGCCGAGGGGGTGAACCTGAGCCAGACTCCTCTATAGCTGCATAGGACAGCTCCACCGGTCATCGGCCAAGGTTGCTCAGGCTCCGTGTTAAGAACAAAGTTTAAAAAAAAAAAAAAAAAATTATGTATCCGCCCGGGGGGCATCATCATAGGTCATCGGGAGAAGGCCCACCATGTCCTGGGGCAGGCCCGGTGGGGGGGATGGGGGCATTGCTGCCTGCTCAATGTATCCTTAGGGCCCCCTGGGGAAGGCTGGTAATCCGTTCAGGCAATTGCTGGGGGAGAGTCGGTCCTGGGGCAGCACACCGTCCTATCACTGCTGGGCCTTCTATTGCTGTCTCTGATGGGAGCGAGGGGGGACACTGATTTAAGTCTGATTGCACCCCAGGCCAAAACTCCCTTAAATAAATCTGAATATCCACGCTTAGCAGCGCTTTCTTGCAGAACACGGCGCTGAGTGCACTGACATGTTATCCCTCACCTGCAGCGTCTTCAGTGCGCTATGTACGCAGTGGGTTTGTGGCCAGAGGAGTGGCTTGTGTGCGAATGATCAGCGTGTGCTAACTCGTGAATGCGGCAGCAATGCCCGAGTTTAGTGGGAGGTCAGTAGATGTAAAGTTTATTAGGGTGCAGTGAGTGCATGAGGACGTGTGTTGTTTCCATGTGTGGCAACTCCACCAGTAGAAACGATAACATGGGAAGCCTTTGCTGTTACATGCAGGCATTTTTTACACAGAGTACTGCTTGAAATGCATTCATATTTTCTGCACTTTTTTTAAAATGGCGTTTCTTCACAGAAAACAGAAAATTTATTTAAGGAAATAGTGTCATCATATTGATGTACAGCACTGCATAGTCAATGAATGTATTTATTGTATAGTTAAAACCATTACAAGTGTATCAGTGTGTTCAAAAGTTAATATGGGCAAATGATAACATCAGCATACACAAAGATTGTCCTGTATAGCTCATAAAAATTGGCAATTTCTTAAATGATAAATAATTCAATCGTATTGCTTTATTAACCTTCCTGCTTTCTCAAATTTGCCTGCAAATGCACCATTTGTCCACTCTTTTTTCAAAATTTTCTCAAGGGGAGAACCCCCCCGGAAGCCCCCGAACCCCCCGTGGGTTGTTCGGGGTCGCTCGCTATGCTCGCTCACCGCAGTGCATTACGACAATAATTTTACGCATCACCACTTTCAAATGTCACCAGCCGCCACTGTGTACCATGTTTAAAATGACCTATTATGTGCTGAAAGGAGTGGACAGCTGCTCAAAGGAAGACATCAGAGACATTTGGATGAGATGTATTGACTTTTTTATTTTCATCTCACCTTTCCTTTTTTCAGTTCTTTCCCTTACAGCTTAACGTATGAAAGTGTTTGCGGAAAAATATAATTTATTGATAAATAATTAAACGTGCATTTTGTGGTGATGGACAGTATAACATGTGTCTAAGGGTCTGATTATGATGGCGGTCAGACGAGCGACCGACCGACCGACCGCCATCCTGTCGGGAACGGAACCGCCCAACGGCAGTCCCGCCATCGGGATTAGGATGTGACCGCCTTCAAGGCGGTCACAATCTGTGTATTTTGTATTGCGGCGTGTGCTGCGGGCTGCAGCACACGCCGCGGTCCAAAAGAAACACATTGCACATATCCCTGCACTATGTGGCAGGCACTGTACAGTGCCTGCCACATGGTGCAGGGATATGTAGTGGGGCACAGGGCCCATATCCGAGGACCAGGGGGGAAGAGGTGCCCGCTATGGGCCCCCAAGTCACTTTTCGCCTGCCTTTTCTTGGCGGGTTAACCGCCATGAATCAGCCGGCGGAAAGGGACATTGTAATCGCTACGGCGGTGCCTGAGCAGGCACCGCCACTGTTGTAGAGATTGCAGTCCCTCCGACGAACCAACGGGCGGGCGGTCTCTCCGCCCGCCCTCCATCCGCCCGCCGCGGTCATTTAGGGTCCGATGGCAGTGGGACCGCCACCAACGGCCTGGCAGTGGTGGTCCCACCGCCATCGTAATGAGGCCCTTAGTCACTTTCTACTAGTTTGCTCACTGAACATGAAATCTTGGCTCGAAACATTTTTATTAGGTTATGCTTACATTTCACTACAGGCTTGAAGAGTTGCATATAAAAAAATATTTTAATTGGTCCTGGTTAAGGCAGGTTACCACAACACTAATAGCACTGGTGATAGTCTATCTGGTCTCATCAATGATGTCATCCATTATGTCATTTGAGATGTCATCAATGATATCTCTTGAGAGATCATCAGTTACATAATGTGAAGGAGAAACAATAAGAGTGATAGAGAGATAAAGAGAGAGCAAGGTTAAGATTAATAGATTGAAAGCCAGCTGGAGGGATGACATGTAAGACAGCTAGAATGGTAAACTGCTATACCATACATAGAGAGACCATTAACATATAGACAGACAGACAGACAGACAGACAGACAGACAGACAGACAGACAGATAGATAGATAGATAGATAGATAGATAGATAGATAGATAGATAGATAGATAGATAGATAGATAGATAGATAGATAGATAGATAGATTGATAGATTCTCTGACAGGTAATGAAGTATATAGATTCATAGATTGACAAATAGGAAATACTTCTACAGCGCAGCGAGACTGCAGTGGCTACTAGTTTGAAAAAAAATGGACCAGTTCCAGAATTACTTACCATAAATATATGAAATACCGACAAGCTCGAAAATTGCAATGATGACCAGAGAATAAGAGGCTGCATAAGTATCCACAAGCTGTAGCATGTAAATTCCACCCTGCAGACAGAGAGAAGAAAATGAAATTGCAAATACTGTCATTTCGCGTTATTGACTATCAAGTGATTCCAGAGAGCAATTTACACTCATTTGCATCCTTTTGGTGGAAATTCTGTTTCTATTTATCTGTGTCACATGCAATCACTTTAAACAATGGCGCAGAGTCATTGAATACACTGTACCCGCCAGGCGATAAAATATCTCAGCAAGTTAAGCGCCTGCTGCAAAGATGTCCATCCCCATAATCACAATTCGAATGTGTAGGTGGTGAAACCTTCATGTAGAAAATAGGGTAATGGCAAAGACAACTAGTCCCTGTAATAGTCCACCACTGAGGCATTTCCTTGCACAGATTTTGCCAGGTAATACCTGATAAATTTGTATTGGTACAAGAGGTCATAAAAAGGGAAAATCTGTTGTAATCCATGCACAAACTCTGATACTGCAGGTTATCCCTCAATTCAATCTCTAAAATTTTATTGTAGCAGTATTTTTGTACGGATTTCGGTATTGGATCTATATGGGACTGTTAGACCTGTCAGCCTAGGGTGGTCTTCCCCAGAAAATGTTTGCCTCTTGTTCTGCTGAATTCGTTTTTGTTTGTCTTAGGACTCTACGCACTCTTTCACTCCTACCCAGTGTTAAAGTGCTTGTACTTACTCCCTAAACTATGATAAAATTGGCTTACACCTGATTGGCAAATTTATTATGCTTATAATTCCCTAGTAAAGTGGGATACCATGCACCCAGCACTGGTAAATTAAACGATACAAGTGAGTCTGCAGCACTTATAGTGCCACCCACTTAAGTAGCCCCTTAAACATGTCTCAGGTCTGCCATTGTAGCCTGTATGCAGTGTTACATTGTTAAGTCGACTTGGCAAAATAAATCTCTTGCCATATCTAAAACTCCCTTTTGATTACATATAGGTCACCCCTAGGATGGGCCCTAAACAGCCTATAGGGGAGAGTGCATTGTATTTAAAAAGCTGGACATGTACTTTTAAGTTTTACATGTACTGGTAGTGAAAAACACACACATTCATGTACCACTACTGTGAGGCCTACCCCACCATTAGGTTTGGGAGCAGGTACAAATGATATATAAGGAATTGTAATTTAAAATCCTCTTTAATGGTAAAGTCAGATTTTAAGTCACAGTCATGAAAATGGCACTTTTAGAAAGTTGGCATTTTCTTGTCCTAACTATTTTGTGCCTACAGCCTGTTTCCTGGGTCACATGACTAGGTATAGTGGGCATGTTGACCTTTGTGTATTCCTTCCAGACAACCACACAATAAAGGGTGGCTGGGTGTTGGCAGGATTGGCCATCCAAGCAGGATGGGGGGACAGAGCTGTGCACAGCCCCACCTGCACTTCAAAGGCATTGCATCAGAACACACACAAAGAACTTCACACTAGTCTATTGTGCCCCCAGACATCCGGGGACCAAGGCAGGGAGGCAAGAAATTCCAGACACATCTGTGTGAGGAACACCAGAAGGAAGTTTCTTTTGCTTCAAAGTCTGCACCAGGAACCTCACGCCCACTCTTGAGCTCACTTCTGGACCTGCGGAAAGACTCTCAGAGGACTGTCCTGGTTCCTGTTGCCTACTGTTTACTTCAGAGGACTTGCCTGCTACCAAGAGGACTACCCTGCCCCCTGAAGCCTGCCTTGTGCCTTCAGAGGACTGCCTTGTTGCTTGAGACCTGCTTCTCTGCTTGAACCTAAGACTTCCAGAGTGACTCCAAGGCTAGTTAGCTGGCCTCCTTATCAGAACCTCATGGACAGAAAAGGCTCAAACCATCTTGAACCCGCACCTGGACCCAGCCTGAGTGAGTCCTGAACCTCAAAGTGGTGCCCCTTCAGTCCTGGACCCTTGGAAGTAGTGCTAAAGGTATCCAAATAGCTGAGATCCAAAACTTGGAACTTAGAACATTTTCAGCCAGTAAGTGCTCTGTGAACTTAGATGAGACTGGTACCTACCTGCTCATCGATTTTCCCAAGGTGCATCACCGGCCTAACTTCACAGTAGCTCCCACTACATTCTTCTTTGCAGCAGCAAATCCAGTTCAGTGGCTCCTCACCGGAGGGGTATCCGACCTCGTGAAGCCCTAGTTGGCTACAGCCTGCAGCTTCATCCAGATACACACTTTTGACTTCCATAAAAGAGATTAAGGGGATTATTAACAAGCGGCAGCGATAATTATCGCTGGCCGCGCCTAGCGCGAGTTTCCCTATCGCCGGCTATCGCTGGAATTCATCGCTAAGCTAGCGCTGTATTTACAACGCTTAGCGCATTGGCGATGAAAATTCCAGCGATAGCAGGGAAATGTCCCAACATCGCTGGAAAACCAGCGATGTTCCCTGCAAAACAGTGATGACCTTGCTGATATGACCCTGTGGTCGTAACCCCACATTCCACCTCCCATGCAAAGTATGCCTAACACTGGATTTTAGCAGAAGTTAAAATCCAGCGTTAATGGCCGGTTAGCGCGATTTTGTTTATCGCTACGCCGGCCGGGGCATTGTTGTAAATATCGCGAAGCTGCCTTCGCGATATTTACCCATGTAGTCTATTGAGGCACGCCTACTTTGCATCTCATTAACGGTGCGATGCAAAGCGGGTGCTAAATCACGGAAACACGCAATAGCGTGTCCTTGCTAATATTGCGATAAAATTATCGCCGCTTTTCGGCCGAAAACGGACGCTAAAGCGGCGATAATTTTATCTCCCCCTCTTGTTAATATGCCCCAAAGTCTGAACGTAAACATTTCATCGCAACTTCGTCCACAGGCTCCCTGTTGACGACAACACTGGCTGCCTTTCATTGCTGAACTTTACCTTCTCAGACATTTCTCTTCAAAAATTCTTCTAAGTTTGAAGGTAACCGGAGACCGAACCCAATCCACTTTGTGAATTTAAGTTTAGCCTGACTGCTTTTGTGCCAAGCTACTCCAGGGTTAAGCACAGGTTAATTAAGTGACTTTTTGTGATTCACCCTGACAAGGATTGTTCCTTAAGAAGGGCTCACACACCCCTCAACCAGCAACCCAATTTCTCACATTGGTGCTCAGTGGTGGGATTCATTACTTGTGTTTATGCAGTGACATTCAGTATTTTTGTCTAACACTAAAATCCCATTAAAATTAATTGACAGCAATTCTAGTTTCTTTAAATTCCCCTTACTTGGCCATTTTGTTTTATTTTTTCCAAATTCACTCTCACTCCCATTCTACCAGACTGTTTGTGCCTGCTACTCTACCTGCAAATATGGAGTTTGAGCTTAACAACCTGAAGAGATACACTGCACCTGAGCTCAGATGACTCTGCACAGAGAGAGGGCTACCAGCAAATACAGGCTCCAAGGAGCTGGAAATCCAGGTGGCCCTCAGGGCCTTGGAGACGGCCCACCAGAGGAGGAAGAAGGCTATGGAGGAGCAAGAGGAGGACCTGGCCATGTGTCCTGTGCTGCATCACGCAGAGGAGGAGGACAACTCTGTTAGGGTCGGGAGCAGTGTGCCAGCCTGCAGTCTTTACACACTGGAGCTGGAGGACAGAAGACATGAGAGGGATTTCAGACTGCAGCTGGCTAACTTAAAGTTGGCAGCTAGCCAAGGAGGAGGCTGCTGCCAGGAGAGTGGCAAAGGAGGCCTCCTGGGCCCTTGAGTAGAAGATACTAGCCATGGAAGAAAGGAGAATGGCTCATGAGATGAGTCTTAGAGAGCTAGACATCAGAGCCAAACAAGCAGAATCCAATAGCAATGATGGCAGCATAAATTCAGTGTCCACTGGAGAGGCTAGAGTCCACATGCCACAAGACCTGGTGCCTAGCTATCTATGTGGTGTGGATGATATAGATAAGTGGTTTTATGCCTATGAGGTAGCCCTGCAGATGCCTAGGGTCCAAGAGGAGGATTTGGGGGCTAGTTAATGGAAACACATACCCACGTGGGGAGGGACACCCTTCTTACACTAGAGATTGGGGGAAAAATGAAGTATGCACCTTTGAAGGCCACTCTTGTCTCCAAATGTGGGCTCACCCCAAAAGGGTACCACATGAGATTGAGTGGCAACCAGAAGCTGTCAAACAAGTCTTGGGTTGCTCCACCCAGGCACTGAGTGGCTGGGAGTGGCTGGGTGAGGGGCAGCAAAGTGAATGATTTTACTGGGCTGTAGAATCTAATTTTAAGAGAGCACATTATCAATATCTGTTTTACAGAGCTGTGCTAAGACCTGGTTGATAGTAAGCCCACTGACCCCAGGAAGGTTTATAAGGGGATGAGACTCTGGATAGGTAGCAGAGTGTCCAAAAAGGCATCTGGGGATTCACAAAAAGGTGGTCAGGGTCCCTACCAGAAGAAAGAAGAGGAAGAGAAAAATAAAAACAAGGAGGTCTCTGAAGGCCCCTAAAATGTTTACAGGGAAACGGTACCCAGCATCTATCTAACCACAAGAGCAATGGATTCTTTGATAAGAAGATAGTTAAGTTTGTCCCCAAGGGCCAGGAGCACTACAAGTTTGGGTAAGTGAAAAGGGTTGCCAAGTGTCCCAAGAGGGCACAGCACCCCACTGGTGGGCAGAGCCAAGTGTTACCAAGTGCAGCACTTAGAGAGGAGATTGCCTCATTTAGTGTGGGGGAAGAGAGAAGAGGTTACCTTGGTGTCCCTGGGTAACAAGAATGTGGTATCCAAAGCCCATATGCCTTCCGAAACCTCCAAGTACAGGCAGTGGGTTACCATCAATGGGCAGCAGTTGGAGGCTCTGAGGGACACAGGAGCCAGTATGAGTACTGTAAGGTGTCATTTGGTGTCCTCAGGTATTATCAGCCGGTAGAGTCACCAGCCAGTGACTCTGGTTCCCTTTGAGTGAGGGGACTCAGGTTCTCTAAAGGTAGCTGTGAGCCCTACCATGCCTGTAGAATGTCTGTTAGGCAAAGATCTGGATCACACTGGCTGGAAAGAAATGGATCTTAGATCTCACCTGGAGATGTTAGGGTTACCTGAGTGGGTGTGCCTAGACACATGCTCTATGGCTGGCCAACAGGGGAGTCAAGGACACCTGGAGCCTGGTAAAAGGTCCCAGGCACTGCCAAGAAAGAAAAGAGCAGGAGGCGTAGAAAACCAGCCCCTCAAACTCCCGTGGTCCAGGTTGATGGGGCACCTGAAGAGGCCACCCCAGACCTTAGTGGGGAGGACACTGCTGCCCTGGGTAACCTACCTGAGTCTGCTGGTTGGCAAGTTGAGGGTGGGCCTATAAGAGAGAACTTCTGTAAGGCACAGATTTATCCTGGTGTTGTTGGACCATGCCACTAGATTCCCAGAGGCCAGACCTCTGAGATATTGTATTGTATTGTAATTGCATTTGTATAGCGCTTACTACCCCTGACGAGGCGTCGAAGCGCTTTTTCGGCGAGTAGCACGCTACTCCGGGACCCATAGAGGATTAGTGTTGAATTAGTATAGTGAAACATGCAAGTAAATTTTAAGTGGTGGATATGTTAGTCAGTTATTTGGATTCAGAAGGATAGCGGAGGGATAGAAGAGGGAAAAAAGGTTTGCATATATATAGCGCTTCTAACCCCTGATGGGTACAATACAATACAATTACAATTTGAGATCCTCTATGGTCACCTTGTTAGGGGACCCCTCAGTCTAATGAAGGAGGGGTGGAGCAAGCTCCCAGAAAGCCACCCATCCCAGGATATATTCAGTTACATGCTGGCTCTCAGGAACCAGATGCAGAGGTTCTGGAAAAAGGATTCTGAAAACTTAAAAATACAGCCAGAAAGTAATGAAACTCTGATACAACCAGATGGCCACCCTGGTGAAGTTTAAGACTGGCTAGAAGGTGTGGGTAATAGAGCCAGTGGATCCCAGGGCCAGTCAAGACCGTTGGTTAGGGCCTTAAGAGGTGAAGGAGAGAAAGGGGTAGGTCTCCTACTTAGTTGACCCCAAGAAACGCTTTAAGGATACTCCATGTGAACCATCTCAAATCACACTATAAGAGGTCTGAGGTCACCATGCTCCGGATGACAGGTGAGCATAGAGGAAGAAAGTGAGCCTCTCCTTGACCTCCTATCCCTCAAGGAGAAGGATGGGTCAATGGAGGGTGTCAACCTCTCCCCTACTCTGACCTGAGAACAGCAGAGGGACTACCACCAGCTTCCCTCCCTTTTCTCCATCACACCTGGGCTCACACACTTGTGTATCCATGACATAGGTAGAGGAGACAGTATGCCTGTAAAAAGCAAGATTTGCTGGTTGTCAGGCAAGGTGAGGGCTACCATTTAGGATGAAGTCTCCAAAATGCTTGACTTAGAAATTAATGGGCACTCCAGTAGTCCCTTGTCCAGCGCAGTGTTACTGGTACCCAAAGTCGCCCCACTAGGCACTGCCCCAGAACTCAGGTTCTGTGTGGAATACAGGGGTACAATTCAGTCACAAAGACTGATGCACACTTCATACCCTGAGCCGATAAGCTCATTGACAGAATGAGAGCTGCCAAGTTTCTAAGTACTTTTGTCACTTCAAGATACTGGCATATTGTCCTAAATGAGGGGACCAAAGAGAGGTCAACATTCTTGACCCCAAAGGGATATTTCTAAATCAGAATGATGCCCTTTGGAATAGAGAATACCACTGTCACCTTCCAGATGTTGGTCAACAGGGTCCTGGGTAGGATGGAGTCCTTCAGTGCCACCTACCTGGATGATTTAGCTATCTACAGTAGCAGCTGGCAGGACTACCTGCACTACCTGCAGAAGGTACTTCAGGTCCTGCAACAGGAAAGCCTGGCTTTAACTGTGGTGTATCTGGGACACCTGGTGGTCGGGGGAAGGTGCAGCCCCTTCAGGCCAACCTTGGGCCCGATTCACAAAAGTAATCTGAGACAAAATCCTAACTTTACGACTTTCGGTATTCACAGAAGGCATTTAGGAGTACTAAAGTTAGGATTTTGTCTCAGTCAATCTTAAGTTTTGGTCTTAACTTAAACATAAGACAAACTTAAGTTTAACTGAGACAAAATCCTAACTTTAGTACTCCTAAATGCTTTCTGTGAATACAGAAAGTTGTAAAGTTAGCATTTTGTCTCAGATTACTTTTGTGAATCGGGCCCATTGAAACTATCCTGTTCTGGTAGCCCCCCAAAACTCAGACAGAAGTGAGGGCCTTCCTACGCCTCAATGGATACTATAGGAGGTTTGTCAAGGAGTATTGCACCATTGTTGCTCCCTTGACTGAGGTGACTTCCAAGAAGCAGCCCCAAAGGTAATGTGGACAGAGGTCTTCCAGAACGCCTTTGACACCCTGAAGGAGGCCATGTGTACAGCACCTGAACTCAAGGCCCTGACTTCTCACAGGAATTCATAGTGCAGACTTAATCTTCAAAGCATTGCATAGGGGTTGTGCTGTCACAGGTAACTGAGGAGGATCTAGACCAACCAGTAGACTTCATCAGTAGGAAGTTACTTCCTAGGGAATCAGAGGTGGAAGGCTATTGAGAGAAAGGCTTTTGCTGTGGTCTGAGCATTGAGGAAGCTGCGACCATACCTGTTTTGGACTCACTTCTGAGTTCACAAAGACTGCAGGCCCCTCAGGTGGCCCATGTAAATGAGGGGTGAGAATCCCAGACTGTTGCGGGGGTCCATCTCCCTACAGGGAATTGACTATATGGTGTGGCACCACCCTGGGTTAGACCACTCCAATGCTGATGGTCTGCCCTGGTTCTTCCATCTTAGTGATGAAGACTCCCAGGGGTTTGGGCTGTTCTCCCCATATCCAGTTGAGGGCACATGTTAGACCTGTCAGCCTAAGGGTGATCTTTCCCTCAAACTTCTTGCCTTCTTCCCTCCTGTTTTACTGAATTCGTTTTTGTTGGCCTTGGGACTACAAAAGCTGCTAACCAGCTCTAAAATACTTGTACTCACTCCCAAAACATAGTAAAATTGGCTTACACATGATTGGCATATTTAAGTTACATATAAGTCCCTAGTAAAGTGGTATACCATATACCCAGAGCTGGTAAATTAAATGCTTCTAGTGGACCTGCTGAACTTATTGTGCCACCCACTTAAGAAGCCCCTTAAAACATGTCTCAGGCTTGCCACTGCAGCCTGTAAGTAGATTTAAACTGCCAAGTCAACTTGGCAAAATAAACCCCTTGCCAGGCCTAAGTCTCCCTTTTTAGTACATATAGGTTACCTCTATGGTAGGTCCTAAACAGCATAGGGTAGGGTGCATTGCATGTAAAAAACAGGACACATACTTTCAAGTTTGCATGTCCTGGTAGTAAAAAACTCACAAATTCATCTTTCACTACTGTGAGGCCTACCCCTCTTATAGGATAACATTGGGATACCTTATTACATTTAAAAAAGTGGTAACGTTTGCTTGAGAACAGGTGGAAATGTCATGTTTGGTGTCTAAGGAATTGTAATTTAAAATCCGTTTTAATGGTAAATTTGTAATTTTAAGTCACAATTCTGAAAATGCTACTTTTAGAAACTTGGCATTTGTTTGTCTTAACAAATTGGTATCTGCAGCCTGTTTCCTGGGTCACATGACTAGGTGAAATTGTCAGTTTGCCTTTGTGTATTCCTCCTAGACAGCCACACAATAAATGGAGTGGGTGCTGGCAAGATGGACCATCCAAGCAGGATGGGGGCGGTGCAGTGCCCAGCCCCACTAGCATTTCAAAGACATTGAATCAGCACACACACAAAGAACTTCACACTAGCCTATTGTTCCCCCAGACATCCTGGGACCAGGACATGGAGGCATGAACTTCCAGCCACGACACTTCTGTGGGGGGACGGGACTCCAATTCACTTCCAATCCTGCACCAGGTATAAAACTAGGACTCTCTGGCCCACTTTTAAGTTCACTTCTGGACTTGCGGAAGGCCTCTCAGAGGACTGCCCTGCTGCCTGTGGCTTGCTGTGTGCTTCGGAGGACTACCCTACTGCACCTAGAGGACTGCGTAGCTGCCTGAAGCCTGTATTGCGCTCTCTGAGGCTAGCCCTGCTGCTCACGACCTGCTACTCAGCTTAAACCCAAGAATCCCAGTGTGAGTTCAAGGGTTGGACTGACTTCACCATAGCTCCCACTGCATTCTTCTTCGCAGCAGCATATCTTTTTCAGCGGCTCCTCGCAGAAGGGGTATCGGGCCTCATGGAGCCCTCGCCGGCTACAGCCTGCAGCTTCGTCCCACTGGAGATTTTCGCCTTCCTTGAAAGAGACTGAGTCTGAATGTAGAAATTTCACTGCAACTTCTCCACCGATGATGACACCTCCTCCTCGACACCACCGGCTGCCTTGCACAGCTGAACTTTACCTTCTAAGAAATTTCTCTTCAAAAATTCTTCTATGTTCTAAGGTAAGTGTAGACTAGGCCCAATCCACTTTGTGAATCAGAACCGCACCCTATAGATGTCGGCAGTTGGCGCTTTGATCTTTTAGGCTCCATTTTTCACTTTAAACTTTAAACTTTATAAATTCATATGTCTGGTTCCACTAATTAATTTTTTTTTATTTTGGTGTAAAATAATTCAATGAAATATGCTCTATTTCTTCTAAATTGGTGTGGAACTTTTCTTGTGTTGTGTTTTCCCTTTATCACTGTTTAATTGCTGTATAAATACTTTACACATTGCCTCTAAGTTAACCCTGACTGCTTTTGTGCCATGCTACCACATTGTTAAGTGCAGGATAATTTAGTGACTGTATATGGTTCAACCTGATATTGATTATGGCTGTTGCTTCAGATTGGCTCACACCTCCCTCAACCAACTACCCAATTTCTCATAGGGATTAAATTGTTTGCCGGTAAATCAGGCCAGTTCTTAATGAGGACAAGGGCACGTCCTACCTTTATTCTTGACCGACATCATGCAGGGACCCATCCAAGAAAAGATCCCTACACATGCAATTATTACTACAAACTAAACAAAACGCGCTTATGAGGTCAATTTGTTTTTGAAATTTAAACAGATTTCAAGATTTAAACTGGGAGTGCTAATTATAAGGGTACAATACATGGGAGCCAGCAATCCATATATAAAAGTCTGTTTAATTTCCTTATGACAGTTGGCATCTCTAATCACTTGTAATAAGAAAATGAGTAGCTATTCAACTGTAATAACTATTGCAGCTGGGTTGTGATGTCATAATGCCTGCTGCTAGAGCCAGCAGCCAAAGTGAAAGGCAGGTCCCACAGCATCACAGTTCAAACAAGGAAAACAAGAACTGGCTTATTGTTCTTGTGAACTGTTCTATTTAAATGAACAGTGTTCACCAGAAAGGAGATATTTATAGCAACAAGATCATTTTATGCATGCTAGGCAGGATCACAAAACATTGTTTTCTGAGGTTATTTCATGTCCTTAGTGGTAAGATAAGGCAGCTGTTGCTCCTAATCACCTTTTACCACCGTATTACGAAAGTAGGAAGAGCTAATAATGTGTGACAAGAACATTTGTGCACATTTATTGTGTGGTATTTTGCAGTGGTGGTGATTGGTTATGTTGTTTTCGTGCTGCTGTGCTCTTGTGCTGGATTATTGAAAGGTGATTTTGCTTTACTGTACTGCGGCTGTTGTGCTTCATTCTGTTTTGACAGTTTAATTGTGTTGTGCCTTGTTATATTTTAACTACTTATGCTGAGTTTTTTCAACCCCCAGTGCTGAGCCATTTTGTGATGTCGGGGGTACTTCATGCTTAAGCCTTCATAACAATTTCCACAAAAAGTATCTATGCCAAATTTGCATTGTTTTTTTCCCCACATCTTGATCGATCTAAAGGTACTCCCGGTTTGTTCATTTCTCTGCAAGGACCCTAAAAAATAAAAACCAAAATAGAGCTACATTTTGTTTCTTGTTTTAAAAAGTGCTCTGCAAGAAAGTGTATTTTTTTCTAAAAATGGCATCAACTAAAGATTTGCAGTGTATGATCACTAACCACCCGCTTTCAGGAATAAGCAGGTTTGTAAAAAAAAAAAAACAGGCAATTTTTATCTCAGTTCCTGGATTTCTCTAAGTGGTAGTCCATTTTTCCTATTTTTCGTGATTTCAACCCACTTGCAGCTTGTGATGATAACACGTGTATATCTGGAAGATCTTTTTTGCTGCAAGGATAGTGTTTGCTGGTTGTCCCAAAGATTTTTGGGTTGTCCCAAAACATGAGGTAACAGCTGATCTGCAGCTTACAATTATATTTCCTTATGTACCGACATGCAACAATGCATAGGCATTTTATAAATGTGCCCTAGATATACTTATTCTAGCAATAGTGGTTATTTGTACAAATTTGAGTTTTGCGCTACAGTTACTATAATGTGATTCAAAGGGCAATTTGCAAAATGTGATAATTCTTGGACACCGGTCTGCCTTTGGAAGCCACTAATACAGAGCAATTCAACTTGTGTGGCTCAGCATAGCGCCAACAAAACAAAAACACTCTCAAATACAAAGTTAAGATATCAACATTTTTCTGTTTAAAAAAATGACTTGTTTCCACAATAGGGTAGCTGATCTATTTGGACCCGAACTCGGCCCCTTCCAGGGATATCTACCTAACCCACACATTTTTAAAACTAGACACTCAGAGGAATCTAGGGCGGTGTGGCTTGCGTAGATCCCACTACTTTTTTTTACCACAATTCCCTGAACACCCATATTTTGAATAAAATCATGCACTTTCCACACATTTCTGTGAGAGAAAGTTCCAGAATATGTGGGAGTTACACAAAGTTCCTAACACCCATCATTTCCATGCTCCCCTTTAGTGTGGCTTGGCTTAGCCCCCATGAGACAAACAAGACCCCAAAACACAACGTAGAGACATCAGTATTTCCTGCAAGTCAAAAGAACGGTCCAATAACTCTAAAGTGACTTGCAATATCCTTTTAATATATTATACATTAGATACTTCAACAAAATAAAATAAATCATCAAAAATACCAGTTAGTCACACTACTCAGAATCAAACTACACATGCGGTGCGTTCTGAACTCCTTCAACTACGAAGAATTAACAATGCAAATCTTGGCAGGTCGACCCAATCTTTCTTTCTTCCTACATAATGAACCCCAATGATTTGGGTAGAAATAAATATCTGTTATCAGTGCCAAAAACACACTGCACAGTTTAGAACACATGTTATGCAATGTCATTGCAGCTTTTACCTGGGTAATCATAGGAAACCCCATGATGTAAAAGCAAACGCAACACCCCAGGGTGAAGAGGGGTTTGTGGGTTCGCAAGTACTTTGGAAACTCATCTGCCACAGAGGTCACTATGGTTTCAATTGTAGCAAACTGAAAAGAATGAGACATAAGAGAATATTGTGTTTAAACGCTACAGCAAAACACATTGGCAAAGACAAGAGGTAATGCTTGCATTTGATTCTTGACTGAAACACACAAATATCATTCAAACAGGTAAAAATAAAATTAGCATAAAGCAATTGTTTCATGAACAAAACACATTTATTGGTTAAAATAATGTATGATGATTCAGTTTACTTTTAACATTTAAAGTAGGCCCTTGTGCATTACAATGTAAGCACTCCATAAGAGGTGGAATGATATACCTAGGCTATCTGGTTTAAGCTTTAAACCTATAATAACTGATAAAACCCCACCGAAAGGAAACTAGCCATCACCGGTGTAAACATATAAACACTGAAAAAACATCTTTGCAACCACAAACTAAGTGCCATTCATAGAAAGGAAAAGATGAGTGAAAGTCATTTTTATTTCTTCCTGAAGGGGCCAATACATTGTAACTTTGTTGTACAAGGTAGCATCAAGAAAGACTGGGCTAACATTATTCTGCTTGAGTTTTGTTGTTTAGGGATGTCACTAAAACATTGTCTCTTCTTCCTTCTGCTTTTTTCAGTTTTGTGGTCTTTGGTCTAAAGATGCAGTGTTTAGAAGCATGTTTTAGGTCTTATTTAGTTATTTTATAAACTGTAGAGAATCGGGAAATATCAAAATCATATTTGAAATGTTGGTTACATTTGATTTCACTGATAGGTAAAATGGCTGGTTTCATAAGAATCTTTCCTAAAATCTACCATCACATTAACCCACAGACAGAGAATGGGTGAAATCCTTTGATACATCAGCCCCCTTTTCTAGTGAGTTAGTATTGATTGTAAGTGAATTGCCAAACATCCCAGTCTTTAAACATTCAATGCAAGATGTAGTGACAGGTATATGTGAAAAGAATGTTGTCACCAAGCATCTGAGATAGTGATGAAAACATGACACCAGGCGTTTGGTAAACATGGAACACAGTGTCACTTGGAATGCTGCTGAAAAACGTTCCTTCCAAGTTCAATAAAGATTGGAGTGATATTGTTTGTATTTGCAGTGATTCAGCTACATATATGAAAAAGTTGTATGATAGCCTGTCAAAATCGATACCTGAGCTGAAGTGCTTCCCTGTAAGAGATCCTTGTCACTTGCTAGATGGTATGCTAAAAGCATCTTTACAATCTTCAGAGTTAATGAAGAATGCTATTGACTTTGTAGTCCATTCTGGTGCAGTAAAAATGTATTTGGACATCATATACCCTGTGCATAGGCTACCTATACACATGCACTATCAGTGCAGAAAGCAAGCAATAATTAAAATTAAATTAAAATTTCATAAACACCGGAAAAACACTGTTTCTGTTGTTTTTAATGGCGCGAAAATGTGCAACCACTGATAACCACTGTTTTTTAAGGTATTGAAAAAATTGAAAAAACCCCACCAGAATTTACCAAAAATAGAAACTGAAAACAGGAAAGCCTAGATATACCAAACAGTCAAAGGATGAAGTGAGAGGGTAATAGCCCTTTGGGCGGAGTCAAAGCAAATACTATGTTTATTGAACTTGTAGCAGTAGGTCTTTAGACAGCTGTGCTGACAAGCTAGATCCAAAAATCACATTCTTTAATGGATGTCCTGTACCTCAGTGCTGCCTGCATACCTGTAACATGTTTTGACACCCACTTCATATTACAGTGTTCACAAGAAGTAAGATAAACAATGTCTGACAGTTTCCTTAAATTATAATCTGAAAATGGATGTGGCACAGAGGAAAATAAAATATGTTAGATCCAGCAACTGGAGCCATTTAGTGATATAAAACATAAGCTACCTCATTATTATTAGATATGACATGCATGTTGTTATGTTATGTTATGTTATGTTAGCCAGATTTATAAAGCGCGCAGCTGCCCCCAGCGAAGAGGCATCCCGGCGCTGTTGTAAAATCTATAAATAAATATTGCCGCATGAGCACAGGGCCATCATACACACCCACTGACACACAGACGCATACACACAAACACACTAAAATACCTGTGCAGTGGTGGAACAGTGATCTTTTTCCTGCTGGGGTGGAGAAGGGAGCAGGTAGGGCTAGGCATGTTTTCCATGCTCTTGTAGCTCTGTGGATGTTCACTGGGCTGTCCTAAAGGCTACAGTACAACAACATGCTTACAAACTTTAGTCAGTTCAATACAGACCCACTCCTCATGGGTAGCAGACCCTTAGAAGTCTTGTGAGATCGCCCATACCACATCATCAAAAAAAACACAAGCAACTGTGCTATATTATATTCGGTGTTATGCCACACCCTCTGGCAGATCTATCATCAGACTGTGGAAGTGAAGATAATCCTGGGGTAGGGCAGGAGGTTAATATACAATGGACACGTCAAAGTAATTAGCTCAATCAGCAGAACTATTAAACCTGTGGTTCTGAAGCTCCTACAGACCGTTCGGGCATTAACCCAACAGCTTTCTTTGTAATGGGGGTCTTGTTGATAACCAATCATCATTCTTCAAGGTGTAAGAGGTGGGGATGGGCTTCTCACTGAGGGCAGTGAGAATGCAAAGGAACCAGGTGGGTGCCACTGTCCTGGGCCACATTCAAATAGATAGAATCAGATGTGGAGAGATGGCCTCATTAGAGGTTCTGCACCTTCCTTCTAGAGTACCAAGACAGTCAAAAGAAGGAAACGAAGAGCGACGAAAAACAGGCCTTACCATAGTGTCCAGTCCCAGCGTTAGTAACATCAAGAAGAATATGATGGCCCAGAAAGGGGACAGTGGCAGTCTCGTCAGAGCTTCTGGATAGACCACAAAAGCAATTCCAGGACCTGGAAGAAGCATGCTTAGTTATTGCATTTGAATATCTCTATTTTCCATAACTAGTGGTATACTTTTCCAAAAACATTCTTCTACGTCTATCATGAAAATACTAATTCAGCTGTAGAACAGAATTACAAATGTTTCAGCTGAGGGACTAAAAAGGATCTCTGAAATAGGTTTCCATACATTTCTATATTGGGTGGATAATTATCTTTTATTTTTCCTGGCTCTAAATTATTTTAGAGAAAAAAAACAAAATGGAGAACACAAACTTTATAACCCCAGTTGGTTTAATAATCCATTTGGTGATTTGCCCAATGAGAAATCATGATAACCTTTTTCCTGGTAACATTTAAGGACATTTGACCAAAAACAACAGACAAAAATAAAAAAAACAGCTTAGAAAAACAGATTTGAGTATTAAGCAGCAGAAGCCGTGGGAAAGGGGAGTGGGAAGGGGTATCAGTAGTGGTAATAGAAGTAGGGAATAGGGAGGGATATGCAGAGGTGTCAGGCAACAGCTAAGTGTAGATGTATTAGAGTATTCACAAGGGTGGACGCACTAGAGTAGGCACGGGTACTAGGGATTGCGCTAGGTACAGGTGTTAGGATATAAGCAGGGACGGAGCTAAGGTAGAATTAGATCAGGAGTCTTCATCTGGCCTATCACAGTAGACTGGTAGCTCACAGGTTGACATTCATTAGCTCATTAGCACGCATATTACGTGTATCAGTCAGTTCCGTTTCGGTTTATGCAGATGCCTATCTACTTAGGCCTTACCTTACAAAATTGTGCACCCTGTTCTGAAAAGCCATGGCATGTGATAGTGCAGATGCATACAGTCGGATGTACAATTCTGCATTCATAATCACAGGCGGCCACAAACTGTGGCAGCCTGCACTATGAATGAAGAAATGAATGCAAGATTTCCAGTTTTGCAGGAACGGGGGCCATATATTTGCACTCAGTTCTAGGGGATAGAGGGGCTGATTTAGAGTTCAGAGTATAGTATATACAAACATTGACGGCGTACCAGACACTAGAATCTTGAGATGCCCACCACCCAGCGGACATCTCTTACATTGGCAGCAACCGTTGTCACAGTGGTTCCTGTTAATGCATAGAACATTTGACCAACGGGCTACGTCATGACACAGAAATATGGCAAACTTTCAATGTTTTTTTTCATTTTTATATTTTTTATTTGTGATGCCAAACTCAAAATCGGGCCCTGAAAATCTTCTCCATTGTGTGCTGGTGCCCATTCTCTATAAATCCACTAAAAGGCCATTCACCAACTGGCTGTTACCATGCATCTAGTGATTAAATGAGAAAACTATACCACTGTCTTGCATTTATTTGGAGTCTGCTTAATGTTGTAGGGGCCTTACTTAAGACTGTGAAGTATTTTAAATACCTCATGTGTTTAAATTGCCTTCAGTTTCTTCCTTTGAATCAGCCACACTGAAGCGATGACTGTGAAACAGTATTCTTACTGCTGTTGCCTAAATGGGTGCCCTCAAGGCAGAACTTTGCAAAAATGCGAACCTAAAAATTTTCAAAACTTTTTATAATACTTGGGGAATTTGTAACTTTCTCTAAAATATTCCAGGGCTGGAGGTAGAATAGTAAACAAGCCTCCAGTAGATGTTTGGGATAAGCTGCACTTTCCCCCCATATTCTAGGATTGAAACTTAGAGTAGTACATTTGCCTTCCCAGAGACCACAAAACATTCTGATGCCCAGGGCAACCAGGACATGACTTCTACAATTCAAAGTTAGTGAAAACATTTTTAGGATTTTGCGGAATTGAAGAGCCCTTTTTCTATAAATGTGCTATAATGTTTATATGTCCCCTCTGGCGGATACTACCTCCCCCTTTGGGATTCATATAATAACATACGCCGACGACACTCAGCTCGTCATCGCATTAAACCAGAGGGATAAGATGCCTACTGATCTCCATTCTTGCCTCGAAGAAGTGGCCAAATGGATGAGCCTATCCCATTTAAAACTTAATGGTGATAAAACCGAACTGCTGCTGTTAGGCAACCATTTAAATTTCAAATCAAACACCATGTGGCCACCCAGTATGGGGCCAGCACCCTCCCCTAAAACAGAGATCAAAAGTCTTGGCATCTGGTTAGACCAAGAACTATCATTTAAAACACAAGCCAGGAAGACGGCAGCATCTTGTTATGGGCTGTTAAAGCCAAAAACCCAGTCAAGCCAAAAAAATTGCTGGTCCAAGCTTTAATTCTGTCCCGAATAGATTATAACAACGCCCTATACTTGGGCGCCCCAAGCTCCGCTGTTACGAAACTTCAGATCGTGCAGAATTCAGCTGCTAGGCTGCTCACTGGGGCCCCCAACCGGTGCTCAGCAAGGCCTTCGCTACGTGCCCTCCACTGGCTCCCTGTACAAGAACGAATCCATTTTAAAGCCCTGTGTGTGGCTCATGAGTCTCTGAGAGGAACTGGACCGCCAGTGACTGAAAATCTGATCCGCCCTTACAAAGCCAATAGAAGCTTACGCTCAGATGAGCTTCATATAGCAGTAATACCCAAGATTAAGAAGGCCAGAAGCGGGGGACGGCTCTTCTCCTACAATGCCGCCAAACTCTGGAATGCCCTCCCGCAGAACCTCCGTAAAGAACCCAACTACCTCACATTCCGAAAACATCTGAAGACCTGGCTCTTTCCATAGAGGCTGACTCCTCGTCTGGTTACTGTCATAGCGCTGGGATGCCTCCGGGTAGCCATGCGCTTTATAAAAACCTTTTTCATTTCATTCATGGAGAGACTAAAGCCTGGATAAAAATTGAATAAAAATAATTCCTTTTGTCAATGAATTATCTGAATGTCTACCTAATTTTGCTAGAAAACAACATAAGCAAGATATTTTTTATGTACTAATTACAAGCGGCGGGCACCAGTCAGGCCCGCTACCTCCCTAATGTGAAGCACGGCAGCCAACAGCAGAGGGCAGCAAAGAGCAGCTTTTTCCAACGGGGACCCTTTTGTAGGGGAGGGATGCCCTGGACTGTGAGCTCCAGAGACAAAAAAGCATTTCTGCATGAGGCACTAGCAATTCTTACGCGGATCCTGCTCCAGGAAATGTTATTCCTAAAGCAATTCCAGTTCTCGTGCCCGAGTGGACAATTACATGTACTGCAGGGATCATTGTTTGAACGCAGACTCACAGTTGCAAATCCCATTGAGCACACTCAGCCTTTAATCCTTCCAGCATTAATAAAATGAGTATCTTTCAGCTGAATAACAATAATCAGATGTTAATAGCACCAATAAACACACTGGTGAACTGCTGGTTTATGAAAGCATGTTATGCTATGTTATGTGACAGTATGGTACATTACGTTACGTTATGTTACGTAGACTACAAGTCTAAATGAGGTACTCAGCTCTCAAAGGGGACCAATAAAGGATGAAAAGCAAAGGGAAAAAACCGCTCCCAGGGAACCTTTTTCAGCGCCAAAGTAGAGGTACTATGGGATAGACAGCATATAGGTAGTATAGATTATATAGGTGTACAGGTAGAGGGTAGAGATACTAGGGTATAGGTAGGGTTGAGGATGCGTGTAAAAAAAACAGATTGAGGAAAAGGGGGAAGAATCGATTTTAGCATTGGGAGAGACATCAAGAAGGATGAAGAGAGGATGAGAGGAAGGAGAGGAGCGATGTGGGGTTGGGATTTCTACCATTAAAAAACAATGCAAACCAAGGGTATGGCTGGAGGAGGAAGAAGAGGGTATGGTGTTGGGGGACATATTAGAGGAATTTAAACTGTTGTATACATGCATTAATTGAATCATCGCTATCAATAAATAAATAAATTACATACTACTTTTAAGCAATTTATAAAACTATATTGATTTATTGAGAAATTTACAAAATGTTATGAATAATAGTTTTAGTGTGCATTTCTAAAATTGCATGTATTCATTTTAATTATTTCTGTATTTTTTAAAAATTGTGAAATTATTTACGTCAAAACAAAGCATTAAACAATGAATACCGAAAAACATATGTTTTTAATCTTACATGTCCTGTTAATATTGCGCAAAATAAAAATAAATATTTTCATACTTTGTGTTTATTTTTTGTTAGAGCTGTTTTCTTTTTTGTGCTTTCTTCATGACTAATTGTGGAAGTGCACTGCTGTGTAACTATTCTCAGCATCTCAGCTGCGCAGACAGATAATCATGACATAAATTACAACCCCAGCCTGTTCATGAAGGCAGTGGACTTACTGCAGGAGAATGTGTCTAAATATCTGAGTAGTCAAGTACCACTTAAAAAATTGTAAAACATTAATAAGGTAAAACTTTAAGGGGAATCCATCAAAAGCAGTCTCGGCGTGGTACACTTGGGGCCAGATTTATCAAGGTTTTGCGTCGCCATTGCACCACAAAACCTGAGTGAGATTTATCAATCCTGAGTGAGATTAATCAAGCCATGCACAGCCATCCCGATGGCCCTGCATGGACTGATAAATCTAGAGTAACATGAGGCAGCGCAATCGTTCCATGGGTGGAGCGTGGGTGTTCCCATGCATCTACCCACAGATTTTGGCGCATTCTAAGATTTACAATTAGTGGTAGACTGGGAATGCATGAAAATGCTATGCCTCCCCAGGTGAGAAATATCTTTATTTTTCCTTGTTTTTTCCTCTTTCTTTTTGCGCTGCACTATGCAGCACACGTAGAAAGAGGAAAATGCCTCTCAGGATTGTTTTTGTGCAGGAAGGTGTCTTCCTCAGGGCACTTTACAAGTTCATAATCCAATGTCTTTGTGGCTTCAAGCGTGTGGACAGAACAGATGGAGTAGAGAAACAAGCAAGGAAAGCGTATTTGTATGGGCGACTGGAGAGCCCAAGGAGTGAGGATGCTCTGTCCCTCTGATACTATACAGACAGACGAGACATCCACATTCTCGAACATCTGTGTCGGTAATTTGCTGGCTGATTAGCTCTGAACCGCTTTGGAAATTGGAACATTAGACTTGCACCTTGAGTGGATTCCATATATTTACCATCAGTAAGACTATCTCCAGGACTTTTGCTCCTTGTGTGGCTATCACATTGGCTATCATCCCCCCTTTTTGTTTTGATTATCAACTTGTAACGTGCCCTGAGGAAGGTGCATGACCCTATTTTGTTCTGGTACTGAAACACACATAGGCACTATATTGGGGAGTTAAGAATATCATGAAACTTGGGATACAAACAACAAGACAGAATACTGTATATACTTGGGCAATGAAGAAAATTAATGTTTATAAAATGTTTGAAGATGAGAAAAAACCATTCGTGGATTGATTATTTTTAACAGATACAATCCAGTAGAGTGTACCCAAGTCAGAAGAAACACAACTATTTATGCTATTGCTTGTTATTAAATCACTAATGTTATGTTTATGTTAATAATAATGATGCCCAGGTCTTCCGTTGGTCCTCTTGCTGCTTTTAAGTGTGGTGAGGTGTTGGTTACAATTGTGGTTTGATTGTAGAATGCATGGTCAGATGAGTGAATGTAGTATGAATTCACAATTTTAGTGGAACATTTTGGGCAACTGCCGGAAGGGGTGAGATTGTTTTGAGTGAATAGGCGGTAATTTTAGTAAAGTCTTTTGTATGATCATGTACATTTATAAGAGAGTTTTCAAATGAGAAGAAAATATGTTTTTTAAACATAATTTAAAAGAAATTAAATAGACCATGTGTTTGTATATTGAATGTTTGGCTCAACATACTTGTATTGCAATGTATTGAGTTGTTGACTTTTGCAATATTCAAAATTGGTGGGATAGGCAGGTAGTGTTTGAATTTACAGAGTTTGTTGTACCCTTAGATTACTACCTCCAAACATGTGGCGCAGTGAGAAACTTTACTTTCTTGTTGTGACCCATGTTTCTTAGAAATATAGATGGGGGCAGAATTACAAGCCCGTTGCAACACTTTTGAGCTGCTGTTGCGTCACTTTTGTTATGCAGCGGTGGCATAAACAATGCAGCCAATTTACAACTTGACGCATCTAGGGAGATGCGTCACGTTGTAAAGCCCTGCGACACATTAAACCTGGATCAGGTATAATATATGCAGGGTAGGCGTTCCCACGCAGGATAGCCTCGTAAAAGTGACGCAGTGAAATCTACAAGATTTCACTGCGCCACTTCTAGGACGCCACTGCTTCAAAACCTTATGCCTGCTTGAAGCAGGCATAAGGAGTGATGCAATAAAATAAGTATAGGCCTCAGCATGCATTGCTGGAGTTGTGTCGTGCTTGTGACACGACTCCAGCAATGCGTGACTTTTGGGCCAATAGATGCATCAGAATTTCTGACGCATCTGTCAATCCTTGCGCCATGGTGCGCCGTATTGTAAATACTGCACATCCATAGTGGCGCAAGGGTATCGCTGGCTGACGCAGGGAAACTGGCGCATCTCTACAGATGCGTCAGTTTCTTATAAATCTGCCCCATGATCGTTTTCCATCAGATTCCCATGCAAAAGAAACTTTTACAAACACTGACATAGAGTTCTCTGATTGACCATATCATAGTGAGTATTGAACACTGGGTCACTTTCAAGGCTTTTAAAGACTTGATAACACTAGAAAGTGATCACAAACCCACTGTTCTATGACTCACATTGCCCAAACATGAAGCTACAATACAGGGAAATTATGACCTCCCATTCTAAATTGCATCATACAGAAGAATGGAATAAGCCAAGGACAGCATCTGTGTCACAATGTAATGCCTCTGGATACCATTTAGCATTGTTATACTATGATTTATTCATGGGACATGAGACTTCCTTTTTCACAAGCAGGAGTTAGTCAAGACATGACAAAAAATGTCTGCCACAATAGCTCTCCACCACTGGAATGAAGCCTACCTAGTTCGAAGGTAAGGGATATTTCATCAGTGGCAAAGCTTAGGCTAGAACAGATGTGGACCATGTTCAACTTACACTCACACCTTCAAGAAAATGATAGCAAGTTGTTCTGAAATCTAGGAGCATTGAGGATAGATTGGCTGGCACTAGATCTTCAGTAATGATTTCTAACTAACAGTGACATAGCACCACAGGCAATAAGTGTCTGAAGTATGTTCTTTCTCTTCCTCATGCTATATCTACTCTTCATTACATAGGTGGCTTGGTTTGCAGAGAACTAAATGCCAGGCAAAATTGCTTCCCTGGCTCAGACATAAAAACCAGTCATACTCTGAACAGGGGGTTGGGAAGATATGAGGGGGTGGGGCAGGCTGTGGGATGGGAGAGGGTGTGTTCCAAGCTTCTCTTGCGCCATAGAGGTCATCAGGCACCAGCCGGATTCCACTTGTGCACAAAGACCCTGCCCAATCCACATGTGATTTTACCAAAGGATTTTCCGGCTGGCAAAATCAGGCCTGGCATAGGTAGTGTAAAATAACCTACGCTGGATTGCAACTAGTTACAATATAGGTATTAGATTATTTAGATAGGAATATGGGGTGAAGCATGATTAGGGGTATTTAGTATGATCTCTTTTGTTCATTTAGATCACTGAGGTGCTTAGAATCATGGCAAACATTCTTGCATTTTGTGTGGGAAAAAAGCTCAAAATAAATTTAGTTTGATGTACAATACCAATGCATGTGTGTGTGGCATGGAGCTTCATATTTTTACATGCGGATGAGGTATTCTCTGTCACATTTGTCTGACAGTTAACACCTTCCTCACATGAGTATAGCTCCACGGGTGGGGTGGGAGACATCCAGGGGCGTAACACAGGCCCCCGCAGCCCTCGCGGTGCAGGGGGGCCCCCGAGCTGCAGGGAGCCCCCTCAGCACAATACTCAGGCCCAAGGGCTCCAGATTAAATCCGGAGTGGGGGCCCCTCCGTGTACGTGGCAAGGAGGCCCCCTCAACTTTCGTTACGCTACTGGAGACATCTGCCAATGTTCCTTTTCTCTGATGCTCACTTCAGAGCTAGTTGCCTCAGGACTGGTGGAATGTAATCTTAAAATTACACCAATGTGGGAGGGGAAGCGTCTATATCATCTCCATAACTGTTTGAATGCAACTGTTCCAAAGTGTACATATGTATGTGATATTCATATAGCTCAAATCTAGCCAGAAGGCAGCCGAGCACTGTAAAGGGTATAAGGCAAAGACACAACCTACGTTGATTGGAGGGGTACCTAGTTCGAAGAGTAAAAGTGGACTGTCACTGCATCATGATGTAGTGTTCTTTAAAGAAGTATATCTTTAGCTGTTTCCTAAAGTGGGGAAGATTTGGGAAGTCATCATCATCTTTATTCGGCTATCAATAGCCATTAAAGTACATACCAGTTAAAAGTATAGTTAATAGAAATCAATCATTCGTTCAATCAAAATAGAATAACATTCATATACAAGCAATAAAACCCAGGCATAAAAACCCACATAGAAGAAAGAGAAGACCAAGTTACTGAACCAGTCAAACTGATGTCCCATACCTACTCCTTGTGGCCAAAGAGCATCTGATTAAATTGACTACTGTGAGATGTGTGCAAAGTGCCTAGCTGTTGCAAAATAACCAAAGCTAACTTATGTTGTTTAATATTTGCTTCTGGTAAAATTGGAACTAAAAATCGATTCCGATGAGCAGCATACAACAAACAAAAAAGCATAAAGTGCACTGTGCTTTGCTTGGAGGCATTATCACAGGGCCAGTTTGGGAGTTTTGAAAACCAAGAACCCTGTTTCGGAAATGCCACTGAAAAGTGAGGCGCCACAAAAGTGAGGCGCCACTTCTAGGACGCCACTGCTTCAAAACCTTATGCCTGCTTGAAGCAGGCATAAGGAGTGATGCAATAAAATAAGTATAGGCCTCAGCATGCATTGCTGGAGTTGTGTCGTGCTTGTGACACGACTCCAGCAATGCGTGACTTTTGGGCCAATAGATGCATCAGAATTTCTGACGCATCTGTCAATCCTTGCGCCATGGTGCGCCGTATTGTAAATACTGCACATCCATAGTGGCGCAAGGGTATCGCTGGCTGACGCAGGGAAACTGGCGCATCTCTACAGATGCGTCAGTTTCTTGTAAATCTGCCCCATGATCGTTTTCCATCAGATTCCCATGCAAAAGAAACTTTTACAAACACTGACATAGAGTTCTCTGATTGACCATATCATAGTGAGTATTGAACACTGGGTCACTTTCAAGGCTTTTAAAGACTTGATAACACTAGAAAGTGATCACAAACCCACTGTTCTATGACTCACATTGCCCAAACATGAAGCTACAATACAGGGAAATTATGACCTCCCATTCTAAATTGCATCATACAGAAGAATGGAATAAGCCAAGGACAGCATCTGTGTCACAATGTAATGCCTCTGGATACCATTTAGCATTGTTATACTATGATTTATTCATGGGACATGAGACTTCCTTTTTTCACAAGCAGGAGTTAGTCAAGACATGACAAAAAATGTCTGCCACAATAGCTCTCCACCACTGGAATGAAGCCTACCTAGTTCGAAGGTAAGGGATATTTCATCAGTGGCAAAGCTTAGGCTAGAACAGATGTGGACCATGTTCAACTTACACTCACACCTTCAAGAAAATGATAGCATGTTGTTCTGAAAACTAGGTAATCTATTTTTACCTTAATAGATTACGATTTTAAATCGTAATCTATTAAGGTAAAATCTATGCTCAGTGTTAAATATATTGTATAGATAAAATTGAACACCTAAAGATGATTTTATAATGTTGTAGTTAAAGCCTGACTGCAAAGTCTGAAATTTCCTGAGACCGGTTTTGACTCGCCAGATAAAAAATGACCAAACCTTTGGAGCCAGTTTCTTTACACTGTGGGCTAGAAAAAAGCTCCAAAATATTTAGAACTGATTTTACATTTCCTAACCAGGGAATAGCTGGAGTATTATCCAAAGAGAGACCATCTAATAAAATTTCCCTAAAAAACCTTGCTTTGGGGTACCCCACTCCCTCAAACACAGCATCAAAGGGCTGAGTTTCATTTTGTTTTACCATATCAAAGGCACAGAAGAGGTCCATGAAAGTTAAATGAAGGGACCCACACCTGGCCTTGACATACTTCCCATTATTATCCGAAGGTTAAGGACTGCTAAACTGTGCCTACCCCAGAGTGAAAGCCAAACTGTACCTTGAACAGAACTTGATTTTCCTCTACCCAGGCTACCAGTTATGAAGCTAGGATTCTGCCTAAAATCTTGAAGAAGAAACCTGATAAAGAGATTAGATGATAGCAGATGGGGAGGTTCATGTTCCCTTTTTAAATATAGGTAAAATATAGGTACCACAACTGCCTCCTTCCATGATGATACTAGGTGCTCTACTATTGCAGGCCTGAGCATATTTGTTCTCAAAGTAGGCCAAAATGACCTATTTTCTTTAACTAAGTCCATAGGGGCACCATCTGGACCTGGTGCTACTCCAGATGGGCTTGTATTTATCACAAGTATACCATCCTTTACTTCTGTGGGCCGGGTAAATAGTCTTAAGGCCCCCTGCTCATAGAATACTGCTACACCGTTGACAGTATTAAGTTCAGGACTGGCTGGGTTGAAAATGTTGGACCTATGTCTGAGCTAGGATAAGAGACTCAATCATGGCTTTCTGATATCCTGAAAAAGTAGGGGTAGCTGACCATTTTCCAAAAATCTGCACTATCCTTGAATACTCTGCCTTCTCCAGATCCTCCTATGCTTTTGTTCTAATCTCCACTTTCCTAATGTCTAAGATTTCTTTGTACGCCCTTCCAGTATACTTAATTTGTTCCCTGGAACGCGGGTATTTAGAAAGGGCTGATTTGAGTTGTTTATGAGTGGCTGTGCAAGCAGGATTAATCCAACTATGTAAAGTTTTGTGCTTCGACACAGTGGCGACTCCTCCGCTAAGGCGGAGGAGCGTTGCCCCACTGTTCTGCGAGCAGTTTAAAAAGGAAAAATATAATGATAATAACACAGTGTTATTATCATTTTATTTTTCTGTTCCTGCTTAGGTGCCGGGCTGGGCTGGCCAGAGCTGGGGAGAGGGGGAGGAGTGGAAAGCACACTCTTAGTACGTTGACAGTTTGGCTGGCCGTCTTGGGCCGGCCAAACAGTCATATGCACTTTGCATGTTCTCCACCGGCTGTATTGCACAGCATGGGTGGAGAACATGCACAAACTCCCAGTCCCTCTCTGAGCAACGAACCAAGGCACTCAGACTAATCACAAAGCTACTGTAAGGCAGCATCATGATTGGCTAGGTGAGTCGGGGAGATTGTGTGCTTCTTGCTCTTGGAGTCGTCCGAGGAGCCAAAGAGGACCGAGAGGCATCGGCCGGCCTGCATGTAAGTGCTTTTAAAAAAAAAAAATCATTTACCCCGCCACCATGCCTTCCCTGCCCACCACACCATTAAGTATCGGCCGCCACTGTTTTTACAATTTAAGTGCAAGTAATCTTGAAGAAATGGAAGTGCAAACTGAATTAAAGGACTCTATAATATTCTCAGGATCTTCATCGTGGGCAGTCAATATTGTGATAGCATGGCAATTATCCCTAACAAGGTCAATTGTTTCTTGTCAACATTCTCCCATTCGATCCTAACCCTTTTATTTTGAGTGTAGACTAATTCCTGGATCTCCATGTGAAAGGTGTCATCAGTAAAATATAAACCAAGGGAAACCGTAAGTGGATTGTGATCACTGATGAATCTGGAAACTGCATTGTAATCTAACAAAAAGGGCATCAAGTCGAGAGAGAAGATCAAAAATTGAAATCACGGCAGCTTCCATTATCCTCATAAGTCAGAGTAGTAGGAGCATCTACAGACTTATGGTAGCTCACAAAAACCACGCTCCTTAAATTTCAAATCCTATTTAAAACCTCCCAAATGGGACGTGCTTGAAATGAATCAACTTTACCCCTTCTATATCGTTTAAGCCACAGGGCATATTATTGCTTGGGTTGCACAGATGTAGATTAAAATCTCCAACCCGTGGAAATAAAATCTCTTTTTGTATCCCTCTTGAACATTGACAGTGTCAGATTCAATCTCATCAATGACCTAGTTCTAAGAGTGAAAGTGGACAGGTACTGTATCATGATACAGTGTTCTTTAAAGAGGTATGTCTTCAGCTCTTTCCTGAATTGGAGTAGGGCTGGGAAGTCATGATGGATACAGGGATGTCATTTCGGATCCTGGGTGCCATAAATTGAAAAGACCTGTTGCCTTGTTTTTTTCTTTTTTACACTTCTTCATCTTCAGTCTAATGATGGGCAAGCTGCAGATGTGCCGAGAGCCACCAGAGATGGTAAACTTGTCAGGAGATTGTGTGGCCTGGCAAGAGCAATCAGTAGCAATCCTTCAGGGTGAGGTTGTTGTTGATGTGAGTTGATGAGGTCATATTTCTTACAGCCCTTGATGAGGCATTCTGTTTCCGGCTGAATGCCCTTAATGGGTCCAATGTAGCATTTTGGAGGCTGTGTAGCAGGGCATTACAACCATTTAGGTTGTGGGTGTAAACAGAAGTTCTGAAGTCCCTGTCTTGGAAGAATAGTTTTCCTTTTTTGAAGAAACAATTGGTACCAGGCCATCTTAGTTTTCTTGACAATGTAATTGTGTACAGGGTGATACTGAGAAACTTAGTACTGATGAAAGTTGGGTTTGAATCTGTGGTGGTTGAACATTGTTGAACTCGGAGTACTTATGCTCCAACAATTGTAGGACAGCCATTGTACTAATAATATATACTAATAATTACACAGATATAATCCAGAACAATACATCTTATTCCTGCATGAATTCAATGTAAAGACCAACAAGAAGAAAAGAGTGAGTATTGCTTGACCCTAAAAGCCACTACAAAAATCAATTCACTGTATAAAACTTGTCTAGAAAGTGGAGCTCAGCTTGTTGGCCGTCTAGATAGAAAATTCCATTTTCAAAAATGACCAACAATTATGCCATATAAATTACTAAAATTCATTACATATAAATTCACCTCATAAATTCATTGGGGAAATCCTGTAATCTGACAGATTTTACAATTTGTTGAATCAATGACTCCAGCCATACTAGAAATGAATACTTGAGACTTATAAATTTGCTTTTACATTTTTAGAATGAGGAAAAGTGTGAAGCACTGTACCTTGATCTGCCACCTTATCGATGTTCACCTTGAGTTCATTTGCCATGAAGCCAATGACTGAGAAGATGACAAAGCCTGCGAAGATGCTTGTGGCACTATTAGTGCATGTTACTATGAGTGTGTCTCTGCAGGAGAAAAATGTTGATAGCAGATTTTATGAATATAGGATATCTAAACTTTAATAGTCACGCTATTCATTTACGGCACTCTCACCAGCTTTACAACAAAAACAGAAGCAATTTGTGTAAGTTAGAAGAACGAATATAGCACATAAAATCACACACAAAAATTCACTTATGAATCATTCTGTAAACTTAATGTGCACACCACAGAAGTGTACAAGTTCCCTTTTCAGTGGACTATTGTATTGCTCTTGACAAGATACTTGCAGAAATCTACCACTTACGTCATCATGCACAATTTCCTTCTCAAGATATGACTAGGTAGTGTGTGGCCCAATGAGGCTACTTACAGAGATTCTCATGATATTATATACCTGATAGGATATCTCATCTGGGGAGGCAAAGCTGCAAAGACTACCAATGATGAGTGGGTTATATTATGACAAATGATTTCAAAAGTTGCAAAACACTAGGAACATGTCATGCAAAGAGCAAAAGGAGGTGGAATATAGCTGCCTCTTATCTATCTATCTATCTATCTATCTGTCTGTCTGTCTGTCTGTCTGTCTATCTCTCTGTCTGTCTGTCTATCTATCCACCTGTCTTCAGGTATATCTGTCAATCTCCATTTCTATCTAATATTATCCTAAATTTAGAATCTTCTTAATCTTCTACTACGCCCATCCCTAATCTCTCCCCTTCTCCTCCCCATGGTATTTCTCTCTGTCCTATCTTCTTCCTCTGTCTAAAGAGAGAGAGAGTAATCACAATACAAAAGACAGTTTGTCAGCAGAAGAGTTCTCCAAAGACTATGACTATACAATGTGAGAGGGAGGAGAACACTCATAAGATGAATGCATGAACCGGACACTCAGCTGTAGGAGTGAAGAAAATAACTGAATTTACGAAGTCCTGACACAGAAATAGGGGATCATTAACAGAGAACTCAAATGTGTAAGGAATGCATTTTAAAAACAAATTTCGACTTACAGACTAAATTAGAATTGCACTTTAGAATGCGTTTAAACCATTGCAGAAATGTTTTCAAATAGAAAAATAACACATAGGGAAAATGGGCTTGCTTAAATATATATGAAAATAATGTGAAGAATTTTTTTTGTACTAGGCTATCATTCTTAAATGTGCCCTTTTATTTAGGCCCAAGCCTTTTCTTTCGACTCTTGCTCATAGCTAAGTAGACGTTTATTTAGGACTTTTTGCCTAGCACCAGCATTTTCCTGAAGAATGTGCTGGCTTCAAGCTTATGTTTCCGTAGCTTCATCATATCATACCATATTAGTTTATCTATATAACACTGAACCTTTCTGTGAGTTCATAATGAATAGACTGTTAGAATGAAGAATAATTTAGATATATTATGTATGCTTAACTTCATTGACATATTTGTTTCAGGGCATCTGACTAGCCTTTGTATTCACAATAGACATTGAACGCAGCTTTTAGCTTAGATAAGAAGGTTCTCATGAGAACTTTCCTCCATGTTTCTAACACATAGAAACAGTGCCGTACTATGTACCGGCATGAATGTTTACCATAGGAATCGGGAGAAGTAACGGATGTTGACGACACCATCGGACCAATGCTACTGTAACGATCATTCCTCTATCACTAATATTCTGCTGATTGCTACTGCAGCTGTGGGGGACTTGGCTGAGTTTCTAGAACGACTCTTTATGGGAAGCTCTAGCCTCTAACTATGTTCCGAAATCTTGCTCGTTTCTGAAAAAGAACTTCATGGGTTTCTGTGCGTAGGGTAGATTAGGCTCTTTAGCTTAACTAAGATAGTGACAATTTCCTTTATGGAACACTCTGCATTGATTTATGCTGTCACTAATTAATCTTTTACTCAATATTTCTGTAAACTGGACTAATCTGAATAAAGATGACAAAACCATACTAATCCTTTAAGATAAATAAATGTTTTGAAAATTCATTCAACCTCTCATTTTTGACTGAATATTAAGGATCTGGCAGTTGATGATTTCTGCATGACTTGTGTTTTGTTCCTGCTCCATTCGTACCATGGTGGCAGAGGTCTATCTGACCTGTCAAGCGCCATCTCGATTTCCAAAGGTCAAAATTTGTAAGTCGGGGTGTTTAGTCCTAAGAATTATTTGGCCAATTATTTAGGCCTAACAAATGTGAAGCTGGAGAAGGGGTATGTTTTTTTTTAAACAGCTGGCAGGTAGACTGAATGGGCTAGGGGATAAATAATTAGCATCTTTTGTTTTTGTGTATCAACATCGCTGTTCAAGCGTCCACGGTTAGAAAAGTGGACTTGTCTAGCAAAACAAAACATAGCCTTACTGTTTCATGGCCAATAAAGATCCTACTCACTTTCCCTATTGTCTAGTCCTGATACTCCTGGCCCTAAGTGGTGTCCAGCTGACAACTGCTTTCTCAGTAAAGAGTACCTGTACTGAAAATCATGTGCGCCTGGCTCTGCCCAGTAGGCAGCAGAGTAAAGTCATTTTAAAGTGTGTGCAGCTGGTGCATGGAGATATGTGACTAGTGGCATAAATGGACAATGTAGTCAGGAGCGGCCCGTATTTATTTAATTTACCCTCGTCATCTGTCGAATCACCCCCACCCCACCGCCCCATCTCTCTACCTGCATAGGCCGCTCTTGGATGTAGAACTATGAGGCCAGAGTTCCCACACTGGCTTCCCCAGCTGTGATTTGGTCAGACTGCTTTATATACAAGTGTATTAGTTTGCATATGGGTTGATACTAGGAATGTTTACAAACAAAACAATCTTCAGAATTAGCAAACATTACTTTCTTGATGTTATATCTTCAAGAAATTGAATGAGAATTTTTCTTATTTACTACATTAAGTAGAAGTATTGTTTTTTTCCTGCATACTGGGAAGAGAGTAAACAGCTTGTTTCCTGAATTCATGTTGTAAGATGTATTATTATTACATATACTACACATCATCTCTTTTTTTCTACTAAGGTTATTTATTTTGTCATGGAGTTTAAATGCATGGAAAATCATTAAATAATTGAAAAAACTTTTTTGCAGATATTGTTTTTGTGGAGGCAGATGCATTCTCTGCTGCTTCTAATAGCAATAGGGTTGTTTTACTTGAATTTTGCTGCAGGAGAGGCAGTTAGACACCTCTTGAGCCTGCAGTGTATCTGTGCTAGTGCTGGCTGGAGTTGAGATTCAAATTGGATTCCAAACTTCTCAGTCATACTTTATAAACCATGCACCTCACTCCAAGCAGCAGTCCACCTCACACGTTGAGTCCCATGTCTGGAAGCGTAAGGCCCCGCTATGGGCCAGGCTGTCTTTCTCGCTCCATCTGACAACTCCCACACCCCCCATCCAATCCCACTTGGGAAAACAGATCTATTTATGCACATGAGCCACATTGCAAAATTCTGGGCTGGATGCAAAAAGTACTGTTTGCAAACTGACCAATGATACATCAGGCCCTAAGTTCATAAAATGGTATGGAAATCTGAATATACCTCTTAATTCCAATATAGATACTGTACCTGTAGCAATTATTGTGAAACTTGTTATAGGATGAGAGAGTTATCAGACCTCCCCAGGCAGCAGATAAGGAGAAGAATATCTGTGTGGCTGCATCCTTCCAAACCTAGAACAACAATGAAAATGAAGTGAGCTTAAATGGCACATACACTTTCTATTTTAGAGACATTCACATGCATTTCTCACTTTCTAAAAACTACACATTGAATAGGCTGAGAAAATATTGTCACAAAGCCAAAACATTATTGAGAGCAAAAAACAACAGCAAACAAACATACCAAAATAATGAGTGTAAACACTACCCAAATCTCTGCAGTTAACTAATCTATTGAATAATTACAGCTCTACTATTAATAACAAAGCTATGATATGATGCCTACCAAGGACTTTAAACCCTTCAAAGTGTGGGCTGTGTAGTTGGAAGGTGTCAAGCATGATGGATGAAATGTAGGATGGTGTGATATAGAGTAGATCAAGAGTGAGGAATATGAGGTTGTTTAGGGAAAGTTGATTTGAAAATACACAGTTGCCACTGAGCGTTTAATCATTGTGGAGCTGTTTTTTGCCCCTGGGCACCACTCCTATTATCCTTTGTACTGAAACAAAGAAGTTACCCTAATGTTATGTAGTGTGCACCGTGCATGAATATTTTATTACCTAAGTAAACAACTTCATCCTACCCAAATTTGCATTATTCCAGTTTGAATATGAGACCAGCATCTTATAAAACAGCCAATACTTTTCTTAAATTCATATCATGTTCCTCTATATGTTTGCCAAAAATTAGGAAGTCACCATGGAAAACTGGTTGAAAGCTGTAAAGTCCTTAGGTTCCTCATCCAATTCTACCTGGGGATAAGCACTTGTAAGGTCAGTTGTAGAAAACACTGTAGATCCACCCACAGCCTCCATTAGTTCTTGTAATTCAGTAGTAGGAAGCTGTCAGTCCAAATGGAGTAATTTTGCTTTATTGTTTTGACACAAAATTACCAAAAAGTAGGCGATTACACCTGTTCGCTTAATTAGGATTAATTTGCTTAAAAAATAATCATACCACTTGAGCACAGGAACAGCTAATTTAGATAACATGTACATTGGCTGGCTGTTCTTGTTCGGTAGCATTTAGCGCTATTTTCTTAGTGCAAAATGGATCAGCATGTCCATTTTAGTCGTGAGGGTACATTTTGCACTAAGAAAATAGAACTAAATACTGGATTATGCTCCTCACGTAATTCCATGTAATCCCACTTAATTTTGCTGTAATTTTGCATAACTATGTGATAGCAATTTACATGAGTTACACTCACCCCTAGTTCTATAATTTCTTTAGCACACAAATCTTATAGGACCTCTTTGAGTTTTTCCACTTTATGATGTATTGGTCTCACATTATCTCGGGTCATTATCGTATGTTTGACCCTTTAAACTTTCCCAACATTTGTTTAAAAACCTCCCCAAATTCATCCTCCATCACAACATATCTCTCACACCTTCTAGTATCTTCATACATCACATACACTTGAGAGTGTGCCCTAGGATTCAAACGCTTTCCCAATTTCTCTTGGTGAGGCCACCCCAAAATAGCTCTCCTCAGCCACAACAAACAGGCTCTCGGTCATCTTGCAAACGTTAAAATTTATCTCAGGCCAAAAGGATCCTTATTCTCAATTCTATGTTCCGAATACCTTCTCGACACACAAAAATGGGCTCTAACCTCCTTCCTGGCCCCAATATTTCAAACAAAACACTACCAACTATGGTATACCCTGCACAAGAGTCCACCATTACATTTAGCAATACACCATACATAAGTACATCGCATATCAGTAGTGCTTTAGTCCTACTCCCTCCAATGCTCTCATCAACACACAAAACCACATCCTCACTCTCGCTCATAGTATTATCATCCTCAGAGACAACACAATTTACTTGCTTGCTCAATTCTGTACATACTCTTCTAAAGTGTCCCCTCTTTTTACACCGATTACACGCCTTGTCAATCACTGGACAATGCTTAGTAACCTGTAACAATAACCACCCTTCCTTTAATTGGTCTGAACACTACCTTCTTTGAAATGACTTTTCTTTTCGATTTTATTTATAAGCCCCAACTTTGGACACAACACTTACTCCCATGCTTTCAGCATCTTTACCAACTAACTGCAACCACTTCTCTAATAACTTCATACTCTTTGCAGCCTTAATTACACTGTCCACAAAGCAATGGCTGTAGCCCACAATCTCTTCTGTACCTTTTTAGATTTGGTCTTTATTTATATTTGGCTGCACAGTACTTGCTCATATGTGAAGTGCTGAAAATCCCATGAATCTGCCACTGCACATTAAAGCTGACACATAATGATTAGTACCCTCCCCCTTCTTTTGGTATCTCAAAAGAAATTTGTAGCATTCCAGAACTACATTTACTTTCTTCCCATATCACATTTGCATCTGTTTGGCCACAGTTTGGTAAACATTCCCATTACCCACATGCTGTCATGAAGATACATTCTTAAACTCTTTCTACCCCACCCACCCCAATGTCTAATCCATTAATAATAATTGCCTCTGTGGTGTATATTTACCTTCCTCCAATATATCAGCATTCAATTGAAAAAAACGAATCCACTTGTCCCACTCAAAGTCAAAAAGCCAAAAGATTCTTTATTTGGCTACAAAGAGCCATAAAAAATGCATAAACAAAATAAATAACAATTAAAAAAATTAACAATAAATATATAAAAACATTTGACCTACTAATAGATCAAAACAAATGTCACGTAATTCATGTACAGCAAGACCAACAACCAGGAAGTAATGCAAAGTGACATATATTAAAAACTGTTTCAAGATCATATTACCTATAGCGTGATGAAAGTCATAGTGTCGTCTTATAATTCTAACATGGATCTCCTGATTTTAATAGCCTGCAGAATGAAGTTAACCACAGCTGAACAGAAAAGTTCTGTGAACAGTTGCTGCAGACAAAGAAGTGAAAATCTCGATTCTCTGATGTTCATAATGCACAATAAAGGTACTAAAAACTGTTCTCCCTGTACGGTTTAAAATGAACACAAAAAAAAGAAGAAGTGTAGTGTGGACTGCGAAGGTAATAACTCCTCTCTCCTAAAACCAACCTTCATAAAAGTACTACAAAATGAACAATATTTAACCTAAAATGAGTTGACAAAAAACTATCCTGGCTATTACTCACAAATGTGAGGTATAGTTTTAGAGTATTGATGGTGTAAAACAGAGAATAAGCTAGCTCTGACGGTTTACAAAATTCTCTTGTCTCCCTTATATTTCTCACTGTAGGAAATCTGCCTTTTCTGCATGTCACCGCATATTTTCTACCTTTTACATGACCCTATATTTCTGGTGGCTTTAGAACTCCTTGCATTTTGCCACCACCAGTAAAACACTCCTAATTGGTATATTTAACTTGCCTATAAGTCCCTAGTATATGGTACAAAGTGTACCCAGGGCCTGGAAGTTACATTTCAATAGTGGACTGCAGTACCTACTGTGCCATCCACCACAGTGACAGTGCATACATGGTTTCAGGCCTACCCTTGTAACCTTATTATAGCAGTGTAGAAACTGCAATTCTACCTGTCACAAGAAACCCTTCTGACAGGTCAAAACCTCCCTTTAAAATATCAATAAGGGGGCGTGGCCAAGATGGCGCCAAGGTAGGAAGCGCCTGGCTGTCTCTCCTGCCTGCCGCCGACTTAGACTGTGTCATGAGCCCTGCCTAGTGGCCCGGAATGACTGGAAAAACCGGGAGTGGGGCCGCTTAGCTTGGGGGCACCAACGCTTCGAGAGGGAAGCGCTGTCCTGGCAAACCGGAGCCCAGAACAACATCGGCCGGGAGGCCGCGCAGACGCACACCGTGGCCTGGGCGAGGCAGGGCCTCTCATGACGAGGGGGCCTGGCACTTTGAGGGTCAGAGTGCGAGCACCCTAGAAGACCCTGGTGGGCCATATTGAAGCCGGACCCCACAGGTGAGGAGCACCCCTGGAGCAAGACGGACGGCCGTGGGGGTGGCGCCCCCTCAGAGAGCACAGCGAAGACCGGGAGCGGAGACGGGGGGAGCCGGGCCCTTCCTTTTCCTTGCCCTGCTGGAAGGATCACCTCGGGCCCGCAGCTGGGGCACGAGCGAGGGCCGGGGGCAGCAGCAGGTGGAGCCGGGCCCTCTCTTCCCCGCAGTCTGCCAGATGAATTGACCCGAGCCTGCACCCGGGGCAGCAAAGTCTGGCCCAAACACTAGGGGGGTTGCCCGGGAGAGACGGGGCATAGCCTGAAAGCGGGAGGACCCGGGGCCTCCCTCTCCCAGACATCACCTGGGCGGATCGGCCCGAGCGCGCCATCGGGCATAAGTGGGGAGCGAGAGGAGTGCCAGCATGACCGGACCTAGGAGCAGAAGAGGGAACTGCCTCGAACATCGACGAGGGGAACCCGTAGGAGACAGTGAGGGGAACCGGGGGGAGCTTGAGCACCCCCGGCTGTAGGGGCGGGCGGGCGTCCTGGGCCGGGCCCCGGAGTGCGGGAGCCCCCGCCAGTAGCGGGAGGCCCGCTAGAGTGTGAAGTGGGGCTCTGTTTTCCCTGGCGACTGACAGAGCCGCGTGGGCCCCGCAACAACAGCGCAGCAGCGTGGGTCGCTTGGTGCTCTGCGTTCCTCTTGCATCAGCCATAAACAGCTATAAACAGGCCCAGTGAATAAAGGGTGGGGACTAGTGCCCATGCATTGGCACGCAGAAGCACGCATTGGCGAGGTCTCTCCGGTCCGGTGCACCAAGTAAGAGGACGTATCCAAATGGCGACTGCTCGTCCCAAGAAGGATCGTACCCTCAAGGAAATGCTGTCTCGTCAGACGGTGGAATCAGCCCCACAGCTGGAACATACCGGGGATCGACCTGACCAAACAACCTAAGAGCCAGTGACCAGTTCCTAAATATAGAGACGTTATTCACGACTCTCCGGGAACACCTTCAGTCCCAGAAGCGCGGCCTCTCACAAGACATCAAGGAGGTCCAGAGGTACGTGGACGCACTAGGTGAATGAGTCACGGAACTGGAAGACAAAGAGGGGGGCCGGGTAGAGGAGACCGAATCGCTACAATAGGAGGTCCTCCACCTCCGGGAGCAGCACATAGACTTGCAGTCCCATCTGGAGGACCTAGAAAATAGGTCCAGACAGAATAGTATATGGATAAAGGGTGTGAAATCCAAGGCAGAGGGGGACGACATCTTCAGTTACACTAGGGACCTTTTCCGCCATATTCTGGGTGACCCCACGGACGCTAACATCCAAATAGCCCGGGCCCATTGGGTGGGTCAACCCAGAGCGAATGCAACTACTTCTCCAGACATCCTGGTTTGTGTGCATGACTTCCAAGTTAAGGAGGAGATCTTACATAAGGCACGCAACATGCACCCCATCACCTTTCAAGGACAAATACCAGCTCTTTTCCAGGACCTGGCTGCTCTCAAGCTACAGAAGCGAAGAGTGTTTCGCCCAGCCACAGCGCATTTAGGCAGTCACGGGATATCTTACTCATGGGGCCACCCTTTTCGCTTAATTTTTCGCTGGGAGGGGAGGCTTCATCAACTACGGTTGTTCACAGAGACTTGTAAGGTGCTGGAGCCACCCGGAGAGCACCAGGCTCGGAGCCCCTCCAGCCCCTCACAAAAGAAGCGTCGAACAGGATGGAGAAGGCAGGGTCTAAGGCGGACAACAAACAGGCCCGATCTGGAGGAGATCGCGAAGGGTCAGCAGGCGGCTCTGGAGACATTGCCATCAGCTCTGACGAAATCAGATGAGTCTTAAAGCTCGGGACACTTTACAGCATTACAGAGTATACGGGTCTGGCGGCGGGCAGAGGGATACAGGTCCACTTGCCACACACAATACCCCATTGGATTGACCATGCAGCATTTCTCTGTTGCAGGCCTGAACGTAGAACACTGTTCCAAGTTGTTTGTTTTATTAGTTTATTTGTTTTATTTAAGTTACTTATTGGGTATGCCCTCACCTTCACATGGGGTCCACCAACGACTATATGATTGGGCGTGGCTGGTCCCACCGCGACACATCCCCGCCTTCTGAGGAGGAGGGTGGTGGTTACAAGGCAGGGAACTTGCAGCCTTCCTTAGGGTCCCATGACAGACACCTCTCTTAGAATCCTCACATTAAATGTGCGAGGCCTCAATAACCCCACTAAGCGGAGGGCAGTACTTGCATATCTCGAGAACTCAAGAGTGGACATCTGCCTCTTGCAGGAGACCCACCTCCTTGCAGAGGACTGCTTTCGACTAAGGACTAGAACCTTCCCCCAGCAATTCTTTTCTTCATCCTCAACTAAAACTGCAGGAGTGACCATATTGGTGGCGAACTCCTTCCGGGGAAAGGTGGAACAGAAAGTCGCCAAGATCAGAGGCAGACTCCTCATATACCGCTACACCCTAGCCAGTAGATCCTTAGTGATAGGCGCAATGTATGCTCCAAATGAGCAGCAGGAGGTGTTCTTAAATACCGCTATAGGGAGAGCACTAAAGACGAATGAAAATATGATGCTGTGGGGGGGGGACATTAACCTGGTGTTTGATAACTCTCTGGACAGATCAGTACAGAGACACGGGCAGACGGGAGCCAACTCCAGTGAGGGGCTTGCATGGTTGCGAGACTTAGGGTTGATGGATCTCAGGAGGATTAACCACCCAATCTCCAGGGAATATTCATTTTATTCTAATGCACACAAGACCTATGCCAGATTAGACTATTTCTTAGGCACAAAAGGAATACAGGCGCTTACAAAAGACATAGATATACACACTGCATCGCTCTCAGATTATGGGGCTGTAATGATCTCGCTGTCCTTTCCCTATACAACCCCCCGCACTAAACAGTGGCGCCTCCGCAATACCATGCTACACTGCCCAGAGGTTACAAAGCAGATTCAACAGGCAATCACTGACTAGCTTACACACAATGACACCCCAGTGACCTCGCCGGCTGTACTATGGGAAACGCTTAAGGCAGTTATAAGGGGGGAGCTTATAGCGATTGCAGCGGCAGACAATAGAACTTGCTGGGGGAAGAGGGAAGACAAAACGGATCAAAGAATTAGAACGCATACACCAACGTACAGGTGCCCCTCGGGTGTGGCGTCAACTCTCCAATACCCGCTCTCAGTTAGCAGCTATAGATATGGACAGGGCGGAGTATTCCGCTCTCTGCCTGAAACACTCGTACTATGTGGGGGGGGACAAATGCGGCCGACGCCTAGCTAACACATTACGCGTTAAAAGGCAGGAACAGTGCATCCACTCAATCCGCACGACAGAGGGCGACTTGGCATTAGATGATAAAGATATTGTGAATGCCTTCAAAGACTTTAATGCACGTCTCTATTCAGATCAAACACTGGACCCTACGGTTGGAGCTCAATATTTCCAATCATCACGCACAACACCTCTCATGCAAGACCAATCGGAATCCCTGGATGGAGATATCCGTATGGAGGAAATTATATCAGCCATCTCCCGGCTAAAGCTGGGAAAGTCACCAGGCCCAGATGGATACTCAGCAGCTTTCTACAAGACATTCTGTCCTGTTTTAGCTCCGATCCTGATGCGACTATTCAATTCTTTTGCGGATCCTGGGGCGATTCCTGCCTCGATGTTTGCAGCCTCAATAATAGTCCTTCCTAAACCGGGCAAAGACAAATCGCAATGTAGATCGTACAGACGTATCTCCCCCCTAAACGTAGACCTGAAACTATTCACAAGTATCATAGCACATAGACTTAACACACATATGCCCTCAATAGTGGACCCAGATCAAGCAGGCTTTATTCCAAAGCGACAAACCAGTGACAACACTAACCGCATTCTGCATATCATGGAGAAGGCTACCCGGGCTCAGGGGGAATACATGCTGCTGGCAATCGATGCAGAAAAGGCCTTTTACAGGGTTCATTGGCCCTGCCTTAAACAGGTCCTTATACACTTTGGGTTTGGGGAAAAGTGCAGGACATGAATTCGCAACTGTTATCACGCACCAACAGCATCGGTTCGACTCAATGGCTATACATCCACGCCTTTTTTGATTAACAGGGGCACTTGTCAGGTATGCCCCTTGTCCCCCCTACTTTTTTCCCTCTATATGGAGCCAATGGCCCAGGGAATACGTGCTCACCCGGAAATCGCTGGGGTGCCGTTTGGTGGCGATCGCCACTCCATTAGTCTGTATGTCGACGACGTGCTAGTGACATTGGAAAAACCAGCCACGTCTCTACCGGCCTTACTGGGAGAACTCTAGGCCTTCGGGGCTGCCTCGGGCTTTAAGATTAATGCAGGGAAGTCGCAGGCGCTCAGTCTTTCCCTTCCGACCCTGCTAGTGGAACAGCTTGTGAGTCCTTACCCTATACAATGGGCCACGGAGTCGATTCCCTATTTGGGGATTCGCCTCGCTACCACTACTCAGGCTACGGCTGCTAACAACTATCAAACACTGCTCAGGCAAATTCGCAATGATCTGGGAAGGTGGAAATGCCTCCAGATTTCCTGGCTGGGGAGGATAGCAGCAACCAAGATGACTATCCTTCCTAGGATACTTTACCTTTTCCAAACGCTCCCCCTGCCGCCACCGCCCGGCATGATCACCAAACTACAAACAGAATTATCACAGTTCATTTGGCAAGGCAAGCAGCCACGCATGAGATGGGCCATGAGCTACCTCCCTCCCGAGGATTGGGGTTTGGGTATCCCAGACCTTCACCTCTACTACCAGGTCTCGGAGTTTCACTACCTAGTCGAGTGGGGTGACCCGAGTCTGAGAAGCATTGGCTCTTCCGGGACAGGGCAGTGGCCGGAACATCGCTATGGAAAGTCCCCTTCCTGAGGAAAGCGCATAGGCCTCAAAATCGATAAAACTCCTCGATCACCCGGGTGACTATGATAGCTTGGGATCAGACTAGCATTAAACACGGGCTGACCACCTTCCTGTCCCCGTTGACCCCCTCTGTGTGATAACCCAGACTTCAGCCCGAGGATTGAGGCAGAGAGTTTCGCGGTGAGGAAGCAGTCGGCCTGCCGCTCCATGGGTCATTTCTTTGAAACCGAAGGGATGCTCTCCTTCCCCCAGAAGCGCGAAGAATACGGGCTCCGGGAGCCGGAGAGACTCCACTATCTACAACTTAGACACTGGATTGCACTCCAGCATAATAAACCAAATGCGCAACAGCACCTTTCTCAATAAGAGAAATGGCTCCTGGCCAAGGCGTCGGACAAAGGGCTTATATCCGAAATGTATGCACTTCTGATTCAAATTAACAAACACACACACACACAATGCAGGACAGGCCAGATGGAAAGTTCAGTTAGGGAGGACACTGAGTACAAGGAATGGAGAGAGATATCGCATAGAGCGCGCCACACAGCAACCTGCAATGCCCTCACTGAAACCCTCACCAAAATTGCTACATATTGATATTATACTCAGCAAGATTTCAAAAGATTAAGCCCACACAGAGTGCGGACCGTTGGCGAGGATGCAGAGGAAAGGGAACTTTGACGCACATTCTCTAGGAGTGCCCTCAGCTAAAGCAGTATTGGTCACAAGTACTAGATGACATAGATAGCCACCTGGACACCCAACTACCACGTTTCCCTGCATACATACTATTGGGCCTCCCAAATCCGCTCACATATCCTTTGAAATCCAGGCGCGGGCGACAGATAGGCATGGCATTGGGAGCTGCCGTCCAAAATAGTCTCAGCCACTGGGGCTCGCCACATATCCCCCCCCATATGAAATGGTTACATAAGCTATGGCATATTCTAGGAATGGAAAAGATTACAATGTTCGTGGCTGGGAAGCGAGCTGCATTCGGGGAGCTTTGGGGTCCCTATGTGTCACTACTCTCAAAGGAATTCCGGGAACTGACCTGCCCAAAATATCTTCGATTGTTGTGCTTAACAGAGGTGGCCTCGCCGCCACCAACCTAAGTACTTTGAACAAACTTAAAACTGTGCACCTATACTGTACCTATTTGCAGGTGAGGGAGGGAGGGGGATGTTGGGGAATTTGTTGCCAGCAAGAAATCAGCATTTTTATCTCATGGCCCACTGAGGCAGAGACCCTGCGGTGATTTATATATCTGTTGCTGACGCTGTTTGTTTTGTTAAAATGCTAATAAAAAAGATTTGAACCATAAAATATCAATATGTCACACCTAGGTAGGCTTTGTAGCTCACAAGGCATGGTGCATGATATTTAAAAGTAGGACATGGAGAAATTTAATGTTAACTTGTCGTTACAGTGACTAGCACTCCAAAGCTATTTTTCAATGTGGCAGGCCTAATTGTCCTATGTTGAAAACCAGAGTACAGATTAAAATCCCAGCACTGTATCTCAGGAATGGGACTAACCTGAAAAATTATTAAATAGCAATTTTTAATAGTTATTAAAAATCCAATTTAATGCTGAAGTCAGATTTTAATAAATATTAAGGAAATTTTACTTATAGAAAGTTACCCTTTCCCTGCCTGAAGCTCCTGTGTGTTATGGTGAATTGCTTTCCAACTTCTTCTAGCCAGAGATTATCGTTTGATACGGTGTGAAAGGCGTTGGGTGGACACTAGGATTACCATAGTACAATCCCCACACACACCACCAGCCCTCACAGCCCAAGTTTAGTGTGGTCAAAGACACTCACCATCTTAAAAATGTCCTAATTTGGTAGGGTTCACCCCCCGGACTTTCAGCCCAGTAGTTAGGGCGTATCCAAGAGTTTTTCCTACCCACAAGCTTATGCCAGGCATAAATGTGGCACCTCAGAACACTGCTGAACCTGAGGTAGAACAGAGGAGCACTGGACCTACTGCACAGGACCTGAGAGGAGCCCTGAAGTACTTGATCTTTTTTCCCAGTTTAGACCTTTCCTAAAGTTAACTGGATGTTCTCTTCCAATTCTCTATTGAACCATTCCACCAAACCGTTTTCACAAGGATTGTAAACAGGCGGTTCTATAAAGTTTGATTCCTTTCTTTTTTTAGAAAAATGCTAAAATTCTCACCAACAAATTGCGGACCATTATCTGAAACAACCACTTCCGGACAACCTTCTCTACTGAATATCTTTTCACAATACAAAATCACATTTGCTACCTTCACCTCCTTAAGGAGAGTAACTGCTGGCACTTGGGGGAATAATCCACAAGAACAGGAGCAAACTTACTATTAGGACCTAGACACTCACACGGGCCCCAAATGTCTATGGCAACTTTCTCCCAAGCCCTACTGGGAAAAACCAATGGTTCAATAGGTGTTTCTGAAACTTTATGCGTTTTATTACTACATGTGCAAGGCCCACAGTCACAGACAAATCTCCCAACATGATTGTCCATTCCGGACCACCAAAAATCATTAAGCAACCTTCTTTTCATTGCGAATATGCCATCATGTCCTTCATGCAACAGTATTAATAATCTTTGACATAAACCCTTTGGCACCACCGACCTGTCACATCTTCTTACAATGCGAATTTACAACAGACAACTCATTCCACATGGGTAGAAATTCACTTAAATCTGACTTCTCTTTTTAACTCACATTCCCTGGATCATGTAACTTGGAAATCAGTAATTGCACAATTTCATCATCCAGAAATGCTTCCTTCTACTCGTTCTCCCAGATTGCTCTCTAACAGACATCACCTATTTCAGCAACCCTCCACTCATACGCCTCGAGTTGGGTATCGTCAAACAAGGGTTACCGAGACAAGCAATCAGCTTTGATAATTTTGGATCCGGGTACATACTTAATAGTGAATGTAAATTCTTGCAGGCAATATAGCCATTTGGCAATGCGTGTTGTTGCTTTTCCAGCCCCTTTTGTGGTGAACATGTCAATCAATGACCTATGGTCCTTACGTAATTTGAAGCGAGCACCCCACACATACATTCTGAAATATTGTACCTCTCACCAATAAGCCAATGCTGCTTGCTTTTTTGATAGTGGAACACTTACTTTCAGCCACCATCAATGTGCATGATACAAACGTTACAACTCTTCAAACCTCTTCTCTACCTGCATTAACACTGTACCAATTCCATATGCACTGGCATCTGTCGCAACAATAGAAGCATCCTTAGGATCGAACGGCTTCAGAACACCAGAATTGACAATTGCTTTCTTTACTTCGTGAAATGCTAGCTTACATTCATTAGACCAGTCATACTTGGCTCCTTTCTTCTTCAAGGATAGTAAAACATGCACCTTTTCAGAAAAGTGTTTGACAAACTTAGGGGCATATCAGCAACGGACGGCGATAAATAACGCAAAGCGCGCTTAGCGCTTTTGTATTTATCGCCGTCTATCGCTGGAATTTATCGCCCTGTTAGCGCGTTATTAACAACGCGTTTCTCCAGGGCGATGTAAATTCCAGCGATAGCGGGAATTGCTGTTTTGCAGGGAACATCGCTGGTTTTCCCGCGATGTTCCCTGCAAAACGGCAATATGCTTGATGATACGACCCTGTGGTCGTAACACAAGAATCCACCCCCATGTTAAACATACATGAGTCAGATTTAGCAGACGTTAGTTTTGGCGAAAACAGCGGTTTTCGCCCAAAACTAACGCCTGCTAAAATGCGTGTCGCCTTGTAAATATCGCGATGTGCACATCAGCGATATTTTACAGGTTGTACTGCCCAGTGACGCCCACTTTGCATCTCATTAGAGATGCAAAGCGAGCATGTCGGAAAACGGGTGCTAACATGCGCTAATGCATGTTAGCATCCCCTTGTAGATAGGGCGATAATATATCTCCGCTTTTTGGCTTTTAAAGCCAAAAAGCGGAGATAAGGCCCTTGTTAATATGCCCCTAAGAGTAGTACTCTGGTAACTCTAAGGAGGATTTTAACTGATTTTTGTTCCTCTGTGCAGGTGCTTTCTCAAAGGCTTCTATTAGTTTAAACTTAGTTTTAACCCCTTGCGAAGATAATGTGTGTCCCAGATATTCCACCTCCTCTTCCTCAAACAGTGGCGGCTGGTGGCATTTGAAAGTGGTGAGCATGAAAATGCGGGTGAGTGCACTGAGGCGAGAGAGCGAGCGTAGCAAGTGTCACCGACCGGCATACATTTTGAAAAAGAGTGTAAAAATTGTGTATTTTCAAGCAAATTTGAGAAAGCAACAAGGTTAATAAAGCAATTGTGAAAGTGTAGTTATGACATCAATAAGGAGATTTCATATGATAATTATGTAGGTAGCTGCTTATTCAGTATAACCACAGAACTGCATAACAGAAGACACAGAATATTGCGCATACAGAGGTACTTTGCTTGACTTTTCATGATACATATTCTGGTATCACCATTATTTACAATGAAGCCATCCCAACTTTCAGCAGCCCACTCAGAGCAATGGTTAAACTTTACAAGGGTAACTATGCCAGCTGGCATTAAACTGTCAACAGAAAGGATATGTTGGAAGCAGTTCTCTAATGAAGACATATAACTCATGCTAACTGGTGAGAGAAGCATTGGGGAGCAGCTTAAATGCCTGTGGGGGCCTGAGGAGGCTTCCCTACACATGTTAATAATAGGTTGGAATGGCTTCAAGGCTTCCACTCAGCAGCACTTTTTTGTATGCAGTGGTATTTATGTAGTGCACCGCAAACCTAGCTAGGGAACAGCAGTACTCTGGACATTATAGAGGTCTTGAGAAATTATCTGTTATGTACATCAAGAGTGGATTTACATCTTTGAACTTCATTAATGAATACATTTCACTCCTTTGGCATATACACATTTTAGGCACAGGGAGATTGAGTCGTACGCCCAGAATCAAATTTCAGTTGTGTCAATGCCAGTATTCGATCCGGGTCCCCACCGTTCAAAGTAAGCATCGATCTGAGTCGCTACACAATTTGATGGCTTGTTATTGTAAGTGTACAGCACGGCCATGGTAAAATTGTCTAGATGTGCATTCTGCACAAAACTCTGAGCTCGGGTAACACGGACATCATTACTAATGTGAATACCTGTGCTCAAGGCATGATGCACACATACTGAAGCTGAAACACACAGGCATGCAGCTGTGTAGACCGAGCAATCAAATGCACATCACATGAGGTTCAAGTACTTTCAGTCCACACACAGTCGGCACAGAGAACACACCACCAGCTCTGTGCATGTAACTCACAAAAGTAATCCACACTGTCATTTCAGAAACCGCTCACAAGGGTGTTAGCTGCACCAAAAGGAAGACGAAAAACGCTCAGAAACCACGCAATTGTTCTCTCACGGTACGGTACAGTCTCCCTACTGCACAGAGAAAACAGCAGAACTTAAGGGTAAACGTGCCGCACCTGCAGGATATTTAACAGAAGATCCGACACACTGCACATTATCCCTAGTTTTACCCAAGAAATCCAGAATAAATTAAAGCTCAAAAACATGGGTGCTGAATTAGAAGGAATCTTGGAGATATGATCGTAATCCGTCACGCACTAACAAGCTACACAGACTGTTATTAATAACTGTTTTGTTTTGTGTGCTTAAACAGCTTTAGCACACTTCAAGAGTTTCTGCATTGCTCGATTTTATTGCTGCAACCATAGACCGTACTCCACGAAATGATAAGGCTCGGGTTTTGAAAGTGTTTATGAAGCGTGTATTTCACGACTTTTTCAGCCGCAGTCGGCATGACTCGTGGGGGTGGGTCGCGCGGGGGTTTGGGGAGGGGGGGTGTGTGTGGGGGAAATACAAAAAAAAAACAAAGAACTTACCTTAACGCCTCCGCTCCTGGCCGGGTCCTGCGTTTTCCTGCTGCTTTCCTGCAGGAACAGGAAGCAGCCAGCAGGCAGCAGGCAGCCTCCCTCCCCTTGCCTCCCCTAAGCCAATCACAACGCTGCAGTGGCAGCATGCAGCCTACATAGAGAAAAGGGAGAGTGCACATGACTGGTTTGGTCGACCCAAGAGGGCCGACCAAACAGTCTGGGCTCACAACAGTGGGCAAGCCACTCCCCGCCTGCCCTCAAGCAGGACCGCCCACCCTCCCGCCCCCAACCAGGTACTTCTGCTTTCTCGCAGTGCGAGGAGCAGAAACATAAAATGGTAGTTTCACCATTTTATGTTTCTGTTTCTCGCACTGTGAGAAAGCAGTGGGGCGACGCTCCTCCGCCCTAATGGAGGAGCCGCCCCTATCCTCAAACCTACACTTGTCTACCCCAACTGTTAGCCAGCTTGTTCCAACGTCTTCAGTACCTTTTCCAAAGCTGAATCATGTTGTTCTTATTAAAACCACAATCCAAAATGTTGTCATGGAAGAACAACACATTAGAAAGACCACTCAACACACCTTGCATAATCCTCTGAAAAACCATCGATGCAGAGGCCAAACCAAAAGGCATGCATATAAATTGGTATGCTCCTTCAGGTGTGATGAAGGATGTCATGTGCTTGGAATCTGGATGCAACCGCACCTGGTGATAGGCACTTGATAAGTCTAATGTGGAAAAATACATGGCGTCTCACACATTCATCAACATTTCATTGATTCGGTGTAGGGGATGTCTGTCCATCCAAATACTCTCATTCAAATCGCTCAGTTCAAATCAAATCAAATAGTGCTTGTAAACCCCGCAGCTACTCTGTAGAGTGTCCCGGCACTACTGGTGCAATAGACCCAGGTCTTGCCACAGGAGAGACAAAATCTAAAAGGCATCATTAAAAAAACAAGTTTTCAGGCTATGTTTAAGAGAGCCCACATCCCCTGGTCGTACAAAGATTCCAACTTGTAGCAGCTAGCGCCGAGAAGGACGTGCCTCCCATCTCTTCCACCTCACCTTTGGCACAACAACCAACATTGCGTCAGCCGAACGAAGGGTTCTGGAAGGATGATAATAGGTGAGTCGCTTGGAAAGGTATTTAGGGCCTATACTATAGGAAGCTCTATGGACATGCCCCAATCCCTTTAACTTCACTGTCACCCATATGGGAAGCCAATTTAACTCCTTAAGATGGCGCTCCTAGGAATGTTGAGCAGGAGCCTAGCAGCAGCGTACTTCACCTACTGGAGTCTCTTACGCTGGTCAAGTGGGAGGCTTCAGTATAATGTATCAGCGTAGTCCAGCCGAGATGTTTTAAGGGCATGGACTACCATCTTCCGACAAGGAGCTGTAAGAAAGAACAAAAACTTTCTAAAAAAGCGGAGAAGGCTAAAGCAGATCCAAACTGTGCTTTCCTCTTGTGGCTTAAAGGACACGTTACTATCGAACTTCACTCCCACGTTCTTAACCACTATAGTTGTAGTCGGAGGAGAGGGAGCAGAACTAGGCCAAACCTCACCACCTCACAAAGGGGGGGTGGGGGAGAACCGAAAACCAGTACCTTTGTTTTGCTCATGTTACACTGGAGGTTACTCTGACATATCCATTGAAACACTGCTGACAGGCACGCTTCAAATCTGCAATGGGCACCAGAGATGTTACAGTCCCAAGTTAGAATAATCTGCGAGTCATCAGCTTAAGAGATGATCTGCATTCCAAAGGATTCCATCAGGGTTGCCAAAGGGGACATAGAAACATTGAACAATGTTGGGCTCAAGGCAGAGTCCTGGGGAACCCCAAACTCAATGGACTAAGAGTCTGACGAAAATGGCGGCATCCACACTGACTGATCTTTGTTCGATAAAATGTAATGCAGCCAGGCCAGGGCGGTCCCGCCCAACCCGATGTCCCGCAAGCATTGCATTAAGATAGAATGGGAAACCGTATCAAATGCCACTGAAAGGTCTAAAAGCAGCAAGTCCGCTTTATTCCCATTGTCCACAGCCATTGTAATAGTGTCTGAGACCTCACCCGAAGCAAACTCAGTGCAGTGTCCAGGGCGAAAGCCCGATTGGGAAGGATGCAGCATCTGGTTAGCATCGAGATAGCTAGAAAGTTGGATACTGACTAATTTTCCGAGGATCTTAGCAAAGGCTGGTAACAGGGAAATCGGCCTGTAGCTCGCCAGGATGGACTTATCTGCCGAAGGTTTTTGGAGCAGTGGGATCAACCTGGCATTCTTCCAGCAACTGAGAACAAAGGCCTGGAGCAATGAGTTGTTGATCAACTCATTCAGGATGGAGTTTATGGCCTCTGCAGTAGCACCCAAGATTCGGGGATGACAAGGGTCATCAGGGGACCACGACTTACAGGCTCTAAGGGCATGCTCAGACTCCTCCAATAAAATGGAGGAAAACTCTGTCAGGGAGCAAGATAATGGAAGAGGAACTGTCAAGGGCTATTCTAGAAACCATACTGGCTCACTGCTGTTAGTGACAGTGAATACTCCTTGGCCGTCTGACCCATAAGGGTCAATGCTGTTGTTGCACGCACATACGCAGAATCCATTGAACTTCTTTACCAAAACTATGGGACTGAGCAACTCGAAAGATTATATTGGCTATATAATCCCTTCTCTACACAAACGGTCCAATTCTTCTCTTAATTGGCTACCTAAAACCAAAGGGACATTGCGTACTTTATGTATTTTAAGTATTGCCCCTCTTTTCAATACAATGCGATGTTTAAATTTTTGCAAACATCCCAACTTCTGGGCAAACAACTTGGGATACATAGATTTCCATTTTCCCCAGTGTTTTGCGATGTGGATAACACTTGTTCAGGATGATTAGGGTCAAGTACAATACCTATTGCACTTTGCTCCTTCCACCATAGAAAAGTATTGCCCTTCTCTTCTACATACACATTCCCGACAGCTTTTCTGTTTTTCTATGTCAAAACTGCATCAAAAGAACCTATGACCAGCAATTTGACTCCACAATACCCTTGCGGGTCCACATCCGTGGAGTTTAGTTCGCAGTTGCCTAAATTTTCCCAAATTACTTTGTCGATCAAGGTATATGGAGAACACGAATCCACCCACATTGGAATTCCAAGTCCATTTACCTGAATGACACATTTAGGTGGATGATATACTTCACAGCATTTGATTACACTCTCCTCCTGGGTGCCGACCCCTGATACCACCAGCACCTCCACCCAGGGCCTGACTGGCCGTAGCGGGCACCGGGCATTTCCCCGGTGGGCCGCCAGGGTGGGAGCCGGTTTTGGGCCCCTGGGTGTCCGTTTTTGTTACCGGGGCCAGCAATATCGGCCCCCTGTAACAAAATCGGCCGAAACCGGCCCTAGCAAACAGCTCGCTCTCAGGGGGGCCGGCCGAGCAGTTTGCCAGGGCCGGTTTCGGTTCCCAGTCCAGCCGTGCCTCCACCACATCACTATTGGAGGCTTCAGGCTTATCTGCTTTTCCCTTTTGATCATTCTGAATCCAATTCACTTTAGACTTATCACCATCCATCACATTTGCCTTGCACACTCTGAAAACATGTCCCAACCTGTAACATCTGGCGTTATCAGCCAGACATGCACTGAACTCTGTTAAATGTCTCATATTGCCGCATCTATAACATTGTTTTTACATCATGGCAGCTTGTGAGTCTTTAGAACTTTTGTACCTCTTATCCTTTTTCTGTAGATCACACACACTTTTCTCATCGTTCACTTTAGTATTTTCTTGTCCTTCATTCAACTCTTTAACATAACGAGATGCATTTTCAATAAGTTTTGCTATACTGAGAAGGATCTTTCATGCCTAATAACTTTTCTTGAATGTTCATATTACATCTTCTGTTTCTCAATTGATCTCCAATGATCTCTTCATGTTATTCCCTGAATTTACAAGAGGCCGCTAGAGTTCTTAATACTGCCACATACTGCTCAATGGTCTATCCCGGTAACTGGGCATGAGAAAAAACAATTATGGCTTTTAATACTATGCTTATTTTCCTCCCATAATTTTCCTCCAAAGCTCCAATAGCCTTTGTATACTCATCCCCAGACCCCACATCAGCTTTTGACTCTTCATCCTTCTCTTCTCTTCTCTTTCACCATTAGGCACAGGTAAAGTTTTTAAATCCCTCCTGCCTTCCACACCAAGAATATGCCTAAAATATGTCCAATTTCCTTTTCGCCACAAACACACCCCCTCCAATGGCCTCAAGATATGTTTCAAACACTTCCCTCCAGTTTTCGCAAGCAATTACTGGAAATCCTGGTTGCTGCAAAAACATGGGAGGTGCAACTACCGTATGCATTGCCATTTTCACCCCACTAATATTCCAAACAAGTAAATAAGTCTCAACAACAAATAAATCAACTAAAATAAACAAAGTCGTCACAATCCTCACTCAGCAGACTTCTTACAATATCACCACAATGCCCTTTCAGCTTCAGCTTTCCTCTTCCTGAGATATAAAGTTTTTCTTTTTCCTCCTATTTCCTGCCTCCTTGTCAATGGCTCTTCAATCCAAGACTCTCCTTTGTCCTTCCTCTTTCTTTAGCCTCAGAAGCACAGGAAGCGATTTCAGACAATCCATGACACGCTGCCATAGCCACTCTCAGTACAGCACTCTCAGCAGCCTTGTCATTGCCACTGTCTATATCGATGACATCGTATTCACCAGCATCACCGGCAGCACAAAACGCTGTGAGTAGTTCCCCGCTGCGCTCCTCAACTGCGCACCAACATGAGATTCGGTGAGCAGCTTCCCCGCTGTGCTCCTCAACTGCATGCCAGCAAGGAACACAGCCCTGTGCGGTTCAGCACCGTTGCACTAACTGGATGCAGGCAATAGTCTACGCGACCACACACACGCAGCACGACCCTCTCAGCTGTTCCTCGCAATCACTTTAATCGCTCGTGGCTTCCCAGCAATGGCTGAATATGGCCCCACAGTTCTCCAGGCTACACGCTTCCTCAGTGCCCAGAATTCAGCACGTCGTGCCTTTAACAGCGCACAACACCCACCACTTCAGTCCTTTCATATCTTTCTTTTCCCGCTGCCTGTCGCTGATGCTGCAATCATTGTCTCCGATAAAGACAACTATATGGGGTTGCAAATACTGTTCCAGTATGCTTCCTCAGCTGTCATCAGTTGTCCTCTTCTTGTAAATCGCCATATCCCTTCCTCGTTGCCAATTTTGTGACCAGAATACAGGAGTTGTAAAAAAAATGTAGAAGTTTATTTGTAGAGCATCAATTCAACCGTACAGCCGCAGGCAGATCTCCCATCCATTATTTCCGAATCCCCCTGACAAAGAATTCCATCTCAGTAAGACCTCTATATTACCAGATAGTCTCATGAACCATAGAGTACATAATACACATTACCACTCACCACCAAAATCCAATATTCCATATCTACCACGCACAGCATTCTATAGTTCACATTCCATACCTACAGTAACCATTCCACATACTAGCTTACCACAGTTATTTTGGATAACCTTCATCTCCAGGCAATATTTACCTCAACATAATATTTCAACAGTGGATTTGTTTTTTAGCAAAAGAAATTTGCAAATTAATTTTTACACCAAAAGAAGACAAAACCAATTTTTGGGGGACATTTATCCAACCATGTTTTTAAACATTGGTAATTTCATAAGGTTGGGAAAGGTTTAATAATATGTCACAAAGCGTGCAAAAGGATTTGAGAATGCTCAACGCAACAGTTTGAACATTCAAAATGACACTTGACCTAGGCATATCATTATCTGCAAACAATAAGGAGTAAAGGTGATGTGAATGTTTAACAGCAATGTGTCATCAAGAGGACAGTATGCCTTACCTTTAAGTCAATGCCTCTGAAATCTTGAAATATATTTTCTTTTGATGGATACTGTCTACTGTGCTGCAGTTCAATCCTATTGCTACTAAAGTTTTGGACCCATAGGAAATTCTAACATTGACCTATCCCAAACATAACCTGTGAACAGTCTACATTTCTATCCTTCACTGTTAGAAATTCGTCATATTTGCCCTGCTCAGCCCCATTTTTTGTTAAATGATACTGGTGGTAACTAACTCTGACTGTACCCCGGGCTTTGCTAACCAGGACCAGGGTCAGTGCTATGTGCAGAAAGGTACTTATAATGGGGTGCACTTACAATTGCCAATGACAGACCCAAAAAGTTCCAAGTAGATAATAGGGCCAGAGGCTGCAATCTACCTTTAAGTCCCTAGTATATAACAGGGCATTGAGGTTTAGAGGGTCAGCATATTTCCTGCACTTGCATGTGTGCACTGCTGAGTGCTTGCTGTCCTTTTAAAGAACGCCTGGCCTTGCAGACTGCCTTTAAAAGTATAATTGTGTGCAAACTCGACGTCGGTGGTATGGGCTCTTTAAAAGTGATGGTCTACCTTATTGTTACATATTAGGCAACCCCAGGTCTTCCCTAGGAGTCCCAGGGACGGGGGCCATGTACCTATAAGCAGGGGCCTTATAAAAGATGTTTTATATGCCCTGGTGAGGAAAAACTGCCAGTTTCATTTTTCCCCATTGGAGCTATTTAGCTCCATAGGCTAAAATTGCAATATTATATGTAGATATAACTATTGCTAGGAAAGGAAAAAAATATAATTCAAGGACTTACAGGAGAGAAGTTATGGAACTTTCTCTTCTGTAAGCCAAAATCCAGCCTTCTAGTTGTCTCTGCTGATTGGTCAGCCTTAACAAGCTTAGCCGGGCTGCTTTGATTAGGTGATAAGTGGCCTGGCAGGAGCAAAGGTTATCTGATGGAGAGAGATCTGCAGCTGGGGAGTATGGGTCCAGCAGAGGGGGCTGGGTAAATCAAACTGAGCTCAAAGAGAGAGCAGATCAGTGAGAAATGCCAGGCCTACCTTCCCCCACATCCTGTGCCCCAGCCAATGGCAGGCTTAGGACTGGAATTTGCAGAGTTCAGGAGGAGGAGAGCCAATGGAAATGAGCCATCAAGTGGGTTGGTTTAGCTAGCTCTTACTCCTCTTGAAAGAAATCATCCATGTTGGATTTTAGAAGTGCAGTGCTTTGTGGGACAAGAAGATGCCACACTTTGAAGGAAGTGGTCATGCTTTTGGGTGGCATCCAGCATCTCATTGGACAGAGGTGCCCCTGCTTGTCTCCGCAGAACACTGAATAAATATGTGAGAGCTGCATAGTCTCTCATAACTGCTGACCGAAACTACAAGGAAATCAAGGACTGCCCTGCTGGAATCTGGATTTACACCCAAAGGCCTGTACTCTGAATGACTGCGCCTGCAGCACAATCTGGTACTACAGCCCTGGGGACTGTGCCTTGCCTTCAAGAAGGATTATGGAGTGAACTCTCTGCAAGCTACAGATTAACAGAGACCCCTTGCATCATCTCCACCAAGAGTACCCATCCTGGAGTGCGTCCAGTGGACTTTTAAGGATTTGGCCAGGTGCCTTGTGGGAATTGTGGTCCAGACATCCCAGAGACCATCCAGGAGATTCCAGACCTTTGGATTGGTGATTTGGGTGCTTTGTATCTACAAGGAGACCTTCAGGAAGCACCTCCTGAGGTTTGGAGAACTTTGGGGAAAAAAGCTCCATAAGGTTACCGACCCGACCAAGCCGACTGCCTTCAACCGCGACCCAGCCCGGATTTCAAGTTTGTCCCGCTGAAATCTCCAGAGCACCAGACTTTCAGGATTTGACTGGGGCCTTGCGGAAACTAAATCTGGTGAACCCTCTCTGAATCCAGCCTGCTGTGGAGGGTTGAGCGACATCTGAAGAAAAAGCTCCCAAAAAGTTTCTAAGTGTGAAGGTAAAATTTTGACCGGGGCCTCCTGCTAGTGTGTGCGACCAGGGCTCCATCGTGGTCGGCCTCAAACTTTGACTTTGTCCAGGACAAGGGTGATCAGATATCCCAGAGTGGTGCTATATGTGTTGTCTCTTACTTATTTGATGTATTGGTGTTTTTAAATGCTTTACACTCCTGTCTCCTAAGTTAGGCCTGACTGATCGTTGTCAGCTACCAAGGGTTGAGCAAGGGGCTAATTTACTGAGACCTTTACTGGACCCTATACCGTGTTAGTGAACGTATTACTAGTGGTAGGTGCATACTTACCCCTACAAATAACCCACTTTCCAACAACACCTTTCATCACTTCTCTGTCTTCCAGTCTAAAGCTCCATCTGTACCCAGTCCCTAGTCCCTCTTTACCAGTCTTTCTCCCTAGTCTGAATATCCATAGCAGTTCTTCGATCTACAGCAAGGACACCCCTCATCATCCCAGTCTTCTCCACTTCCTTATCCCTCTATCAGGGATAGAAATGCAAAATGTATTTGCGTATTTGTGAGGAGAAGAGGGTTAACAGAAAATGTGGGTTTCAGCCAGTATATCATCACATACTGGAATGTTAAAACAGTGATGAACAAGTGAAATATAGAGAAAGAATGGGAAAGAAAGAGGAATGTCTTTCAATAGGATGATTACTTGCTTCATAAGCATAGCAAGTAAATGTATATATGGCATATAGAGAGCTATTCACAAAGGTAACTTAAGTTACACATTAGTTAACACTTACACTTTTGAGCAACTTTACTATTTTGGGCAGTTCACAAATTGCAAGTGTAAAGTTACCTAAAACTGTAAACTTACTCATCTCCACCCCCTGAAAAAGGGGGTACAGTCAAAATTATGAGTGTAAGGTAGTAGTCCCTAAGAGAAGCAGTAGTATGTCTAGCACCTCATATATTTCTATGGGAAGGTGTTGCAGTACCAGTGGTAGGTCATGTGTGGTGCTGGACATATTGGAACTCTGAGTAGAGTAATTTACAACTATTTCGGGTCTCTTTTGAGCGGTTATAAATTTCGAAGTGCAGTTTGCGAGTAGCAATGGACTTCTTCTTTTCTGGGTCAGTGCATGGCCCTCCCTAAACCCTTCACTAACCCTCCCCTAACTCCTACTTATTAATCCCTAATCCCTTCCCCTTTAGTCATAAGTATTCCCCACATTCCAGCCACTGTCCTCAGTCCTCCCACATTTACCACTAAAACGTATACTTACGTGTACAGAGACTCTCCATTCGGGTGGAGATCTCTGCATAGAAGAAGATAGGAGAGATGGAGGCAGAACTTTCACACATATGTTTGTGAATATCATTTTGTAGTATGTTCATAGTACTGTTGCAGTACTACAAAATATACTACCAAATACAGTTTGTGAACAGGTCCCATAGATTGTCACAGGTGGCCAACATAAATCTGAGATGTATGACATCTGCTACATCTCATCATTTTAATTTGTTTCCCCTAAATTCTGCTTGAGTTGAAATATTTCACTGACTATGCATTGAACCGTGGGAGAGGGACACCCTATACCAACATTTTTGCTGGCTTCGTCATTACGTCAAGGGTCAAATGGAGGGAATCCGTACTCCTATTTTCCCATCTCATTTTCTTACCCTATTCCATTACCTACTAGTATTTTTTAGTGATTGGAGAAAATTGGGGAGTTGAATCTTTATGAGTTTTCCTTCCTATTTGAATATTATGAATAGAAAAATGAGCCTACCGTAGCATCCATAAGCTTCTCCCATTTGGGTGTGATGAAGTACCAGATTCCATCACCCGCACCCGGTAAGGTCACTCCTCTGATGAGCAAGATGATAAGAACCACGTATGGGAACGTTGCTGTGAAGTACACAACCTACAAAGTGCAAGAAAACAAAGCTGATTTTTTGCAACAAAACGGGTAGTACTGAGAGGAAAAAGAAAAGAACGCACTGACAGCACAGAGACCAAAGTTGAGAAATGGACACTTCTTACAGTACCAGACCCCAGACCAGTGGATGCTTCATTAGTGGGAAGGTGGAAGGCTGCACAGATATTTTACAACACACCATCCAGCTAGGACACCTCACAGTACCACACAATTATCAGTACTTCTGGTGCCCTGGACTGGTTTGATGTAAAGGGGAGATTTAGTAAAAGAGGAAAGGAATTTGATTTAGTCAAATAGATAAACTGTGACAGGGGCTCCAAGTGTGACTCAACTAAGAGGCCCAAGGCACATAAAATAATATGAAATGCAAGGAGAATCTGACTCAGTGGATGACAATAATATTCTGTGGTGCTGCTAATTAGCTCAATAAATGGCTTTAGGTAATGGGGTTCTCTACAGCCTTCTCTTATCTCAAGGTGTATCAAAAACCAGGGTCAATGATAAGGCAAGGCATCCAAGGAGAGGGGAAAGGAAGTGTCCAGCTGCAAAAGAAAAGTTGCACCAGATGACTGCAACAGCACTGGAAAGTCGACACACAGCGCAATGACAATCACGGTAATCCACAACAGCTATGTGCAGGACAGCACAATCATGACACAAATAACAGATTTCACTGCACACAGACACAAGGAAAGAAAAAACACCCATTGAAGTGTTTGTCTAAGTGTGTAGATGTGTGCCTCGTCACATATTGTGTAATGATAAAAGATATTCTGTGAATGTATTATCCCAAGTAAGTTCTAACTCCCTACTTGCGTACTCATGTTTACAACTGTGATGATGAGTGGAGGAGCTATTATTTTCATAAAAATTTATTAGATTGATTAAAAATTGATTCATATTGAGGAAAGTAACTCATCCAGCTACATTCTCTCAGAGATTCTTTTCAACTATATATTATGAGTTCTGAGAATGTGTCAGACCTTTACAATGCCCCATCTATTTGGCAATGCAGAACTCACTTTAATTATCTGATCACTTAACATTAGTTTTAAATATACTAACTCCTCCAGCAACCTTAACTTGCTAGTCTTCACTTAGGTACTCGTTAGATGAGCAAAGACTAGGCAGCATTGCTTTCTCCAGCGAGGGACTGGCTAACTAGTCCAACTAGTGAGGACAAACTAGACTGCAAAGTCCATATATAAGTGCTTTAGCCATAGTGTATCTAAGGAGTCTGTGCACTTAGTGGAGGTGCCATGTAAAAGAGTACAAGTGATATGTTGAATGGTGCTCCCTCTGTGACACAATGGCTAGGGTTGAATATTGGGAATATGTGTATTCAGCCCTTCCTGCCAGACTAACCAGGATCTGTAGAATACCTTCCCAGTAACTAACATGCCTTCAATCCAAAGCAGCCAGAGTGAACCTGTAAAATGTGGAAAGTAAATCTTTTCAAAACAGAAAACACTGCAGAAGTCTCACAATTGCTATTGGGTGTCAAGGCGCGAGAGCTTTTTCTGTGGAGCTGTCAGCATTGAACATAATGACTGTAATTACAAGGCACATCTGCATTAATACCAACACATGAATTCATCAGGATTCAGTTTACATCATTCAATATCAAATGAATTAATAATAATGGGGCTCTTATTTTTTAATGTGTTTCCAGAACATGAAGCCTGTAATAATCTCTTTATTACTGTAATCTTTCAAGGAATGTTGCCAATATTAGAAATTGATGCCTCATTTAAAAACACTATACAACAAGAGGAGAAAAGTGCAATGGCTCCTTTATTAGAATTTAAAGGGGGACATCATCAAATCAGGCACACTTGTCAGCTGCATCCTCAGAAGGAGGTGAGTGCATTTTGAGGGCTGCAAAAAAGGGGCACTGCTTTAGTATTGCAGCAACATACAAGTCATCAATTTAGATACATAAGGGAACATTTACAGCTTGGGGGATCAGAAGCCCAATGCATGAATCAGCATGGCTCCTGTCCTGCCACATTCAAGGTTCCCCCATCTCATTTAGAGGTGCTGGAAGTGTTAACAGCGGCATCGTATCCACATCAACAACAAAAGTGCTCCCTCCACATTAGTGGTGGCAATTTTGTTAAAACAATATCTCTATTGATATTGAAGGGGGAAACAGACTTCACAACGAGGTTTTTACCGCTTTGTGCCTTTACCACAAATTTTTTAGCACGCATGTTTTTACCACGTGTGTATGTCTCTACAACGCATGCCTTTACTACGCAGTTAAGGTAAGTTGGGGCCTGTGGGGGTCTCCCACCACAAATATATTATTTTTATATATATATATAAACAATGCTTGATAATCGCATGGATTGTAAAAGCATATGCGTTGTAAAAATGCGGGGTAAAAAATGCATGATTAAGGCATGCAATGTATTTCCCTACGTTATTTCGTCGTACAACCATTGAAGGGATCTCCAAATACATAATTCCTTCCTCGGAGAGGATGGTGGTGGTGCGGCAGCCCACTGACCTCTAAATGAGCTCAATAATATTGACTGTCGATATTATTACCTGGTCTTTGCAACATCAAATTAATCTGTAACCTGCAGACAGGGCCAGTTTTGCAGCTTGGACATTAGCATTGTTTAGCCCATGAAGGTAAAAGATGTCTTTTTTGGGCCCAGTTCAACTAGTATACAAATGGTACAAACATGTGTGCTTTACTAACAACATAGGCAGGCTCTCTTTGGAGGCTACTAGCAATTTCAAACATGCCTACAATTCTGTTTCTCGATAGAATGCTCATTTGATGTTTATGTACGTGTTATTTTCATTTCTTGAAACTGTGACTGTACTCCCCCTTTTTGCATCAAATGAGGAAAATGTTACTCACCGGCAGTAAATCTGATATAGCAGCTCATGAGATACAGCGCCAACTTGTGGACACAAGGTAAAAGTGTGAGACAAGAGGACACATACCACAGGGCCGGACAGAAAACCAAAGGCAACCCTGGCAAAAATCTTCAAATCAACCCCTGCTTCTTTCCTATCTCTTTCCTTTATCTTTCTTTCAAATGTCTTTCTTTTTTGCTCTATTTTCGCCTTCTGCCATAAACCCCAGGGAGTTGAAGAAAGAGACACTGATGTCCATCATCAAAAAACGTCTCCAAAGGGCTCCAAACCTCCCCGCCCCCTGGGAAATGCCTGATGGGAGCAGGGTCAAAACTGATTTGCATATGGCTGGGTCCAAACTGGAGTAGTATGGTGAGCAAAAAATTAATTGATTTAACCCAGATCTGTGACTGGGGTGAATGTTTGACAATGTTCAGTGTTCCGTCCATCATCTTTGTGTTGCTATAGTTGCCCAAAGTGAGAAGGGTATGCCCAGACGTGGGTTCCATGCTCACTATGCCACTGGATTCAAGCTAGCCTGGCTGATGTGGGGTGATACCCCAAAACTGGCCCCAGAATAATTGTTTTCTGGTCCAGGGAGGACCTGGCCTGGCAGTTCGGGCTGGACTGTTCCCATGGGGAGCAGGGTCAAGACTGATTTGCATATGACTGGGTCCAAACTGGGTTGTCACGGTGAGCAAACAAAGGATGGATTTAACCCAGATCTGTGACTGGGGGTGAATATTTTACAAGGTTCAGCATTCTGTCCATCATCTTTTTGTGTTGCTAATGATGAGATCATTGGCCAGCCCAATCCTGTATACAATGCTTCTCTCAAACAGCCCTATCTCTGCACCATTTACAACCTCTGGATGTCTATTTCTGTTTCAAATATGAAATGCAATTTGAGAGAAGTATTGTGGTTATCGCTTGGTCAGCGGTGATGGGTGGGTCATGCAAGGGAGATTATGAAACATGGTGATATTATTGTTGGGTATTTTTGCCTACGCATCACAACATATTATCAAAAGCACAATCCTGGTTTAGTACAGGGAGTGCATTTACTACATTTTAGGAGGATGTAGACCTACAGCCACACACTCCAAGGCATGGTGAAAGGCTATTCTGTCTGTTGGACTTGTCCCTTTCTGCAGGGTCATCCCAAAACTTTTTGCCTTTATCCTCCTGTTTTCTGAACCAGTTCTTGTTGGCTTTTAGGACTCTGTGCACTTTACCACTGCTAATCAGTAGTAACGTGCTTGTGCTCTCTTCTTAAAACCTGGTAGAATTGGCTTATACCCAATTGGCATATTTAATGTACTTGTAAATCCCTAGCAAAGTGGCGCATCTGTATAGATGCGTCAGTTTCCCTGCGCCTGCGTGAAAAGCCCTTGCGCCACCATAAATGCGCCGTATTTACAATACGGCGCACTATGGCGCAAGGATTGACAGATGCGTCAGAAATTCTGACGCATCTGTTTTACGGAAAAGTCACGCATTGCTGGAGTCGTGTCGCAAGCACGACGCAACTCCAGCAATGCGTGTTGCGGCCTATTCCCAATACACTGCGTCACTCCTTACGCCTGCTTCAAGCAGGCGTTAGGTTTTGACACAGTGGCGTCCTAAAAGTCACGCAGTGAAATCTTGTAGATTTCACTGCGTCACTTTTACGAGGCTTTCCTGCGAGGGAACGTGTACCCTGCATAAATTATACCTGACGCAGGTATAATGTCACGCAGGGCTTTACAACGTGACGCATCTCCTTAAATGCTTCACGTTGTAATTTTGCCGCATTTTTTATGCCGCCGCTGCGTCACACAAGTGACAAACTGCAGCGTAAAAGTGACGCAAGGGCCTTGTAAATCTGCCCCGAAACCTTTAGCCAGGCTCAAACTTTCCTTTTAAATACATATACGTAACCCCTTGTGTAGGCCCTGGACAGCCATAGGGCAGGGTTCAATGTATTTAAAAAGTTAGACATGTACTTTTAAGTTTTACATGTCCTGGTAGTGATAAAATCTTACATTCATTTTTCACTACTGCAAGGCCTACCTCTCCAATAGGATAACATTGGAGTTACCATATTATATTTAAGGCTCCACGTTTTCAGTTTTTACTGATTTTTACAGATAAATACAGACAGAAAACAATGTGTTTCCTGCCTGTATTTATGTGTAAATACAGAAAAATACAGAAAATTGTGCTTCTTGTGGGTGACTCTCTATGCTGTCCTTTATAAATTCCAGGCCAACAGCTGAGCACAAAGACAGCATGGGGAGGTAAAAAATGGAATGAAATGCAGGTATAGCTTAACATATATTTGTATATAATGCTAATATTTACCTGTGGGTGTAGTGTTTTGTTATTTTTGGCTTCCTAATTTGCTAAAAGGTGACAGGCATCAAAGTATGAGTGTAAGTTTATCAGTTAAATAAATGTGGAAATATTCCATTTTACAACTCCATTTACTCTTAAAACACATAATAAATATGTATAAATACCGATAACATGGGTAAAAAATAAATATGGATAAATACAGACGGAAATGTTAAAAAAATAAATACCATAAAACCGGGTGCCCTGATTACATTTAATAAGCTGTAACTTCCAAATGGGAACAGGTAAACAGTTCATGTTTGGTTTCTTTGGAGTTGTAATGAAAAATCCACTCTTATGGTAAAGTCGGATTTTCAATTACAAATTTAAAAATGCTACTTTTAGAAAGTTGGCATTTTCCTTTAGTGCCTGTAGCCTGTCTCTGGGTCACTTGCCTGGATATTGCTGACAGTTGGGATATGTGTATTCCTGCTAAACAACCACACACAATAGATGTCCATCTGCCTTCAAATGATCCTCTCTAGTGCCACATGGTAAATGTTGAGGAGAGTCAAAGAAACATGAAGCAAATCAGAGAACCAGGTATCCTTGTCACCAGGCACAAGGGGAGAATCCCCTAGCACCTGGAAAGTCTCTGTATCTGTACTTATTGGGATGGAAAAGTCCCTTGCATGCTGATGGGCGTGCACCGCTGCCCCGAGTCCCCAACTGTAATGATGTCTGGATTCCTGATGCTGATTTTTCTTGTCATGGTCGAACACGTACTATGCGTGTGCGCATTGACATGGGCCCGCCTCTCGGATTGCGGTCATTTTGGACCAGGAGGGGCACTCAAAGTGCTACCCTCATAACTGTGAAAGGGTACTGCCTTTAGCAGGAATTAAACAGCACCAGGGCGGTGGGGGGGTGGGGGGGAGTGAACAGGCCTTTTTACCTGTGTCACTAGAGTGAGGCCTACAAGGCCCTCCTGTGTGTATGTAAGTAAATTGTGTGCTTAACTCACCCTTGTCTTACATAGGTTTGGTGTACAGTACTATGCAGCGCATGTGTGTTATACATGTGCTGGGCGTATGTGTGTCTGTGAATGGTGCAATGCAGGGATGGTGTAGTGTGTGTGTGTTATATGCATGGGCTGGGTATATGTATGCCTGTGAATGGTACAAAACATGAAGCATGTAGTGCTGTGCAGTGCATGTATATTATATGTACGCCCTGGGTGTATGTGTGCCTGTGAATGGTACAATGCAGAGTTGGTGCAGTGCTGTGCAGTGTGTGTGTCTGTTATGTTTATGGGCTTGGTATATATGTGTGCTTATAAATGGTACAATACATGAAGCATGTAGTGCTGTGCAGTGCTTGTATATTATATGTATGTCCTGGGTGTATGTGTGCCTATTAATGGTACAATACATGGATTCTGGGTTCCATTTTGGGAGCCGTAGGGCTAACTGGTGAAACATGTGCCAGTAGAGGAATCCCCCCCCAGACAGATGTGTGGATTGCTGCATGTCTGTTAGCTGGGTGGGACACACTGAAGAAAGGCTGAGCTAGGCTTTTCAGTGTTCTTCAAAAGTTGCTCTCCCTGATTCAGAGAAAGGTCACTGGTAAGGAGCCTGGATACATCTCAGAAAGGAGATGGGGATGATAAGAGAAACACTAAAGAGTAGCTCCAAGGCCATGGGTTAACCTTTAGATACACATATCACCGTGGCTGATATCTAGGTGTGAACCACTAGTCACTCCCATGGCCTGTGTTGTGGGGGTATCAGATTTGGAGTCACTCCTGCTATGACAGACTGCTTTCTGAAGAAAGGGCAGGGGCAGAATAGAGGGCACTTAAAAAGAAGCAGACTCCAAACATAAACTTCAAACACTCAGACTCTAAATCACATTTGGTGTCTGGAAACGGACTATAAGAAGGGGAGCTCGATCCCCACAATGTTGTCAACTGGCAAGTGGCCAGTCAGGCTTTGCGAGGAGGAGAAGCTTTGGAAAACCTATGCCTGTGACCAGGACGGGCGGCCAAGGCCTGCCAGTCTCCCTGCTAGGTGAGGGGACATCATCCAGGGACTTCAAGACTACATGCTACTGGAGCCTGGAGCACCAGTGCCTGCCTGCTTGCCAAGACCAGTGTGCTCTATGAGGAAGAGAAGAGTGAGGGAGGGAGTGCGGTCCAGTGGGGGATCCTATCAATTAGATCACTGTAGTGAGTTGTGAAGAGACGGCTGCTGCATCAATCGGGTCGTTGTCTGTGTGCAGGGAAAATTCAGCAAACCCGCACGCTAGAGAAAGGCTACAGTGAAGTTGCACTGTATCTATTGCTACACCAGCCTACCTGGCCAAAAAAACTAGCCAGCAACTGGGATAAAGAGGTCCACATCCTGATCTGTCAGAGAAGCCCATCGTCGAGCACTGCTTGATTGCCCTAAAGGTCAGTCCGACCCTGACTGCATGTGACGAACTAGAGAACACCCGTATGCTGCCCTTCCTAGGCCGCATGTGAAGGAACTTACTGGAGGAAGCCGTTGCAGCTTCAGCACCTGTGCAGGGGTGCGCTCGAAGACTCCAGTCGGTCCTATCCTGCTGGTGCATGTAAGACTGATTTCCTGGGGGAACTTGCCTGCCATATAGTGCTTCAGCGCTGGAACGCATTTAACTCTAATAAAGAGTCAGAGTGGCACTCTTGTGACTTGGACTACTTGTGGGGCTTAATCTGAATGTCACCTATAGTGAATGAGGAACAACCACTACTGTCAGAGAGAGGGGAGTGGGTCTCAGAGACCCGCCTATAAAACACTAGACACCCAACGTCAGGCGACTGTGTATTGTTTGTGAATGTCGTATTTTACTCTGTGTTCGTACATAAATACTCGTTTTTTTCATAGTAGCAAGTATTTGACTGGACAATCATTTATTGCTGTTGAACATTTTTTGATTTGTGAGCCTGTGTTCACACCTCTGTGTATCCCCCGAGAAGTGTTGGATTGCTCGACCCGCGCTATAATTGAGAGTCAAATGCTGGAGGGGACTAGGCCCAGTTGCTTGGGATCCATTGTAGGTCAGGCCTTAGGACATTAGGAGTAAAGGCCTCAGTCCCCGTGGTTGAGCCCAGTAACTTCTACTTGCCCCGAGACCCTCTGAACGTGGTCCTGACAGTACTACATCCAGAGCAGAATCCAAATTAAGATCATGCTCAGTTGCACATCTGTTTAACTGAAGTGCAAAACAGCCTTGCCATAGTAGTTCCCAAAATAGTTAAAAAGTAATTAGGTGGTTGTGGCTCAACATCTCTGCATACATTTCTTGGTTATATTTATAATAAAATTATGAATCCACTTACATTTGCTTGTAGTATGTAATAGCAGAAAAATATGTGAAACCAGATAAGACTTGAGGGTTTTATGGTACTATAAGACAATAACCATTCTTCATCATTTAATTTTTGAATGTACCTTTCTGCAGGTCTCAATAATATTTATGTTTAAGATGAAAGCTGAATATATATTGTACATGTTGGAAACCTGCAACAGGGTTGTGCATTTGCCAATCTAGAGATGTCGCTGCACATACAGAAAGTGGATGAGAGCTCATGGCAACCCCAGGCTTTGATAAAAGTCTTGAAATGGCTAAACAGTCCAAGTCCAATTCTCATAGCTTTCTCAACAGCAATGTATGCTTCAAACAATGCAGGTGAGGAAAGTTATGCTAAATTGTTAAATTATATAATCCCAGGATTAACATTTCAATTTGAATTAAAGACAACTGAGTCCTTCTCCTCCTGATCAAACGGAAGCAGTATCAATAGAAACAGTCAAAGCAATCATGCAAGATTTGCTTGCCAAATCTGTTTCAGTTGACATAGTCCACTATCACATGCAATCATATCATTCAATGGAGATTATCACTTGCGTCCATGCACTAAGAATTGCAAATGAGGAAACAGTGTCCTTACTTTTCCTGAAGTCTTGATGCCTTTAGCAAGCGATGCATAGACAATCACCCAAGCGAAGAGAAGAGACAAGACTAAAGGCCACCTTATCTCACCCGGAAATTCAATCCCTGCGGAAATCTTCAACATAAAGTACCTGAGAGTCAAAAAGTCAGTGAGAGTGACTGCAGGCTGCATCCATTAAAAAAACAGTTCATACCATTCTAGCGTGTTATTTCCACGGGGCATGCATTGCAATGGGCGCTGTCACTGGCTGCCCCAAACAAAGCAAAATAAATATGGCGGATTCTCAGACATATGATATGCAGTTGCAGTTTCCCAATATTCTTTTTTAAAAGAGTCCATTTAGTGAACGGAAATCGATCTCTGTAGATATATATTCTTTACCTAATCTCACATCACCGCAGCTCCAAACAATGGCGACTACAAAAATGGAATTGCGTGACTAGGTCCTGGAGTAAGTTAGTTTGTAATGCATTTTGCTTCACTTAATGGACCATTTAAACAATTCAATTTCAAATGGTGCTAGTATGTAAAATGTAATTGTTGCATTTCCATATTGCCGAATGACTTTTTGCCAGTGCTGAAAAAGATGATTTAATTCGAAATAATGCCATTCCAAGCTAAAATATGGCATACATTAAAAATTTGCATATACATTTGGAAAGGCCATGCATTTGTGCACAATTCATTTAGAATTATTAAGATAGCATTGAAATTTCAAGCAAAGACATTAAAGAAATATGCACGTTTTGTATGAAGTCTTTTTCAAAGTTTTAAGTCAAAGGACCCAGCTAGAGTAATACAAACATTACAATAATACTAATATTCAATTCAACTACAGATGAACTGATATTGCCTATATACTGTTCCATGTACTCAGGCACAAAGTATCTATCTACTATAGTATGAGACTGCCAATAGGAAGGAAAGCTGAAAGAGACACAGCCCAACTTGCTTCTCCTTGGCTGCCATCAGATCCAGTGAGTCACAGCTTTGACCAATGCCCAGCTTTGTCTAACTTTTAACATTACTGTCAAACAATTACAGTCTCTAGAGAAGCAGGTATGCTATGGCATTGGGTTTCCATTCTATGAGACATTTTGGTAAAGTATGCACAAAAGAATATACTGATTTCCTTGAGTCATGATCCATCACTTTTCATGCTGAAACACTATCAATCCAGGCTGTGGGATTAGTATTTCTCGTGTTTTACTCTTCTTTACATACAACATTTTTCCTATACCTTTGGAGGAGGATTGAGATCGAGCTGATGTAGTTCACAGAACATATGTTCTGGAGCACTTTACTTTCTCCAACCCGAAGAGGTCATCATAATCCAAAGCTTAGTCAAACCATTGGTTCCGTAAGTACAGACACGCGCTTGCTCCTTCCACAACTCTCCCTATAAGTAGCTGCTGGACTTTGGTGTTGAGAAGTGATATCAATCAATTGAACAGTTGGTTAGCTGGTCCTTAATGAAGGCCATCATTAGACTCTCCATAGAGTCAAGGACAAGCCATCATGCCTTCAATCTCTCTGTGTGTTTGCTCTAATTTTCCTTTGCAAAGTACAGGAATTTGTCATGTCCTGATGCTAAATGATTAATTTCTTTATCCATATCATGATCCTCCACCAATTCCAACTCTGCACAAGGAGAGTAGGGAAGGCACAATCTGAGGGCAATCTATTGTTTCATAATATATCACACATTAGATTGCAATGTTGATCTACGATTAAATCCTGCATTCAAGGTTTTCGGGATAATCACCTTCAATATGATTTGTACTAAGATTTATTGCATGTAACTATTTCTTGTAAATATCCTATACATTTGGCATTGAACTGCCACCCCCTCCCCCCTTGACCAATGTTGAAAACTAAATTCATTAGAATAATGATTTTTCTGTTCCCAGGTAAACATATTTTCAGTATGATTATGAGAATGAGAACCTTTCTTTTCTAGAGATCAATGGCTGATACTTCACAAAGGCCTAGAGTCTGAAAACATCATAATTCAGTACTGTTTAAGTATTGTAATCCTTATATTCACTAACAGCAACATCTTGCACTATGCATGCCTTAAAGGAAAGGCCTGATGATTGTATCTAAAGTAAATGCCGTCAGATAATGTAATTCATGAACAGCATATTCAGGCTCAACTACTAGCAGCCAATCATAGAAATGGCAACTAAAAATGGACAATGAAGAGAGGTCCACAGACAGGTAGCATACACAGTAGTTTGCAGATCCCTGCAGGTCAACCTTCAATTGAGGTGGCCTGAGACCAAAGTATATTCAGTGTAAACGGCCTCTTATGGACTCAAATACATACATTTCCATCTGTAAGTTAATCTTGCTTGACAAAATGGAGCACGTACAACCAGAAATAGCTGAATGAGGAACATCTAGACATTTACCACAGTTGTATAAGTAAGGTAGGATCAGTAAAACAAGATATTCATGGGAGAGCGGCACATTTGCCATTACCAATGTGGTGACCACCCTCAAAGTTGTAACTGCTAGTGTTAGTGGTGAACAACCACAGATATTTGAAATGCTTTTTTCCACATGCATTGCACGTCTACATTTAGCACCACTTCAAAGAGGTGTAAGTGATGCAATAAGTGTGAGCAAGTGCTCCAAACATCCACATTTTTTCAGGGACAGAATGGCTTTCCACAGAAAACAATTTTCTAGCTGAAGAACAATTTAAAAAATAAATATGCAATTTCACTTTTACCCTAAACCTAAGGCAACAAATTGTTTGGTGCCAATAAATCTGCAGATATACGGTCTGGGCTTCAAAGAGAGAATAAGGGAAACTGTAAAAGTTGTAATAGAGTGCTCTTGGGTGGTCTGTGAATCATGAAAAGTTCAGAAATCTACCCAGAGTGTAAGTTTGCTCCTATGCAAAGTTCAACATTTTGCAAATCAGCCCTTAACTTAATATATGAATTGCATACACACTGTAAGTTTTCAGTATATGTTGGACAAAGGCTACTACAATATCTTTCAAGTCAACTCTAAACTAGTTGCTGTAACTTGTGCCTTATATACTGTAACATCTAAATTATAATACATGGTTTCTGGAAACAAGTACAAACATTTATATCCAACCACCAATGACTCAGTTTTAGTAACCTTTGCTCTGCTAATTACGATAGCTACAAGGTAGAATGTATTTAATTGACACGTTTTTAAAAGTCGAATGTTTTTAACTTCCTATGTATGTTTTGTTGTTGACGGAGCTGTTTGGTGATTCAATATAATGCATATTATTATCATCTGCAATTTGTACACGAGTCATCGTTTCAGATCAAATCTCGGTCTGTTTTCCTATCCCTAATTCGTGCTGCCCAGCTGCGGAATCTTCCATGTTCTCCATATCAGGATTTCATCTTACACCTTGCTTCCTATCCTATGACCTTCTAGAACAACATCACTTCCCCTTGCACAAAGGTGCACTAATAACTAGTTATTTTAAGGAACAGAACAAATTATTTTTTTCAATCAGTAGTTCAATGAGGTATGAAGTTTTCTTCAGTATGCCCTTCCATAGTTTTCCGCAATATGATTCTTTATTGAACATGCTAGTTGTTAATCCTTTCTGAATAAACTTCATGCTTGATATCCTCATAGCGTAAGGATTCACTAAAAGCCGTAGAAAAACTCTGTTGTCAAGTGACCGTATTTAAGGTTCAGTAGAATGAGATCCCATTATGTGTATCACTTCCTCCTAAGATTTTCCACCATCTTTGTCAAAAAGACATAGGTCTGTTTCAATACCACTGTAACTCCTCTACACAACTGCAAGATATACATTGTGAAATTGAGTGCAAGAACCCTTTTGTCTTCTCTCTTCTGAACATTCGTTGAGAAGCACATACTGTAAAGCGCATCACGTATAAGTGGATTGGGGGTTTTGTGCTTCAAGTGACTTTCAGTTTTGTACGGAACCGCCATTTTGAGAAGTGCCTGAAACAGGAAATGACAGAAAGTGCAGTCTGCAGATCAAGAACAGTACCAAAAGTACAAAGTAAAAGTTCGAATTGCAATCTTTTACTTTGCAACTTTGCTGCTATAACAGATCTAGGAAAAACAGGGCAAACATATTCCAAGCGGAGAGTGGGAAGTGATAGAACAAAAAAGAACAGAGATTCCACAAGAAGGGTATCAGACAAATCAAATATAACTTTTAATTAATTAAAACATTACTCAATTAAATATGCTGATTGAGTTCAATGAATGAAAAATATGAAATTACTCTCACCAGAAATGTCAGGAAAACTTCAAAATGTATTGGGTTCATATAATTTTGTAGAACAGGCATAAAGTGACCAAAGGTGTATGTGGCACTTCTTCGATTTGTGAAAAAAGATAAATTGCAGTCGCACTGTAGCCCAACGGGAAACACAAGAATTTCTTATGGAATAGATCCAACAAAAGATATGTCCAGATATTGATTTTAACAGTCCTGTATCCTGTTGAAACAGGTCGTCATAATTAATTGTGCATAAAACCTGAATGCTGGAGGAGCAGAGCAGCTTGAAGACTTTTCCCTCTGTGGCCTATGTTACAAGATTGTATGAACCCAATACAGCTTGGTCTTTGTGAATTTTTTGTTGTATGTCAACTCATAAGTTTCATTCACTGAACTCAACCAGAAAATTGTTGTTTTGATTAATTGAAAGCTGCCATTGAGTTGTTTGATACTCAACTTAGTGGAACTGCTGTTTCTTTGTATTGCTAGAATAGATCTGACATGTTATTTCCTGTCTTCCTCTGATGTAATTTCCTACTTCATATGTTCATAAGACAGAGAACAACAGAAGAATGGACAGAGCTTACAACAGTTAAAAACACACCTAGACGGAAAGAGTTTATAAATTGCAATTCATATAGAATTTAACACATTAATGTTAAGAAAGGTATTTCCTGAATCTTATAAAACGTTTTTGCTTCACTTTAAGTAGTAAAATACCATAAGATCTCTCTTTTAAACTGTAGTCTCCATGGACATGGAGTTTCCATGTTATTTCCCTTTGTGTCCTTGGGGGCACTATATTAAAAGCAATGCTCATTGTCAGCTGACGGGGGGTTTGTGATCTTTCAAAAGCTGCCTATACACCCGCTTTTCCCTGCTCCATCCAGTAATGGTCTCTCCTACAGCTTTGAGGCATATTGATTACATTCTTGAGGTAGGGTGTAGAGATGTTAGTGCTGGTGAGTAGGAAATAGACTACAATGAGGAGCTGCATCAAAGACACATTAAATTATTGAACCGCTCTGACAATGACAATCTTTGTACGGTTGTTACACAACTATGTAGATGTTTTCCCACCAGGTTAAATAAGTCATGCACAGTAGGAAAAAGTCATGCACTTTAAAAACAATGCAACAAAAGACAAGTACCTCATGTGCCAGGAAACTTTGCATCATAAAAAGCAACATTTGAAACAAATATTTGAGGCACAGCATTATTTTAACAAACGTTTTCTTTCAACTGGCCCCTAGAACCAGAACTTCACAATTGGATGCCCTACAATTCAACAACTGAATATATTTGTTACTCAATGACTGTGATTAAAAACTCATGTTGTTGCCGCATGGTGGCCGAATCCCAATAACATATTCATCTTACTTGAAATACTCTTCGCTTCCGCTGACAAAGGTTTTGTTGGCCTGGTTGGTGAAATTGACCATCGTCAAGTTAGGATAGGCAGCCATACAGAACGTGCTGTTCTTGATCTGAATTCGTGGGTGATCAACAATTATGCATGAATCTGTTAAAAGAAGACTTGACATGAAATGAAGGATATACTTGATATTGTCCTGGACTCACGAGGGAACTAAATCAGAAATTGTTAGAATTATAAAAAAACAACTCAACATTGTGTGCATGTATGAATGAGTACATGCAGAGCTCAAAGTTAGCTGGAGAGCCACATAGCACTGAGAGATTAACATTCTAAAAGAAAGTTGCATTAACATCTTGAGACAGGAAGATTTTCAGAAATTGGGCAAAATTCATTCATATTGAGATTGAATTCTGGGGTTGCGTATAAGCAGGAGAAGTGCGCGGCTGTTCGGCATTTCAGGCAAAGTACAATTTTTAGGTTTCGCCTGCACATCGCTTGCGCTGTGCTTGAGAAATCTATTGTTTTTAATATAAACTTAAAAGGGACTTACATCCCGCCTCCTCTCTTTCCTGGCTTCTAATTGCTTCCTGTGCGTGCTACTTACCTTTCCTCTAATTCTATTGGCTGTAGCATATTTTCCTGCATTTACCAATGCTTATTCCTAGTCTGCTTCTCTTATTAGTTTCCTGCTGCCGAAATACTGTTAACATCTGCTCTGGTGGAACTATATTTTCATAAAGTTTTGCCTTTTACTATTGCCGCATATTTATATAACAATTTATCACCCAATGAGATTAAGTGACTTGCATAAAATCATAGGATGTTGCGTGGTGCCGCCGAGACTCGAACCAAGATCCCCAGCTTTTGAGTCAGCAGCTCTGGCCGTTGCGCCACATCCTATCCACTCCTGTGTTATCTTTCAGGGAGTTCTTTCCTTCTCCCGGACGATGATTGATGAAAACAGTTTTTTATTTATAACATAGGCGAAACCGATGCATTACCAAAGCTTGTTCCTATTGGTGTTCTCTTCATACATGGGGGAAGTAAAAGTCAATTCTGGGGTTCTCTGCAGTAATTTCGTGCCACAACAAGGTGGCATCCTGGGGATACTGCCTTACCTCACCTTATAGTAGCCTTGGCCCAGTGTGTAAGATCAGTGTGTGATGTGCTATCAGGCGAATTTAAGTATATAATCGATACAAAATGTGCCCTGCCCAGTCCCATTTCTTGTAGGAATTTTATGCACAGTGTGTGAATAGCTGACTTTATCAATGATCAGTCTTAGGACCTCAGTATAACTACTTACACCACTGAAGCATGACAGAAGTCCGCATTTGCTTGCAAAGAAGGTTGAAATGTGTCACCTCTAGTTATTCAATGTAATGTGCTGGTAGCCTTCTGACAATCTGTCATGCATTGTTTTTGAGTTTCGTAAATAGGGTTAAGTAAACTAGTCAATGCACTAGACTCTATATTTTAAATTGTGATAATAATGTAAATAGAGAGACATATTTAACTCTAGATTGCAAATAACAGTCCGCTGCCCACTAAGCATGAGCGGTAGTGCACCGCCTGCATTACTGCTCCACTGCTGCAGGAAGTGAACTACCACACTTACATAAAGAGGCCAGAAAACTCTCAGAACCTCAGATTTCAATTATTTATTATTATTATTATTATTATTATTTTATATTTTTAAAGAAAAGCAAAATGGCGACTTTGCTAAGAGGATACTTTTATTAGGCTAATCTGGTTTGAAGTTGCTAGTTTTCAAGACCACATATCTCCCGTCTTTTATTACAGCAAAGCATTCCATATCTTTTTTTTATTACTTGCTCACATAATGTGAAATATTAACAAATAAACATTTTGACAGCTTGCAAAAACTCATAATGTAACCACTGGTTTATAGGAGTGAACAAATACTCAAAAATATCCATCTTGAGACAATCCTGCAACAGGGTTGATGGCCCAAAACCAGCCCCAGAGAAGGGAAACACAGATCTATATCACGTAATGCAAGGACAGCAAAAGACAAGAAACCTCATAGGAAAGTGCTTGGTAGGGACATTACAAGACAATTCCTCCATAACGCAAAACGATATTTACTTTTAAGGTATGGAATTCAGGAAAAAAATATTCAAACTGATCTCTAGCGAATGTTTAGGTGCAGTCTTCTAAAAACAACATACTTTTATGCAGCATCCGTTCTCCTGTCTTTATTGGCCTTATCAACGTCAAGTCCATGAATAACTACAGAGCTATAATTCCTATTTATTTACTGGGTGATTTTACGCATGCAACTATTCAAAAGAGGATACTATGTGAATATAACAGTAAACTAGTCAACAGAGTGACTAGTTTACTAGTGACAGGAAGCATCTAATAAAGGAAGCATCTAATAAAGGAAGCATCTAATAAATATCAGAATAGAATCATATATTATATATTAGAAAAGATGAGAGGAAGACCAGAAAAAGACAGAGAAATACATTTTAAAAAGTGCTATGGCAGAGTAAAAGGTATAGGGTGTGGCTAGGTTTTCCGCATAGGAACATTACCATTATTCTATAGGTTTACCTCAATGCCTGTTTTGTCACCTCCACTTGACTACAGTTGTCGTGGGTGGTTATTTACATATTTCTTTCAGTGTTTTATAACATATCAGCATGTGACCAATTTCAGATTGGAGCGAAGACTTTCAAGCAAAATGGAAGTTTACCAGGTTATGCCCTAATCATACATTTTTCAGTAATTCGGTATCTCCTCTAGGGGGCTCCCCAAGGCTATTGCCTGATATTGTTTTACAGAGCGCCTGACCTTGAACTCATGGGGCTTATTTTCAAGCCCAGCGCGCCGCCGGAACATCACATTTATTGACGCTCCGGCAGCACACAGTGCAGTGCCAGGTAAAGCCACTCTGCATGACTTTTCATGGCCTTGTAGATGTGGTGTGAGGCAACGCAGGGCAAGTTTCTGCGTTGCCGCACTCACTCTGCGATGGGGCAGCGGGCCAAGAGCGTTATGGTGGGTGTTCCCACGTAACACTCATGCATTTCACGCATTCCCAGATTTACAACGTTCTGTAAACCTGGAAATGCGTAGGCGAGGAACAAAGAGGAGAAATGACTTTATTTCTCCTCGTTTCTTCCTCTTTCTATGTGTGCTGCATTCAGCAGCGCACATAGGAGGAGGAAAGTGCCTCTAGTGATTGTCTTTGTGCAGGAAGGTGTCCCTTCCTGCACAAAAGCAATCATTCCCACAACGCACACACCCTTACCCTTGCACGGTGCCTGCATTGGCTAATTGTGTGCCAGCACCTGGAAAGAGGACCGGAATGCGCTGTATCCCATAGAAATGGCGCATTTCTGTCTTTTTCTTTTGACGTAGGGCAGGGCAGCGAGGACGCCCTATGCTGAAAGTTTGTAAATGAGGCCGTTGTCCACCTGCATCCATACAATGCTATCCTCTCCTGTGCTGGCCGACACTGTGATCCTCTGCACCGTGTGATGATTATTAAAGTTATGATACATAGAGTATATCTGTGGATAGAGTACATCTGTGGATGAATAAACAGTAATATACTATTTATTACCAATCTCTGTAGTGAGGTAAAGCATATTCACTAGGCCTTGTGCACAAGTAGTTTGCTTGTGCAAAGTGATTCTAGAATGATTCTGTGTAGCATCAAGTAGTGCTTTCTCAAATCACTTAAGCAATACTATGGTAATAGAATGGTGCACAACAGTAATAAATGTGTGACAACTTGTTTATTACCAGCATCGTGTAAATATAATCACGTTTTGCTGGTGCAACATGACCATGGATATCGTCATCAGTCGGCCGTCAGGTCTGGATTATTTATACTTCTGGACTGAGAATTACTCTGAGTCCAAAGTGCAAAAGTGTGCACAGGTGAACCTGACACTTACAACATTGGTTCCGAGCAGCCGGCGGTGGTGATCAGCCCGGGACGAGCCGGTTCTGCTGCTTGTTAGAATGTCTTAAGCATCACCACCTTGCAACTTTCTATGGCAGCCTTTGATATCAGCCGTGGAAATGCTACGCATATAAAATGGCAAATGCTTGCTTTGATGGTTTTAAAACCCAAGGGAATTGTGTTTGCTGAAGCAGCCTTGTAAAACTGTGTGTGGGATGCAGTCAATCTGTTCACAAACCAGCAAATCCAATCAGCGACGTTTGCTTCATTTCTTCCCCATTCATCATTTGCATATTTCCCAGGGCACACCGCAGAAATAAAGATTGTTTTTGTAGTGCCTGGTGTGACTTTATTGTATTTACTTTGTTCGCTGATTAATTTAGCGCGATTGTTACCTCCCCACTGGGAAATGCTGAGCAGTTTATGAAAAAGAAGAAAACAAATTCCATGGCTGTCAGCAGCGCTCAGAGTGGAAGGAAGAGAACCGACAACTTTCTCTAGACAGCTCCAGGTCAGCTGTCTAAGTCTGCCACCCTGGATGGGGAACTGATTCCAAGCTTGCAGCACCCACGTACCATGGACGTCACTTCACCGAAATGCCAGCGGTAGCGGAAGTGACATCACACGGCCTTTGACCTCCACTTTTATTCACACACACATGACTACACATACACACAAATTCACACATATACACTCTCTCATACATAAACACACTCTCACCCTCAAGTACACATACAACATACAATTCAAAGCATTTTTTACTTACCTCGGCTGCCATGGAAGGGCATATTCTAGCTTCTTGTACTACATTTTTATTACACTATTGGTGCATAATATATTTGATTTATTCACTATTAGTGTAATAAAAAATTGACAGAAAATAAAGAGAGTGGAGCCCCAGCTGCCCCTGTGTTCCTGGCACTGATATTTGCCACCTCTGAGGCCAGGGGTCGCAAAGGCAGTGCTAGGGGTAGCAAAGGGCAAGACTGGAGTCACAGCTGCGACCCCTGGTAGCCCGAAATGGCGTCCATGCCACTTAGGAGGCCTAAGAAAACCAAAATAGTCGGTGTTGCTTGTGCTTCTGTTGAGGTGGTTGAATTGGTCAATCTCTTTTGGTGTGGGGCTAAGATTGACTTGCATGTGTCTGGTACTAAATAACATAGGCAAGCTGAAAATCGATGGAATGAAGTGCATTCAGATATGTTACAAGTGGTACGATTGAGGTTACTGTTTCCACCCAACACTGGGAGCGATTTATCAATCTTCAAGGCTAGCTGAACTTGCATTAGAAACCTCAGGTAGAGGCACTGCTGACCGCAGAGGTCAAGCAGTGTGTGCTCATCACAGCTTGATGCTGTGAATCTTCCGGTCTTATGGCAGCTTTGCAGAGGGAGCAGTCCAGCAGCTCACATGACTTTGGCTACAGATTAAGGCATGAAGTAACAAATCAGGACAAGGAAAGGCCTTTCTGGGGGGTGCCACTGGAGCATCCAAAGATGGCATGGGCACCATCATTAGTCCCTACACCAGTTTATCAAGGCTTTGATGTGCCCCTCGAGCATCCAAAGATGCCATGGGTACCATCAATAGTCCCTACACCAGTTTATCAAGGCTTTGATGTGCCCCTCGAGCATCCAAAGATGCCATGGGTACCATCATTAGTCCCTACACCAGTTTATCAAAGCTTTGATGTGCCCCTCGAGCATCCAACGATGCCATGGGTACCATCAATAGTCCCTACACCAGTTTATCAAGGCTTTGATGTGCCCCTCGAGCATCCAAAGATGCCATGGGTACCATCATTAGTCCCTACACCAGTTGATCAAGGCTTTGATGTGCCCCTCGGGCACTTGAAATGTCTGAGTCCTCTCCCTCAATTGAAGGTCAGCATGCTATTCCCAAACTTCATCCTGCTACTCAGCACCCCCTCCATAGGCAGTGTCTGACCCTGCTGCACACCTTGGTCGCCATATTGCGTAGCAGTCACTTACTGTTTTTACTTTTCCCTGTCTCCACTCGTCTGTACTCCATCACCTTCTTCTGCCCCTTATGGTGTTGGTGGTCACAGGTTATTTTTATTCTGTTTCTAAATTATGCCACTACTTCTCATCTCACCTTCATCAATATGCAGTTCCTGCGTAGGTTGAACTTGCCTCTTTTTGCACACCGCAGGCACTATGTTGTGTTTGTGGTAACTGGTTCTTTTTTCTATTGGGGAGTTACCCTTGTCCCTATTCATTCGTTCACCTCCAGCTCTCTGTAATAAGGAGCACTCATACTTGAAGAAGAGTACTGGCAGAAGCCATGGTTACAGATATTTTGTCAGGAGAAACTCCACATGTTTTCATTGAATAGTCCAAGCTGAGGCCTCTATTGAAATACTGTCCATGGCCTTTTAGCTGCCTGACTCCAGGCTAACCCCTGGCCACTCCTGAATCCTTACACAATGAGTTATATTGTGTTGCTAGAAGTCCAATAAGTGATACTGTGCTCCACGGTGTGAGATTCACTTGCAACCAAAGAAGGAGATTGCTCAAAGATTAGGGACTGACACCGGATGAAATGGCAGGTGCTCCATTGTTTAAGACTTAAAACACATGCACAAGGGCATGGGACTCACATCAAAGGAGTGAGGCTGGACTCGAGGAAATAAGGTTTACAGATATTTAGTGAGCCTGTGCTCCCACAAGTAAGGCTTACAAAGAGCCAGACTGTTTCAAGGAGTGACAACACATCCAAAGAGTGAGAGTGTTACCCAAAGTGTAAGATGTGAACCAGATAAGGGAGGCTGGCCTCCAAGGTATGGGTAAATTAGGGAGGCCATGCTTCAAGATGTGAAACTTACAAACAGTCATTGAGTTTGTGCCCCCCTGGTGTAATGTACAGACTAATAATGATTTTGGTCTTAATCTGTTCCAAGTACCCATCTCCATTGGTGGCCTCCAGTTCATGCTGTATGTTTCTGTGCCTATGTGAGTATTAGTTTGAATTTTCGGTGAGAGCAGCGTTGATGGCACTGTTAAGATTAAAGTCATTATAATGCCAAAGGTCCATCAAGATGGCAAGGGAACACTTATAATCAAAAATGCAGACAGTGCTGAGGACATTCTTCTTGCACGCGCCCAAAATCCGGTCTGCCACACTCACTCACCAGGTTTGCAAAAACCCTTTTTTCCTAACCACCCTCACCCCCTCAATACTAGGAAGTGTGAGAGTTTGCACCACAGATGTACGGTGGATGAAAGAGGCAGAGACACATCTATCTCAGAACACATGCAGGCAAAAACGTGCTTCGTAAAATCCCACTCGGAGGTTGGAATTGCAAACTTAACGCTTTTACTCCGATGGTTTGAATACCAGGCCTTGGTAAGCACTACATTACTACCAATAAGAGGAAGAAGTTACAGTGATGAGAGTAGTTCTAAGAGAACATAAAACCTCAATTTATTTTGTGAGCATTCAGTCTATTAAAAAACCTGCTACTCCAGATGCCCAGCTTCAGAGAAGACTGAAGAGTGAGTACCTTTTGTGAAGTGTGGTATGGTGGCCAAGATGTCAACCTTAAAACCAGAAGACCTGTGCTCCTGTCCCTTCTTCATCAATTTACTAAACTTTTGTCAAACTTTTAAAAACATATTATGTCCCTCTGCCTCAGATTCATTGACTTCAAGAATTTAGAGCACCCAGAAACCATTTCAACACCTTACTCAAGTACTACTTAAATTGCATGATCTTTTTTCCTGGAATGCCTTACCTCCAGTTCATTGTGCTGCACGGTATAAATCACTTTACACTCTCTTTCATTCCCCTCACTCCCTCACTCAGTTCATTAGACTCTGGGGGAGGATTCATGCTTAGAAGATCTAAGTTTTCAATCCTGATAGAGACAAGTGGATTCAATCTACCTGATCTAAATACTAAACATATCAGTTTGTCTATGTTGGTCACCCCAGCTTTTTACTTTCTTCTGCCTTACTTTGCTGAGCCCTTTTTTGTTAGCTTCTAGGACTCTGCGCACCTTTTACCTGCTTAGTAGTGGTAACATGCTTGTGCTCGCCCTTAAAAACATAGTGAAATTGTCCTACACCTGATTGGTATTTTTAATTTACTTATAAGTCCCTGGTATATTGTACTGCATGTACCCGGGCCTGTAAATTAATGCTGCTAATGGGCTGCAGCACTTATTTTCCCACCCACTAAAGTAGCCTTTTTAAAACATGTCTCAGGCCTGCCACTGCAGCCTGTAGTGCAGTTTTAAAATGCCATTTCGACCTGGCAGAATATACCTTTTGCCAGGCATAAAGCTTCATCTTTAATACTTATAAGTCACCCCTGAGGTAGGCCGTAAAGGTTCATAACTCATTTGTTTGTGTAACCTCTCCATGCTCTTCCCTCTCTGGCTCGCGCCGGGACACTCTTTGGAGTAGCTGAGCGCGTTATAAGTTTATATAACATAACATAACATAGGGCAGGGCGCTTAGTATTGAAAATGTAGGACATGTAGGTTTCAGTTTTAATTTATCCTGGCAGGGAAAAACTCCTCAAGTCATTATTCACTACTTAAAGACTATCTCTCACATAGACTAATATTGGTTATCATATTACACTGAATAAGTTCTAACTTCAATTTGGGACCAGATACCGGAATGCTATTTGCACTCAAATGAACTGTAATTTAATACCCTCGTGAGTGATAAAGCTGGACTTTAAGTTTCTATTTTGAAAATACCACTTTTAGAAAGTTAGCATTTTTCTGCCCTGTACTAACTGTGCCGTTCTGTCTGTATCCTGGGTCACATGACCATGAATGGCTCTGTTGTTGTGATTTGCGTATTGCTTCTAGATATGGGAACAAAGCAGGCCTAAGTGTAAGGGTAGGAGGTCTTCCTCACAGAACGGCTGGGGAGGAGCTGTCCCCTGCCCTAATTACACTTCAAAAGAACCTGACACCAGACGTGCCCTGCCTTTGTCACCTTAGACAGCTTAGTGGGTGATTTACTAAGCTTTTATGCCGTTTTTGTGTCACAAAAGTGACGCAAATCGGTGCAAAATCTTTTTTTCCTGATTTACTTTCCAGCGCTAAACTTGTTTAGTGCTGGAAATAACGTGAAAATAATGCAAAGCAGCGCTACTTAGCGCCAAGGGGACGTTTCATGGGTGGAGCATGGACATTCCCATGCAACCACCCAAGGTTTCTCACGCTTAACCCAATTTACTTAAAAAAGTAAACAGGGTTTAGCGTGAGAAAACTGCACACTTTCAAACTAGGCACAAGGAAAGAGAATTTCTTTCATTGCTCCTTCTTTTTCCGACTTTGCATGTGTGCTGCACTGTACAGCACACATACAAAGGGGGAAAAGGCATCAAGCTAGTGAAAGCATAGCATTTTGTACTGTAAGGTTTCTCTTCCAGTACAAAACCTATGCTAGAATCACCGAGACACCCTGGCACCATGGCGCAAAGGTGACTGCGTGGCGCACGGCAGCTGATTTCAGCGCTGGTGCGAAGGAGAGTGGAGGAGAGTGACTTATTTTAGCAAATTTGGCACTCTCCTCGTCTTTCCTTTTCACGCACGGCGGCATTTGCGGCTGCTGCAGTATGCTACATGAAGAAATTGTAAATCTCCTCCTTAGAGTCAGGACCAGGGGAAGAACTGACCAGAACCAAAGGGTTAAGCACAAGTTAATTTAGTGACTTTTTGTGATTCACTCTGAAGAGGATTGCATTTATTATTTGAGTGGGGCTTCCACCTCTCTCAACTAAATACCCAATACAGTCTTACATAAATTAAGTCATTTCTTTGGCGATCCTGTGTGAGTAGTGCCTGGAGTGATTTGATGCCACAGAAATGGCATCGAGTGTTCCATTCATTAAACACTTAAGGTTACAACTGAGGAGATTTCTCCATTGTTGTAGTCAGTATCCCATAAGAGTACAGAGGTCTCTCCTGTGCAAACAAACTGGTTGGGAAGTGTAAATAAAAGTGCAATTTGGAAAATGTTTGTTTGTGACCCACTTTCTACACCCACATGTTTTAAGTAATGTTAATGTTCATGTTCAGCAGCTGTTAGTGGCCTTCTTGCATGTGTTGTGTTCTTCTGTTCCATCTTCACTATTGGTCTGCCGGATAACCATGAGCTGGAGGATATTTTTGGGGATGCTCCAAGTATATCCAGTGTGGGTGTTACCTTGAGGGCCAATGCTTGGCACTCAAGCTCTTTACAATTTCTACCCATGCAGAACTACCTATTGCTGGACCTCTCTACTAACCTCTTTTGCCTTCCCTCCAGTGTACCTCTCCTTACTTACATCTTGGACAAATGCACTGATGCTGTAGTATTTCTTTGCTCTTTGCTAACAGCACACAGCATCAAAGGGATATGGCTGGGTCTTAGCTGTATTTAATGTTGGGTGTGGTCAGCCGTTGCAGGCACACCGATTGCAAGCTAATCCAGTTTCCAGTCACGCTCAGTCCACGCATCCGATGGGAAGTCTTGTAGCTACACCCCTAGATGGATAAACGTAGATTATCTCCCAGGTATTCACTGATGCAGTGTATTAATTTGCAAACAATAAGTGCTAAGGAACTTGTCAGGAGGCAACTGCAGTTTTCACCACCCATTGCCCTATCAGCACCACAACTACTAACCATTACACCCTACAAATGTGAAAATACAGACTATTTCAGCCCCCCAAAGCTATATTAATGGCTTGGATAGCAAGTATTAGTCATTTTATATGTATATAGAATTAATAAACAACTATTGTTGTGTTCATCCAGGAACTGGCAAATTTCTTTTTGGACAAGATTAACACTATCTACTATACCATCAAGAAACTGTATCCAGGGACAAGGAACAAGGCCAAACTCTACCTTCTATTTCAATCTTCTATCTCTAAACTGTAACCCTTTTTATTAACTCACATCGATCAATGATGTCCTTGGCAAAAATCCAGTGATTTGTTATAATTTTTCCCAACCTTCAGCAAGTGGGTGGATGGGTTGCATATTATTGACAGGCCCTGTTCCAAAGCGCCAACATAACCCAAGGGCCTAATTTAGTGTTTGATAAATGGTTACTCCATCACAAAAGTGACCCTAACTCTTGTAATAAGGTGGATGGGATATCCGTCATGGATTTTTTCAGGATAAATCAGATTTTAAAGATTGATAATAAAACTTATGTTCAAAAGTATTTTTGAATGAGGCACATGTAGATAAAAAATTAATTAACTGCTTTCAGGCATATGTAATATATTTTTTTTAAAAAGGCAATCACATTTCAAGTACTACTTTCATTAGTCCTTCAGTTTGGTCAGTTCATTTTCAGCAGTTCTGAAAATATCCTACTAGTGGTTCCCAGGCTTTTAGATGTACATTTATTATTGGGAATAACCATGAGAGAAATGGAAAAACCACCACCAACTTTATTAGTGATCTGGGAGAGCTAACTACGTATTGCATTTTTTAAATTCAAAAGTAGGGTCAACTATACTAAGATTTTTCCCAACTGAAAATCAAATCTTACCAAGTATATTTTTAATGATATGAAGGTTTGAATTGAATACAGTAAATTCGTAAGAGCAGAATCTGAGGCAACTTTCAAGTACACAATTTTTCTTGCTTTAATTATGCTGTGGCATTGAAGAATGCCACAGCACAATTAGAACCTGAATGCATTAATATCTGAACATAACACAGAAGATCTCTTCACAGATTCAATTGTCTTCATTTAAAAATTAATTCAATATTCTAGCAATATTATGTAAAGTGTGGTAAACTATATGGAATAAAAGTAATCTCAATGTTTGCTAAGGAACAATGTGGCTGTTATGACCTAATAAATACTTCCCACCTATATATTGAGATAATAAACCAGGAAGGTCTGAATCAATAACATCTAATGAATATGCAATGTTTATCTATAAATGAAGGTATTTCTCGAGAACATGTGGCACTTTAAGTTCTAACAGCTGTTCACTATTATTATTGTGCTTCTTATTTTGGAAATATATTAAGAAACAGTGTGCAAAAAGAAATTGTGATTGATGAACTGATCAATAGAGATAAATTATATATTTCAGCATTAGAAACTGTTAATTAATAAACCATCAGATCTTGTAGATAAAGATAGAATACACTGACATATGGTTTGTTAAACATTTCTAGACAATAGCTAGTACAGTCTGTAAAAGCATGGAAAAAACTAAATAAAAAGAATGGAAAAATTAAATTGAAACTCCAATTTATGGTGGAAGATAATGAAAATATTACTTTCATGAAAGTAGTATTAAGAAGTATGAAGTAAAAAACTTTCTTGTGGACACCATAAGAAATCCTACAGGTTTATTTATATTAGCCACTAACAGGGTAACCACCCAGGTGTGGTTCTCTGAAGAGTTTCCAACATAAACTTGTTTTTTGTAACCCAACACACTTCAAAAGTGTGGACAAGCGGCTCAGATATATTAGTGTTGAAGAGGTGGCAAAATATTTTGGGATAGCTTTCCAAACCTTTTTCAGCAGCCATGCTCTACCTGGGTCAAATGTAAAATTCTTGAGGGCTGGTTTAAATTAAATGTAAGGGGAATTGTTCTTGTGTTTGGGAACTGAAGGATCAAACTATTTGAAAAGTAATTTTGCATAATTGTTGGCATCAGAAAGTGTTTGTCAAGGTGAACCATTACTAAAAGACAGCTTGCAACACATCTTTAGTCTCCATGCATACAGAATGATCTAGGCTGCCCATCCATTCTGTGTATGCAGAATATAAAGAGCTCCCTCCCAATGTCTGTGCAGATTCAAGTAACTACATTAGCACTACTAGAATTATAAAGAACTGATTCAGAATATTAATAGTTGAAATTTTTTGTGACAACGTTTGTGATTTTATTCTAGGCTGGATGTTAGACTGCAGTTCTACTACAATTCTCATTTGAAGCTTATTGTTGCCCCATTTGTTATCCACATTGAGAGAAAGTTAACCATTCAAAAGTACACAAAGCAATAATGATACAACTGGGATATTGAAAAGTAAAAAGACAACATATCAATAGAAGAAAAATGTGTTTGTAGGGTGAAGAATAGCTGTCAGGAATGGATGAACAGGAAAGTTCCAAATATAGATAAACTAAAGAGATGTGGGCAGAGAAGATACACTGAATGAAAAATCAGACTGAAATCAAAGAGGGGGCGCAAGTTATAGATTTCCTACTTGTGATGTTCCTATTCTGAAATACAATAAATGTATATTTTTAGAAACCAGTATGTCTCAGTATTCATTGAGCCAACACATCAAGACAAATCAGTATACCTCCCTCTACCTCAGTTCAAACTATGGCCAAAATTAACAGCATCTAGTAGTGTTTCAGTATGTGGTGCGGGCTGTACTAAACAAATCACTTAGGCCCTCAGTACGAGTATGGAGGAGAAATATTCTGAGGGGAAGTACCAATCTGTCATACTATGAGTGGTGTGGTATTTCCAGCTCTGAAAGTACTGGGTCCAGAAATCCATACCCAATTTTACCAGGCATGGATCCGACCCCAGTAAAACTGTGGTTTCAGAGGGGCAGGGACGGTAGGAAGAGGCATAGACTGACTCCCACACACCCACTCCAGCATCACAATGACAAAGGACAGTGCTTCCCCTAACCAGGCCATAGACTTCCTTCCACCACCATCATCCCTTGAACCATACCACTCACCAGTGACATTCACTACCTGCTCACAGCAGGTGGTAAATATCCACTGGTTCGTCCCTTGCATCAGCTATGGTCAGAGGGAATTGACATCAGAGATCTTGGGCTGCACGGTTATTCCCATTACAAGGACAAAAAAAGTTAATGCCCTGATTCTACTCATCTAAAAAGAAATATCACAAACGACCAGCACAGTGCAACACTACTCTCATCAACCAACATGGCTTGTGTCGTTGCCGACATTAGCAAAGATATAATGGATTACCAATCACTGATAAATATTTAGAGTGGCTGTAGGTTTGCTAAATTCCCCTCACAAATAAGCAGCTGCATTTAAAGTGCCGGCTGATACACAATAGGTGCTTGTGGGATGAGAGAAGGCCAGTCTGCCAGCACAGGCTGTGCCCTTGTATTTTCTGGGTGGCCTTCCATGCAATTTAGATAAGCAGGTGCATACCAATTGCTTGATCACATAAAGTTAGCACTAGAAGTACTCATTTAAAGCAAGTTGTCAGCTACAGTTTTGGGATGACTGGTCTTTTAAACAGCTGAAGATGTGTAGTAATAGTTTGTTCCCACCACATACAGTGGTATATGGTTGTTTTTGTTACTGGAAATGTAAATGAATGTGTTTCAGTTTGCTGGCAATTTATCAACATTTGTTATTGCCTCTAAAGTAACTACTAAGCACAACACAATACCAAAACACAAAGCAAAATAACAACATAACAAAACATACGAATGCATGACTCAAGAAAGCAGTGCAGAATGCAACACAGCAACCACAATATAAACCCACCACAATGCAATATTACAAAAAAAAGAAAACATCACAAAAACACATTACCACCACACAATCTGCACAAACAACAAAAACAACACACCACCACAACAGCAATGCAACACAATCTAAAGGCACAACACAGGACAAAGGCATAACACAACAATGCAGCACAAAAGCAACAGAGTAGTACAACACAAACAATGCAGCACAAAAGCAACAGAGTAGTACAACACAAAGGAATACAGTAACACACAACAGAGTAATGACCAAACATGACACAGTGACACATAAAATACACAAATACAATACCCCACAATAAAATAATAATATACTTTTACAACAAGACCACAATGTGTCATGAAGCAACAAAGCACAACAAACGAGAACAAAAGCTTAGTGATAACAAAATAACTTCACACCACCCAGAAAAAGAAATGTGACCTACCTTTATACAATTGTAAATTTGTATTATTTTGTATTGGTGTGTTGCACTGGTGATCTGTGTTGTACTGGTGTCCCCACTTGTTATAATGTACTAATGTAATGCTATATATTTTTTTGTCTTTTATATTTTCTCATTTTCTGTCATTAGGCTTCTCTTATTGTTTTTGTCTTATCCAGTCCTGAAAAACCAGCATGGAGGCAGCAAAATACCTGTTGACAGAGAATATTAAAAGAAGTGTATTTTTAAAACTAAGGACTTGCCATTTAGCTGACTTTTTGGACTGTATATTGTGTTTTACATATACCACAGCTTATCTATGATGCACATATGTTTATATTTACTAGTGGGCATACTCTCATGAGTAGCACTCAAAAACTGGAAAAGGAGTAAAACAGATTGTTAGGTACTTGAAATACAATAAAATATTTAATTAAGATTCTTTTACAATTTGAGTGCCTCTGCTTTTGTATTTATATTTGGGATGTTGTGTTGTGTCATCGTGCTGTTATTGGGGTTGTCTTAAAGTAAAATGAGGTTATGATTTATATAGTTGTACTTCAAGTGCAGTTTGTCTGCCAAAATATGCACAAGTATTCTTGTCACAAGTTGCTATCGCCACAAAGTTTAATATTACAGTGCTAAAAGATGTTTGCACCAAGACCTGACTTACCACAAATGTGCAGAACTCTGTGGCATAGTAACTAATACAAATGAGACCAATTAGGGGTCAACAAGGGTTGCAACTGTAATTCCTATACATCCAATAAGCATTTTGTTTATCCCCTTCAATAGGGCTTTTAAGTTGCTTATTAGTTCATGCACATTGCAGTGTTTTTGTGTCCAAGTTATGTCATCATGAGGATATGTGAATGTGATTTTAGAAAAATGACACAAGTGCCTTGACAATGGAATAAACTAGAAGCAAACTTCCAACAGACTAGAGCTTACTCCCTTTTAGAAAGCAGCTGAGACAATTTCCAACTTCCCTCTACCTGCAAATTCTCCTGATGTAAGTCTCTAACAACATGCTGCATCATCGAAAATAACAAGCAAGAAACTCGCTTATCTTCAAATTACATTATTTTGTTATGTTATCAAACATCTTGTGGTTTGCACCCATTCCTAAAAAATATATCAGATCTTTCGCAAGGTGCTCTCCCGTTTTTACAGCTGACCATTAAGTAAAGCGACGAATTGGAATTCACTCATCTCTATCTTGTATTCCCCATTTCATGAATCAGTTAATAAGAAATTGATTTGTATGATGCAAGAAACTATACGATAATGTGAGAAAGTAGATTTTTAGCTGGGGTGGGTTAAGGTCCACCACAAGTAATAAAGGAACTATCTTGTTGAGTCCATTTACAAGTTTCAGTCATTTAAACCTAATCTCAACTCTTAGATATGCCACACAGCAGACAAGCTTAACTTGGAGAAAATGTGCAAAGCATGTATAAGAATCAAGACAGTTAAAGAGTCAAAAAGACAAAACAACAAAACTCCCACTCCCCTTTATAAATGTAGCGAATATTTTAATAAACAAAATGGCACCAACGTGAAAAAACATCTAAGAAGGGGAACCAGAGATATGACTTTTTAAAGATTCAAGTAAAGATAGTGACAAAAAGCGCAAAGTGCCAATGGTAGTTAATGGTCATCGTAGATCCTCACCTATGTGCAATTTAAGGCTGACCGAGCCCGAGTCAGAACACCAACTGGGTTTGGCCTGACCCAGTCGGAGGTTTTACCTTTGGACTTAGCCTTTTTTTCTGGAAGTCAAAATCCTTAAGTGGGGCAAGGCATCTGGCTGTCCTCACAAAGTTGGATAGGCGTTTGACTAGGTACCACTGAAGCCGTTGGTTTTAGCAGGAATATCTAATTATGGGATAAATTCAAATTTCGAGCCCAGGGAAGTCCTCTCACTGACTTACTACTTTTGGAGCCTTTGCTTGTTCAAGATTTCTACCTTTGGACTTAGTCTCTTTTTCAGGAGCTTGGTTTACTCCAGTGGGGCAAGGCTGCAGGCTATGTCTGGCAAGGGCTCCATGAGGCCGGATACATTCTCCTCGAGTTCCCACTGAAATAGATTTGCTGCTGTGGAGAAACTCCAAGCAGGAGAAACCTGCTCGAGGTTGCACCTTTGGCGGATCGGTTTGGAAGGTTTGATCCAGTACTCCAGAGGTCTTAAAGTCCAAAAAATGTCTAAGTCTCAGGGTTCTAGAGATGTTAGGAGAAGTTACCTAGACACAGCCAAAAGTCCCAGAACCCAGGAACAGTACTTGGAGATCAAGACTCACTCCAGCAGAACCCGCCAGCAGGGTCGAGGCTAGGTCCAGTTGGAACTGGTCAGCTGGGAGCCTCTTGTAGCTTTTTGTATCCCTGAACCTACCAGAAGGTCAGTCAACCGTCCTTTTGTGTGTACTTTTTGTTCTGGGTTCAAAAGATAGCAGATCCAATCCTCCAGGGTTCCTTTCAAGTTATGAACAGAAGGTCCAGTATCCTTCTATTCTTCCTCACGTCTAGCAGTGTGTCACTTTTAAGCTTAGCACTACAATGTGGGTGAGGGCGACTTCTGGTCGCTCCCTAAACAATAAAGTGAAAGTTCCCATGGGTAAACCTACCCACTTTTGCAGCAGTTTCTGCATGCCCTATTGCAAACAATCCCACAGTGCCCCTCACACACTGAATCCGGGATGGAGAAACTCTCCTTCCCTTATGCGGAGCCTGTGTGCCCACCAGAGCTGTGGCCAGGTAAATGAGCCGCCCCTCTTCTGTGGTCATTCCAAACCAGTTCTGGGGACAGCTTTCGCTTGAGTGGGTTTGGTGTCTGCCTGACTGGAAGGACAAAACAGCTGCCATCTGCTTATGAAAGGGGAGGCCGCTTTGAAGTAAATGAAGTTTCTTCCATTGACTCTACTCTAGGAACAGTTTTCATACCTTAACAGTTCTAAGACCCTGCTGAGCTACTGCTAGAGAGCTGATATAAATTAGCCTCTGGGAGCTTCAGGCAGGGAAAAGGTCTCTTTCTAAAAGTTACTTTGCCTTATTAGTTAATAAAAATCCAACTTCATCATTGAGTTGGGCTTTTAATAAATATTAAAAATAGTGGTTGAATTATAACTGGTCCCAATCCAGACATAGCAGAATTAATAATTTAATATTACTTCCTAGTGTTTCGATATGGACTAGCCAGCATTGCTACGGTGAAAAAAAGCTTTTTGGTGTAAGTCACTGTAAGGACATGTTAACTTTAAATTTCTACATATCCTAGTTTTAAACACCACGTGACCTGCCTTGTGGACTGTGAGGCGTACATATGGGTGACTTATTAATGTTTAAAAGGATGTTTTTCTCCTGTCAAAAAGGGTTTATATGGACAGGTTGGGCTGCAGTTTTAAAATGCAGCTGCCAGGCTGCAGCAGCAGACCTGGAGTCATGTTTGCCTGGTCACACGAGTAAATGGCACAGTAGTGCAGGGGCCGAAAGGTGACATTTAACTTTCCATGCCATGGGTGTATTTTGGGCACTATATACCATGGCCTTAGAGGTAAGTTAAATATGCCAGTTAGGACTTTGTCAATTTCAACATGTTTTAGGGGTCAGAGCAAATGCACTGGGGCCTGGTTAGCAGTGTCCCAGCAAAGAAACAGTAGCTTTAGTCCACCAAAAATGGGGGTGACCATGCAAAAAGAAGCACTTTCTCACAGATATAATATCTGAAAATACATATGATTAATTATCATATATGTTTATTTTCAAAATATAAATGTAAAATGACTCTGATTTAATACATTTTCGCAATGGCACACTTTTAATTATGCTGTTGTAATAAAATATGATATATCATGGAAGGTGTAATGACTCTCCGTACAAATGCAAATTTTAACTGATGACTCTATTTCATGGTTGCACAGCAACCAATAAACCATCTTCTGAAAATTGTTGCTTGTGAAAACATTTGGGGCCTTACAGCATGAGCCACAAAAGGCTTTGCCATGGAATAAAACAGGTGGATTGGAAGGCGAGCGGCATCCTTGTTTGTTCTTTATGACTTAAATACATTCTGTCACACCAGATGTAGCAGCTTTGTTAACTTTAGACTTAGCCACTATATTAGTTATTAATTCATCACATTGATATTTCTGAATTACAAGGTAATCCGGATAGACTTGGCATGAGGCTGTTCTAAATGGGCAATTAAATCTTTAAAATCGATGTCTGTTGATGTATGTACATTTACATCCACCTGAATTTCAATTTATTTTTTAAACATTTGGCACAACGCTGTATCTCCAAAGTCGGAATTGCTTCACCTTAGATGCAGAAGCCTGATTGGTCTGAAAGATTTACCTTCCAAAGACACCCACCTGCCGACGACCGGCCTCGAGGACATACCTGCCCCATGCAAGCACTAGTGCACACCTGGCCTGGGAGTTCAATGTACATGGCTACTCTTTGGCATTTCCAGTCATAAACATTGTCAACTAAACATTTGCTGTGACTGGAAGTATTCCTTCCATGGAGTATTTGACTATACTGACTAAACTATGCATAATAGAGCCCCTTGCATTTTTTTTGGCAGTTTTTATATAGCGCAAACTCGACTACAAAGTACTGGAGCACTTTACATGAGCCCCAGTGACATTACACAAGGTCACAGTAAATTTTTCTTTTTTTTTTAGGCAGGGAGAGATTAAGCAATTTTCCCAGAATCACAGGATGTTGAGCTGACACCAAGACTCAAACCTAGCTCATCAGTTCCAAAGTCCGTAGCTCTGGCTGTAAGACTACATTCTCCCCCATTAGGTCTGTTCACAGAATATAATATGTCTGCTCTGTAGCTTGATTGAGTCTGTGATCTTTTCTCAATTTCTGGGACTATTTCTAAATTCATTAAAAAATTTCTATCATTTACTTCATGTATTATACTTGTACTGCATGTGGGGCGTCTCTACAGCACCCACATTCAGGTCCTCATACGAAGTACGATTTATACCTAGGACTACCTTTTTGTGTCAAAAGAAGGCATGTTCTCCCAAGGCATCCCTCATAATCACCTTTTACTCATGCCACATACCACTCAGATTTAAAACACCTTTCTCTTGCTCTAATTTTATACAAGAAATAGCAGGTCTAGGGTCGAAAGGCATCAACAGTTTGCCTCAGCGGACTGTCAGATAGTTGGAGGCACGCGGAAACCGCATCTTGCTCTCACATACTCTCAAACTGAAACTTACTATTTGCAATACACGATTTCGGCCCCCACCCTTTTGATTAGATATCCTCAAATATGGAATCAGTGATATAAGGATGTGTGCTAAAGTCAGTGGAATTACCTTGAGTATATAATTACCATGTATTTATGTGATGTGGAACCTAACATACATTGATGACCTGGAGATTTTAATTATGAATTCAATACCCAATTATTTACCATAGATGTCAAGGTTATGGATCAAGCCAAGGTCTTAATAGACCAAGACGAAACGTGTTGGCTAGAACCAACATTGTAAAAGAATTGGATGGTTTGACAATAATTGAATGCAAGCACTCGCACCCATTGAAATTGACTTGGGATTTTTATTTAATAGGTGGCCATTAGAGTGGCTATCCTTTTAATAGTGGTGAACACTGCAACTATTATCAAAACACTAAAATAAACACATAGAGAAAGGAGCCTGTGTGCACCTTCAAGAACTTTGTCACCCACTGATGCAGTTATGAAATCTAATGAGTGTGCATAGAGCAGGTTGGTAGTTTGCCCTGCTAGAGTTTTGCTTAAGTATGGTAGCTTTTGTACCTTGCTTACTCTTGTAAAGTCCATCATCTTTAATCAAGAACTATCCATAATACCAAGAAGGTTGTTTTCTGCCCTTTGTGGCTTTTTAGTCCTAACTATTTTAGGGAGACACACAACACCTCTCTTCTGTATTTTGAGTGCTGGGTGACACATTAGCTACTTGAGGTGTCGCCATTTATTTTGGCAACTATGAAGAAAACAAGCAAGAGCTTCACTGTATCCAGTCCTGGACCCATCACACTGAGAACCTTAACAAGTGCAAAGTTTCACAGTGACAAAACCATTTTACTGTCTTGGCTATTACGTCAACTGATATTTCCTCAACATGGCTTAAACACTTAGATAGCTAGACCTGGAGTTAAGATAGTGATTCTGACTATCAAACATCATGTAACTTGAGATAAAGACTAATATGCTCAAAAGGGGTGGACCCTAGCCCACCATATTAAGAGATCTCCACCTGCCTGGCTGAGTTCTCTGTGCCTTCCAAGGAGTCGCCTTGATGGCGGCTCCTCTGAAGTTGCTGAAACATTTCTATGTGGGTATCTTGTTCAGTGCACCTCACAGCAAATATTTAGTTTTTTTTAAACAAACTCCAAAAGTAGGAGTTTGTTTTTGAAATGCAAAAATAAATGTCCCTGGAATGATGAGAGATTTCTCCCAACTTGGGGGATGGGATTGATTATTTGTTTTCTTGCCCAGCACTGCTAGATTTCCTTGGCAGTCCCAAATTGGAAAAATATATGTCAGAACATCTACTCTAAATAGGGCGGAGATTCTGAAGTACTTATCAATTGGGCCATCAGTTAAAGGTTTCAACTAAAGAGCTGTCGCAGTTTTTGCAGCAGCAATATGCTGTTGCAATAAATGAAGAGTGAGTAAATCGCCTTCCACATCCACGTTGGTGCACCGCCTATGGTTGGAGGCCGAGGGGGCACCTATAGTGCCCCCCTGTTGATCCTTGAACCTGGTAGCAGGCACCTTGAGGTGCCTGCCACAGGGTGCAGGGATGAACCGCACCTCCCATTTTACAATGGCAGCATGTGTTACAGCCAGTTTACAGCCGGAATGTATGCTCCTATTGTAAAATGTAGAAATGCGACCGAACAGTGTTTGGTTGCATCCTAATGTAGCGGTCGGGACCACCGACTTGGTGTCGGTTGGTCCCATGACCGATGCTGTGTCGGGCAGAAGTGATTCCACCAACATTGTAATGAGGGCCAAAGTGTTTGATTTAGAGTTTGCCAGACAAGTTACTACGTCACAAATGTGATGGCTTCCCCGTCCGCCATATTACAAGTACCATGCGTTATAATGCACGTGTAATAAGCTGGATGAGATATCCTCAACGTTTGTGATGTAGTAACCCCTCTATTAAACTCTAAACAAGTCCCTAGGTTTTGTTGGTGTGATGATAATGCCACTGTGAAACCTATGGTGGATATAGCCCACTTTGTTTTTCTCAGAATGGGTGACAATTACATTCTTTTTTTTATATAAATTTATTTATTTGCAGTAAAAGCAAACATAAATATACAATTTATCCAAATAAGATTATCATTAATATACATAATGAATGTTCGATAATTAACATAGTTAAAAATCTATAATTATGTATATGAAAGCTGACTTTGCGTGTATAAGGGCGTGCATAGACCTAGTTCCCACCCTATATTTCATAAAATTTCCTTAAGGCTCCTACTCTTTGCGAATATAGCTTTTCTTTCGACTGGATACGAGACATCTTAGCCAGCCATGGCGAAAATGTTGGAGGGTCAACCTTCTTCCATCTTTGCAAGATCAGTGACCTAGCAACAAGTGATGCAATAAAAACATACTGTTGTTGTCATATTGGTAAGGCAAGTGTATTGATCATTCCTAAAAGAACAGTACTTGGTTTGGGCGCTAGATTTATTTCAAGCTTGTTACTAAGCCACTGATACATCTAGTTCTAAAGTTTTGCTAAAACCGGACATGCATAACAGATATGGAGCCAGTCCCCAATAGGATGAGTGCATCTAAAACATGCTCCTGAAATAGAAAAACACATTTTAGAGAGTCTAAAAGGAGTATAGCAAAGGTTCCATTTGTAAAGAAAAGCCATACGTTTAAAATTAGCGCCCCTTATAGCTTTATGAGCCCAGGTGTTATAAGCTCTCCATGTTTGCATATCCAGCCTACAACTAATGGAGTTTTGGATCATTAGTAAAGTATTCAGCGCAATTTTAGTCTGAAAATAGCTAAGTAAGATTTTGTACCAATTGCCTATCCCTTGGCTTTCTTTTACATAAAAATTAAAACTGATCAGATCTGCTTGGGGATCTGAGAAAGGTTGAAAGCTTCTTAAAAAATTCCTAAGCTGAAAAAATGAAAAAATTAATAAAAGTGGAAGTCCTGGATGGGATTGTTTAATTTGATTCCAAGATGTAATTTGATCTCCTACAAAGAGATCCTTAAAACGAATTACTCCTAATCTCTTCCAGGCTGATATGTTTCTTAAGCTTATTTGAAGACCTATCCCTCTACTTTGGGAGATTAGCATTTCTGGATGGAAAGCGGTAAACTGATATTCCTGATTCAATTGAAGAAACCTATCAGAAATGATTTGGAGTGACTTATACGTACTTCGCTTTGGGAGCCTCGGAATTTTAATAAAAGGAACAAGGTGGGAGCCGGATTCCAAAACCATTTGCTCCAGATAAAAATTGCAGCCCAGATCACGTCTGGTAAGTAATATTATACACCAATCGAAAAATGCAGCTTTGTAATATTTTTTTTTAATGAGGTAGTGCAAGTCCACCCTCTGCAATTGGTAATTGTCTCTAATTTCGTGCGAGGTTTCCTGCCAGACCAGACAAAATATCGAACTATTTGGTGAACACCTCATGAAAAACTTTTGGGGGGACTTTGATTAATAAATTTGAAAAAACAAAAAGGAACAAAGGCAGAATCATCATTTTGACAACCGCAGTTCTCCCTATCAATGAGAGTGGTAAGTTCTGGAATATTGATCTTCCATAACTGCCTCTCTACACAGAGCTATACAAGTGTCCATTCCTTTAACGGAAAAATTAGTTCTATTACATGATGTTACTGATCTCCCAAATCTCACAAACCATACAAGACGATTGATAGCTATAGCACTCACTGTAGGAAAAATTTGTATATTAAGACATTGGAGAACACCACAATGCCCAACACATGATGAATGGCTTATTGAAATGTATAAAATAGCATCATATGAAAAACTCATTTATAGATTGCAGGACAATGTTGGAACTTTCATCCAAATTTGGAACCCCTTTCTAGCTAATAAAAATTCTATATCTGGTAATATTTCAGATTTTTCTTCTAATTAGGAACTACAATAAGGGAATCACTTCTTTTTTCATTTCCTTATTAATTCATTACCATCATTATTTATATTCATGCTGTTGATGTTATCATTAGGACTGTTGATGCTTTAGCCAGTAACACTGTTTTTTTAATTAGGACTTACCGTTCACCTATTGGAAATTATTGAGTTAGTGGGAATATCTTCACTTGAAATATTATATTTGTATGATATTATCGCTACTATCTTCCAACTATCTATAATACATGGTTTACTACATATTGTATACTATCTATATCATCTCCTCCCTAGTCCACCTTTCCTATTCCTTCCTTTCCAGGTTTTATGAGTACCTTAGCTATTGTATCTTTTGATATCTGTATTATCTTTTTTATATTTAGAAATCTGAGAAGTTAACATTTCATAGTAATTTATTGTGTGGCCATAATTTGATTTGTTTATACTCCTTTTTTAATGTATTATTTATAAACTGACATGTACTTCTAAATAAAAATATACCACAAAAAAAAAAAAAAAAATTAAAATAAAAATAGAGAATGATAAGTTCTGCCACTGTTTTAAAAGATTTCTGGCTTTCATAAGCGTGCTTTCATAATTAAGCTGATATAACTGGGAAAGATCCTGTGAGACATATATACCTAAATATCTAATTGGACCGGAAGACCGAACCTGATTCCGCATTTCTAATGGAAGGACCTGGTCAGAGCAATTAAAAAGCAAAAATTTCAGATTTGGAATGATTAATTTTATATCCACCCAGGTCAGAGAACAATTTAATTTTTTTAAAGACATTCAAAATATTATGCTGCTCCGCAGACAAGTATAGAATTAGGTCATCTGCAAAGAGTTTTAGTTTTGGAGTGCCCGGAAGGGGTGCTCTGATTTGCAGGTCCTGTCGTAGTAAAGATGCTAGAGGCTCTATAAATAGCGCAAAGAGCACTGGAGACATTGGGCACCCTTGCCGCGTACCTTGTTTGATTTGTTATGTTCCCACGGTTTGAGAGTTTATTATAATCTTTGCTTCGGCATTATTATATTATATTGCAATTAGTAAAAATATTCTTCACTGTTTTTTAAACAATTCTGAAATCATTAAGGCAAAAAATCATTCTGAATTTTGAATCCTATCCTTCTGGCATAACTAAAAATCCATATGTCTACACAACAAATAATTAGACTGGCTTCATGCAACATCAATGGGGCTAACAACCAGGTCAAATTGAAAGCTACGCTACAATGGTTGTTCTCTGCACAAATCCAGATTATATTACTTCAGGATAATTACATTCTTACGGAGACCGGTAATAATTTCATCGAAAAAGACACATGTGCAAGTTTAGTGATGATAGGCAGGGCCACTGGAATGATGCAATTGTGTGGCTGCGGTTGCGAATTTTGCATAATTAGAGTTTTGCCGCAATTGCCACATAATCCAGCATCTGCATCATAATCTGCTGATATTAACAAAAAAAGATTTTGTTTCTAGCTCACATGGTCAAAAAATATTAAAAACGCAATGACGCGTGTCGTCACGCAGTGGAAGGCCCTTTGCAAAGCTTGACTGGTCAACTTTCTGTTGCCTATTGCTATATTTGGGTGTTAAACTGGTACTAACAAGGTACCACCAATGACCAGGCAGTGTTAACAAGTGTAAAAATGAAAAAATTATGAAGGAATACTATGAGAAAATATGCTGCTTTATGCCACATAATTTGCCTTTTCTTGTGGCATAATTTACTCAACCCTGCCTCATAATTCCAGTGGCTCAGACCATATGGAACAAGCATGAATTCTTTGCCAAATAACAATTTGAAGCTTTTATTGTGGTCTGTGTGCTTTGTGGTCTTCCCTGTTTTAGTCAAGCTAAAAGATTTCAAGAAAGAGAAAAAAGCATGTCTATTTATCAGATATGATGTTAAAGAAGTGCTTAATTTGTAAAAAAAAAAGTAAGTGTCATGGCCATTCTGACTGCTGCTGCAAAACTGGCCCCCAGTAACAAAAACGGCTCCCATCCTTCCGGCACACTGGGAAAATACCCGGTGCCCACTGTGGCCAGTCCGGCCCTGCCAATAGATGAAAACTGCTGCCCAAAAGCCCTCCTATATATGTATATTATGTATGATGGTTTTGTAAAATTATAATATTGGGAACGGCTATAGCATATTAGGTATCTACTTGCCGCGTCTCTTCCTCTTGTATGATGCCTCTTAAATAAAAGCAACCTAAAATTGATATTGCACCTGCTTCTGTCAGATTTTACATTCTATATTAACAGTTCACATGCCCTCCCCCTTCAGTCCTCCTGTCCGCATTGCGGCTAACAGCTATCACAAAGCAGGAATGAATAGTTTGCATATGTGGTCGTGTAATTTGTCTTTCCAGAAAATGTGTAGTGCCTTTGCTCTCTGCAGGCCCCCAGGGCTCTATTTGATGTAACTGTCACAATGAAATTCTTTAACAACATTTTAATTGAAAAAAATGTCCTTGTGCTTTTGCAGACATGAGAGTACCATTTATGTGTAATGGGACACTCAGCGTGTCATAAAATCACACTGCAGACAGCAATTCTCATTCTGAATGAAGCTGAATCCCTGCGGATGACTACAGGCCTTTGAAACCCTGTAATAGAAATGTGAGAAATCTTTATGGCCTCAAATCCCTGTCTTGGTGCTTTGCATGAGTGACATTTATGAGTCCCTCTCCTGTCGCATAAGGTTTTGTGACGGGGTTTGGAAAGCACTGCGCAGATGCCTACTTTCAACACCTATGCACAGAACATGTCAGTGCATAAAGTAAAGACTAGGGGGCAGATTTACGAAGAAGTCTTGCAACGCAGTGCAGCAAGACAAGTTGTTGTGCTGCCTTCTGTGACAGACGAGAGCAAAAATGCGCCCTATCTCCTAAAATATGACACATTTCTGCTCTCTCCCTGCGCTGGTGCACTGTCTGCTGCCTGGCGCTAACGCAGGAACCCTTCCTTGCTCCATGGTGCAAGGGTGCCTGCATTACAGGCAGGATTGTTTGTGTGCAGGAAGGCATACCTTCGTGCACCATAACAATCCTCAGAGGCATTTTCCTCTTTCTGCGGGTGCTGTAGAATGCAGCACACGTGGAAAGAGGAAATTACAAGGAGACATAAATATATTTCTCTTCCTTAGGCCTCCCAAGGTGTACCATTTTGGCCCATTACCAGGCTTACTAACCTTAGTAAATCTGGGATTGCTTCAAAAACCCTGAGTGGATGCATAGGAACGCCCATGCTCCACCCATGGAATGCCTTCTCAACGTAGAGTAAAGCAAGGCAGCAATTTGCACCTTGTGTTACTCTGGTGGCTTTGTGTGGTTTAGTAAATCCCATTTAAGGGCTTGCGTTGCCTTGCCTGCCTTGCGTGATACAACGGCAGTGCAAGCCCTTAGTAAATCTGGGCCCTGGTGCACAGGTAAGGTACGCAGAAGTACCATGGGGAAAATGCTTTACAGTGTGCTGGAGCCTCTTTTTTGCAGGCGATGGAGAGCGTATTGACGCTGCTTATTAACACAGTATGGCAATGTGGCACCAAACATATTAAATATTTACACTTTTAGGAACAATGGACACATTCAGGCATACTTTATCCACATATCTACTTTGTATATCACATCTGCCTCAATTTAGAAGTCAAAGCGAAGTTCAGCTTTGTGTATACTATCACCAGAACTGCACATTTAAGTGGATTATGGCGCTTATTTACAAAAATAATAAATTCACACTATTGTGGGTGTATGCCTACACTCTGCATACATTTTGTTAGTTTTGAAATTTCTCAAAAGTGGCAATGTACTACAAGTAAAATCCCTTTTGTTGTTCCCCTGTTGCCTATAATTCTATGAGAGGCCTATTTATGGGGAAGTCATGCAGTGCAGCGCAGCAAGTCCTCTTGCTGCACTCACGGTGCATTCCTGACCTTTCCCTTGCGCTGGCATCCATTTGGCTGACTAGTGTCAATGCAGGCACACCTTATATCATGGTGCAAGAGTGCCTACGTTGCATGCAGGATTATTTTTCTTTGCAGAAAGGGGCACCATCCTGCACAAAACCAATTCTGTGTGCTGCAGAATACAACACGCATAGAAAGAAAAAGAAAAAAGGAGAAATAGAGATATTCCTCCTCGTTGCACTTCCCCTGAGAAGGTGTCAGATTTTGGCTGATTCCCAGGTTTACAAGTTCTTTTAAATCTGGCAATGTGTCAATAACCATGGGAGTTGTGTGGGAACACCCACTCAACCCCCATGGAACGCCTTCCCAGGGCAGAGTAACGCAACTCAGAGATTTTCACTGCGTTGTGTCACTTTATATTTTTGGAGACAAACAAAGTGGCTTTGTGTGGCTTCAAAAATCTGTCTTACGGTTTGCATCACTCTTGCACCACGTTGCATGGTGCAAGAGTGACACAAACGGTCTCATAAATAGGCCCCCGAGTGTGTAGTTTCCACAGAGCACATAATTTTAAAATCTGCAGATGTAGGATTACCATAAAGATCAATTGCCCTTTTGTTTTTTGTTCTTTCTTTCTATACCTGCAAAACATTATTTTGTGTGAAGCAATCCTATCTGCTACAAATCCTGAAAAGTAATATCATAATAAGACCATATTATGAGGGTGAGTTCCAGTCACTACTGGCATTTAAGTCAGCACTATGTATACTGACATTGTGGGATCATACCTATAAATTAAAAATGAAACTGCAGGCTATAGCTTGCATTATTCTTTTGCTTCAAACACCATGCCTAGCTAAGCCTCACTGTAGGCACCGAGGACCTCATCTCATGTGTGACACCTTCTCCCTGCTCTGGCCTTTTAGCCAGGAACATTTTGAATTCCTGATCTGTAGCTATGATTCAACCATTGTAAGCATAGGCTTGAAAATCTCAGTGCGCAAAGTGCGGTTGGCAGGAAAAAGTAAGGACCGACTGATGAAATGGCAGAAGATATGGGGCCACATGAAAGCTTAGGATCCCGCTCATTAAATGGGCCAGTTCACAGCTATGATCTAGTTAATGTATTTTTTTTTTTAAAACTAGTCCCATGGACACCAAAATCAAATAAACTTCTAGACCACAAACTAAACACCAAAATCAAACACAGAACACCGAAATTAAGCAGCAATTAATGCCATTAGGAACACGCTTTACTATGCAAATTCGATGGTCAGTGCCAATAAAATCGAAAATTACATTTTTGCCACAAAACACTTCTCCATGATGCAGGACACGAGGTCGTGGGGATCTAAACCTGACTGCCACATTTAAGAGTGCAAGTAAAACCATCAAACATCAGAGTCGGACTGGGACTGGGACAGAAGATAGGGCTGGGCACCAATAATAGTGGCCTCCATTAGTAAATAACATTGCACTCATGTTTGCAATTTGGGGCAGTTTTGAACATGTAAAGAAATGCTTCAAAAGTATTAATCAAGGTATGGAAGACTACGTGGATTTGAGCTTGCTGCAGGCAATGTGTGTTTAATATCAGGGAAATCAATAGTAAAAACCGGCTCTGCAGACCATAAAACAGTACCGCAAACAGCAAAAAAAGGCCCACCCACAGAGCTGTCAGCAGCCGATCAGGCACTGCCTGATTGTCCTGTAGGCCAGTCCGAACTTGTCAGACATACCACCCTTGTTATAAACCATGGAAAAAGCCCCGATTATAAACTATGATAGTGGACACCTATCACAGCAACTGGCACAAGACTATAAAAATTGACATCCAATTTTTCACCTTTGACATGCAAACATCGCCAGATATCTTTTGCAACTTTTTCATTGCTATAGCTAACTACAGTATTCGTTTTGGGAAATAAATTATTAACCAAGTCATTTGGAACCAAGTTTGCTACCTTTACATTAATACCTTTAACAATGCTCCAGTTTACTGACTTAAATCTCTGCATCTTCACCACCATCTTCAACCTTCTTATGAACCATCTGTCAAGATTTATAGCCGAGCATCAACCCTCCTCCTACATCCTATCTTCTTACTCATATATAGCACTAGGGAGCACATGAATGCTTCTTTCGCTTCCTTGTCCCTTCCTACTACTGGCATGACTGATGCTGCAACAAATGCATGTGTACTAACTATTGTCAGCCATGGAAATATGTCAGTAATGAATGACAAACAGGACAATAAGTATTCAAATACCTATACTGCATCTATCATACGACAAGTGTTAAAACTTCTATAATTCGTATAGATATAGCTCTAGTTGTCCAATCTCCTACCAATAAATTGGAGCTTTGCACTGCTCAAAGAGTTATCACTACTTTATCCAACATTGTTCCAGCTATGTGTAGACACATTGGCTCTGCATCTTCCTCTGATTCCCCCTTCCTACTCATCTTCATCTGACCTAAAGAGCAAAGATGTTCCCCTTCTGACCCTACCTACCGATAACTTAAGACCTGAACTAGAAAAGACTCAATATAATCTATGATGCCATATGAAAACTAAAGAAATCTATTGTTGCTCGAAGATCACATCCATCATTACCCCTGTACCATGCACTAGTTATACTAACCCTTCACTATCACCAATGGGTGCCTTGTCCTACAACGAGCCTAACCCTGAAGTAGCTCTCCCCACACAATTTGTCCCGAATCAAAGCCGGTCTTCCCGCCATCACCTCTACTCTCCTGTTTCAATGTGGCTGAACCTCTGCATTAATACAATCCACTGGAACCCCATGTCAGCAATGCACACCCAAGAAACTGCATCACCTCTTCTCTCTCCATACCCACCATCATCAGACCAATAATTCACAAACCGAATCCTACATCGATATGCACTAACACCTGATCAACATCTGCTTCCAATAATCTAACGCATCTACACCACTCATCAGAGCCACCGTCATAAACTGTAGGTCTGCAGTCTGCAACTCTGTAGCCATCTCTCCCTTGATTTTGGACAATAATCCGGACATTCTTGCACCTAAAGAATCATGGTTCACACTATTGCCCACATCTTCTTTTCACCTCATGCTGCCACCTAGTTATAAGTTGTTTCACTTGAACACAATTTACAGAAGTGGAGAGAGTTTGTCATTATTTGAAAATAATCCCTTTAATGAATACTGGTAGAACTGTCTCTGCCAAGATATTCAAATCTCATGCTGTCGACATTAGCAACTTTAGACCCTCTACAGCTAGACTATCACCCCCCCACCCACCCACCACAAAGAAAAAAATTACCTCTTTAAGGACTTCATGACAGCCTAACTACTCTCTTCTTCTAAACAGACCATTCTCAGAGGCATGAACCACCTCCGGAAGAAACCGACAAACACCAACACCAATCAAATCATTTAATTCCTCCACAAAGATGAGCTAACCCAACACTGCAAATTTACTACTTACACCAAAGGTGCCCCCCATGTCTCAGTGATTTCCAAACCTGGCCACATTTTGATACATAACTCTGTCTAGGGTGACAAGTTGGACCATGCCATCATCTTATTCTAAATTCTTAAAATATCTCTTCACAGCTGTTAGACTTGGCTTTTTCAGCAGGTTTAACCCCAGACTGTTTGCTTTTTGGCCTACTGTTTTTGACCCTGTTTTTGTTGGTTTTAGGGCTCTGGGCACTTTACCACTGCTATTCAGTGCTAAAGTGCATATGCTCTCCATGTAAATTATGTAAATGGATTAGTGTTTCCATGTTTGGCTTATCTGACTTACTACTAAGTCCCTAGTATAGTGCACTGTGTGTGCCCAGGGCCTGTAAATCTAATGCTGCTACTGGGCCTGCAGCACAGATTGTGCCAACCACACAAGCAGCCTTTCAAAGGGTTCTTAGACCTGCCACTGCAGTGTCTGAGTGCAGTTGTGACTGCCATGTCGACTTGGCAAGTGCACCCACTTGCCAGGCCCTAACCTTCCCTTCTCTTACATGTTAGACACCCCTAAGGTAGGCCCAAGGTACCCCTGTGGGCAGGGTGCAGTGTATGCGAAAGGTAGGACATGTACTGGTGTGTGTGACATGTCCTGATAGTGAAATACAGTGTATCACTTTTGAAAGGGTATCTGTACCATAGGATAGAATGGGAAGTACTTTGTAACATCTTACAAGTATAACTTCCCATTAGGACGAGATCGCGAAATGGAGTTTAGTATGCCTGAACTCAGGATTTAAAAATGCATCTTTTAGTAAAGATGATTTTTGTATTGTGTTTTTGAAAATACCACTTTTAGAAAGTGGATATTTTTTTGCTTAGCCATCCTATGTGCCTCTACTGGTTTGTGTATTGACTGTCTGGTTTTGGAGTGACAGGGGCTGAGGATGCGCATTCACTGCAGACAGCCACTGGGGGGGGGGGTTGAGGTGTGTCCTGCCTATCCTGGGTGACTCAGAGCTGGGCTGAATAGACCTGCGCTGCATTTAGAGTTGTGGGAGGAGTTTCACTAGCACCTGAATAGGCCTGGTCTGCATTTAGAGTGGTGGGAGGAGATTTCCTTTGCACTTGAATAGGCCCTATCTCCCTTGCACAATGCTGTCTCCACCTCCTGCCAGGAAGCTGGGCCAGAGAGGACAGAACTGGTTTGTACTGAGCTGAGAGACTTTTGCCACTAGAGAACAAAAGAAAATGTGGTTTAAATATTGGGGGGCAGACCCCACAACTTTAGATTACTGCTGAACTAAGGAACCTGCCAGGAAGAAGAGCTGGAAAAGCTGTCAGGAGGAAATGCCACTTTGCTGCGTGCCCTGCTGTGTTGGCCTGCTACTTGCTGCTTCTATTTATTTATTTATTTATTTATTTATTTATTAAGGAGTTTTATATAGCGCTAGCCTGACCCGAGGGTATCGGAGCGCTTCACAACAGTTTTTGAGCAAGATTCATACAATAAAGCAGTATTCTACATATAAATTTGCTTCACAGCAGTTTTTGAGCAAGATTCATACTATAAAGCCGTATTCTACATATAGGTTCGGAAAGTCCGCGTGTGCTGAGCAGCATTGAGGTAGTGCGTGAGTCCTGAGATAACCTCATAGAGTGCACGTTGTCTTGGGGTGGATACAGTAAAGCAGTATTCTACTTTTCTGTCTTGGGCAGGGAAAGGACTGGATTGTACTTTCAGCATCCTGCTGTTAGAGTTTTCTCCAAGGGCTTGAAGTAGAGCTTGCCTCCTGTTGGAAGTCTCAGGGAGATAAAAGACTTCAGAGAACTCTCTATGATCAAGGAACCTGACAAGAAGAAGAGCTGGAAGAACTGCCAGGAGGAGTACTGCCCCTTTGCTGAGTTGTTGCTTTCCTGGGTTGGCCTGCAGTCGTTGCTTCTGCCTTGGGCATTGAAAGGACTGGACTGAACTTTCTTCCCTTGTCGCTGAGTTTCTCCAATGGATTGGATTAGAGCTTGCCTCCTGTTCTCGAAGTCTCAGGGACAGCAAAGACTTCACTTACCTCTGGGTACCGCCTCCGGAACTGTGTGTTTCAGTTGCCACAGTGGGGGAAAGCAGCCAACACCATCACCGACACCGCTGCTGGCTCCATGTCCTGAAGGCACTGCAGAAGGCACCGCCGCACTTTGCACCGCAACCCTGGTCTCACCGACAACCGCCGCCACCACCGAGCAAGCCGATTGCAGCGCAACCTGTGGGAACTGCACTCCGCTCTGCCTCGCTTCACTCCGCCGCCCTGGTCTCACCGACGATGTTGCTGCACACTGACCTCAACACCTGTGACTGCAGCATGGTTTGGGAGCACCGCTCATAAGTCACACAACGCCCCGCTCCACACCGCAGTCCGGGCCAACCAACGCCAGCTCTCATCAACCGGCACTGCCGCTTGCACCGTGACCTGTCAGCACCACAACGATCACCGCTCCACTCCGCACCACAGCCCTGGTGTCACCGACGCCACTGGACTACCGCCACCAAGCCGCTGCCTGTACCGCGACTAGAGGGCACCGCACACCGCACCGCTATACTTCACATCACAACCATGATGGTTGCCACGACCGGCCCACACCGACGCGGTTGGACAGAACCAAAGGTACTGTTAATGAGTCTGCTGACACTTACGCGGGTCTGCACCAACGCAGTCGGCCGGAACTGTTGGATTCTGTTGTTTTCAGCACCACGGTAGCCCCAGACGGAGCTACTGGCTTTAAGAAACTGCATTTTAAAGTAATTCTTGCAAAGTGCATATTTTTGATTACTGTATGTTGGTCTTTTATCATTTTGGTATTGTTTGTACAAATAAATATATTATTTTTCTAAAACTGGTGTGGTGTGTTTTTGAAGTGTTTTCACTGTATTACTGTTGGTTATGTGCAAATGCTTCAACCACTGCCTCTGAGATAAGCCTGAATGCTCGTGCCAAGCTACCAAGGGGGTAAGCATGGGTTATTTCAGTAGTGTATCCCCCTTATCCTGACTAGGAACAAGGGTCCCTACTTGGACAGGGTAACAACCTGCCAACTAGAGACCCCCATTTCTAATAACAGCCAAGATATAAACGCTAACTGCTGTCAGAGGCATTAAAGTTAGCAATCATAACATATTGGACTCCTCATTCTAATCTCTTCCATCTCATCCTGTCGACACTGTTAAACTAATTAATAATTTTAACGATAAAATTCACAGCATATTTAACATTCTTTATCCAGCTAAAAGCAGGTACAAAAATCCCAAAAGCCTGTGCACCGGTTCAATAATGAAATATATAAAGAATGATCCTCCATGAGCAGTAGAGAATATGGAGGGAATCCTCGTGTCCAGACAAACACTTGTCTGTACCAAAAGAAACACAATTAGGATAAGATGGTTTTTGAATCCCCATTCAAGTCCACATTTTTCAGCTCCACACTCCAAAATTGTTTTTACCGCCCCACCGACCCCAGTGAACAAATCAAAATCCATCTGTGCAGAATCTTACTAAGCTACAACTCCTCCGACAACAGCTTATAACTGTAACAAAGTACACTTCACTCACAGAATCCAGATCAGGGACGATATTAATTTCCTCATAATCTAGCCAGAAACTAAACCTATCCCTCTTATCAGGAAACTCTCTCTAGATCATGGTTCTCCTTCAGTAGCATCTCAGAAAACATTTTGAAAATAGCCATTTCTAGCACCAAGCCTTCTCCCTCTGCCCCTGACCTGATGCCAAGCTGCATTGACAGTGGGCATGCCGATGCCCTCATGCCTCTGGGTCTGAAAATTTGAAATTTCTTTCTTACAGGGGACATTTTTCCAGATGTACTAAATATGAGACATGCCCACCAAACCTAATGATGACTATGACAAATACAGATCCATTTCAGGGCTACTTTTCTTGCTATACTTATAGCTGCATGGCCAGACATCGGTAAAAGATTGTTTCTGAAAAACAGTCACTGAAGTTAGACCTGGTCTTAGCACAGAGTATGCCATTGTCAAGATCATAGATGACTCCCTCTGAATATTTGATACAGGCAAACATTGGACTAATTCATAGCCTCTGACACCATCAGCCACAAAATCCTTCTACACATCTTATGTCGGAGGATAAGCATCAAAGTCATGATTTTCAACTTGTTCAAAGACTATCTGTCCACCAGAACACAACACATAAGGACTGGTAGGACAACAATCACAGTCTAAACCAATGTCTATCTAACAAGCTCATGGACGTCTTGAATAGAACATGTATGTAATACACAAAAGACTTAGGGGCACATGCATGAAGCATTTTTGTCTTCGCAAACGGGTCGATTCGCAAAATCGGCCCATTTGCCAATGCAAAAAAGGCTCTTCACATGCATCAAATTCAAATTGCGATTCGGTAACCTGTTACCGAATCGCAAATTGGGTTTTGCGATTCAGTATTAGGAAGGGGCGTGTTAAGGGCGTCCCTTCCTAATACCGAATCGCATCGGAATGTATGAATGTTTTGTGACCAAAATGCGGTCGCAAAACATTCGTATTTTTCCAGCTACTTCAAGTAGGTGGTAACCCATTCGCAAATGGGAAGGGGCCCCCAAGGGACCCCCTCACCTTTGTGAATGTTTGTAAACGCATTTTTTAAGAGCAGGCAGTGGACCCACGGACTACTGCCTGCTATTAAAATATGAAAGGAAAACTTTTCATTTTTCTTTTTGTAAAGCATCCGGAAAACGGACTGCTTTACAACAAAAAAAAAAGATTGCTTTATTTAAAAGCAATCACAGACATGGTGGTCTGCTGCCCTCAGCAGGCCACCATCCCTGTGATTTTTGCGGTTCTTAGGAGGTCGCAAACTGTGATCTACCTCATTAATTTTAATGAGGTAGGTCGGTTTGCGACCCACTACGAATCGGTATATGAAACTGATGGAGTTTCATACATTGGAAATTACGATTACCTAATTATGTCCTATGGAGTTTATATTTCGGCGGACGTGCGTCACCATTGTGATGGAGTAACTGATATGCCAAGATCTAAATCAGGCCTTGAGTTCCGTCTACTATCATCTTACAACTCAAAGGTTCTACACCCAGGTTGGACTACAGTCTTTTCCTTAACTCTGCAGAAGATCTAGGTTTTACTTTGGATAAATCTTACCAAAAATTCCCGATTTCAACAGAAGCTACATCAGATGCTGTTGGGTCATTAATGACTTTGCACAGTGAGAATGGGAATGCTCTACTTATTGGATTGCCTAAGTTCTGCAAAACCCCTCTCAAAACTAATTTTCCAGATTGATCACTGGGCAAAATGTATCAGAATCAATATATTAAACTCCCTTAAAATCTCACTCCCTCTATAAAACATCCTGTCTTCCATGTAAAGCAATGCACCCGAGCTGTGCACTGTGACTTGCACAAAACTGGAATGATGCATCAAATAGACCCTAAGAGGCACCACTTTTCAAAACATTTCTACTTTTGGACTACTGTTGTCAACTAATATATATTATTAGCAGAACAGATAAGAACCTTACTCTTCAAGTCCTGAAACTGGCTACTTCCTATCGCGCGTCTTTACAAGGCAGCTACAGAGTGTCCCATGCACAGACTCACTGTTTAAAATGTGCTTTCATTTCTTAAATCAGCCTATTTCCATCATAAGAAGTTGCAAGAAAAGCCTCTGTCCACCTTTGAAAAAATAGAAGCGCTGACTACTAAATGTATATAAAAACCACATCAGCACACAGTCCTACTCGGACTGCACCTCAGCATGACATACCATGCATGCTTCTGAATGACAGGCAGGCAAAGACCCATCACAACAAAATATTCAATGAACACAAACTTTGTGCTTTATGAATCATCACATCTCGGCTAAACGAGCCCTCTAGACCCATACTGGATCTCCTCGTCCCACAGAACTACAACATCTCTTGGGCAGACCGACACCAAAAAAAGGGCGGGGCCATTGTGGTCATCATAAAAACTCCATCACCTCCAAAATTATCATCCGTCGTCAATTCACAAGACATTTGAATGTCATAAATTATCCATCAAACTACCCCACACTCACGCAGTCTATCTACACAGGTTCTGCAATCCTCCCCCAAATAACTCAGGGGCATATTATCAAGGGCTCTATCGCCGCTTTAGCGGGACTTTTTCCCGCTAAAGCGGTGATAATTCAAACGCCCTATTAGCAAGCTGTCGCTAACTGCTGTTAGCGACAGCTTCTAGGCGATAGCGACCGGGTTGGGTGCCGCTTTGCATGCCAGCGATATTTATCGCTAATGGCATGCAAAGTAGGCGTTCCCAACCTAAAAGCGACTGGAAACAGTCGCTAAGGTCGCTAGCGCCTATTAGCGAGGCAGGGGAGGTGATTAACGAACCAGCGCTAAACACGTTTAGCGCTGGTTTGTTAACGCCTGGTCTAAACCTGACTTAGCCATGTAATCCAATGGGAGGTGGATTACATGGCTAAATCCCCCTCGCCCTATCGCCAAGCTAACACTGGTCACAGTGTGAATATCACTTGTTTTCAAGCGATATTCACACTGTTCTCCAGGGTTTCTATCGCTTTGGAGATAAGCGTTGCTGATAGCATGCTATCTCCGCGATAGAAACCTGCGATAGCCGGTGATAATTATCCTAGCGCTAACTGCGCTTAGCGATAATTATCGCCGGTTGTTGCTAATAGGCCCCTCAATGTGTGGACCAACTAACGGAATACTAAAGAGAGTTGCATGCTTCCATCTCTCGACCCTTGTACCCTCTATGCAAACACTCTGTCTCAGTCAACAACTTGGCTAAGCTACACAACCTTCAACAACTACCTTTCATCTCCTCCCACAATAAGAGGAATGAACCTGACCATGATATCTGAGGATTCAAACCGAGTCAACCATCCCTTGACTGGTCTGACCTGTTTCCTGTCCCTTTTTACAACCTCACCAAATCCTTACACCTTCAAGCCAAAGTAAATGAGTAACATGAGCTCAGAGGATCAAACCTCTGTGTTGCAAGAACATATCCCGCCCAATCAAACAGCGCCACCCTTCAAAGGACGTTGACAAGGCTACAAAAGAGCACAGAAGTATCACTACCACTGCAATAGATATCACTGCCCTTCTCCAGCTCAACTCTGCTACTCAGCAGCTGTCACACATGCCAAGAGCACCCTCGGGAAACAGGAGAAGGGATGGAGGAATCCAAATCAACTCAAGGTCTTTCCAAACTAACAAATCACATGAACGCCTAGAACCTATCTATTGTCACAGTTAAATGCTCTAACATTCACGAACAAATAAATTCATACACTAATTCAACACAACACATTAACAACAACATCACACCACACACCTACCTTCCTGCATCCTGCAACAAGAAATGTGAGCAATTTCTCCAGCACTTTAGAGATAAAATAGGAGCTATCAAAGGTCATTTCGATGCAAACCTAACAAACCGGTCTTGCCTCCAAAATACTCTAATGTTTGGAACACGTATACACTGGTCTCGAAATGTGATCTAATCAAAATCATGAAACAATTCAAACCTATATACTACTACTGAGGCCCCATTCCAGCCAAAACCAATCAACAACTTACTCATCTTCCTTGATTACGACCTAATAAGTTCCCTTTTAGATCATAAAACATTGTTAAGCTTATTAAAAACTATTCAAGTCACCCCTTTACTCAAAAAAACAGGCCTCAACCCTGGCGCCCTATTCAATTACCGCTCTGACTCAAACCTCCCGTGACCTGGAAAAGCCATTGAACATCGATGGCCAACCTACAACAAAAACATCATGAAGGTCTGATTAACAACCACCAGTCTAGTTTCAGAATTGGATTTAGTCCTGAAACTGCAACAGTCAAAATGATGGAAGGTGTTGCAGCACATTCTTGGAAGCCGTGGTGCACCTGTCAGCTGTCAGCTGTCCTCGATGCGACTGACCCGGGAAGGCACTTTCTGACACTGAAGCATCGCTTGCGAATTCGTGGAACGGCCCTACACTGTTGACATCATCCTTAACCAACAGACACCCTCTGGTAAAGATCAGAGACCAGGACCTCTGAAGACAAGTTATGTGGCATCCCTCAGGGCTCTAGCCTCATGCTTAACTACCTCAGTCTCTACATTGAACCATCCGGTCTGATCCCTAAAAACTCCATCAGTGCGTTGTATCTGAAGACCTCAACTACTGAGGACACAGCCACCCTGAGAAACTGTCTTACATTCCTGAAAACCCAGATGAAATGAAAGAAAACCTTCGTTTTCTCAACCCTTTCGAGACCGAATTCATACATTTATTCAACTCTGTCAAGAATAAAATCAACTCAGCTATCGTCGATTTCACCAAACCTAGACAGCTTCAGTCCCACACCTTCTCTCTTGTGCTCAATCTTTAGAATTCAAGCTGTGTGCAACAATTTATCCCACTCCACAAATGAATAAAAAGGCAAAGCCAGAACATTTCCATCTACACAATCTCAAGAAATGTGCCACCAACTTAAAGCTCCAGAGCATGCACTTATCATCTCAAGAGTGGGCTTTGGGACTGTATACTGGTGGGTGTGCAATCTATGGCCTTGACCCACCAAAGCTGCCCTCCACAGAGCTGTCAGATTAGCTCACTCTGCAAAAACATTCAATGCATTACCCCCATGCACAAACACCCCCACTGGCTCCCCGCCTATGCAAGAAATCAATTCGGAATCTGCTGCCTTGTTCACAAGGGCATCCACAGTGGCATCTCTCCTTGGTTTGTTGAACCATTCACCTTATTCACAGGGCTAAGAATCATAAAATCACTACTTCTGGAAATGCCAGATTCAGAACTCCAGATAGACAACCACAAACATTCCTGGGAGCAGTCATCTCCTGGGGAGGGGGGACTCTCTCCCATCTGAATCAAGAACCTTAACTCGACTTACTACTTTCAGAAGACAACTCACCCCCTCGTTTTCAGATAATTCTTAAGGTGACGTTCCCTTGATGTTTCGGCCTCATCCAGTAACACCTACGAATTGCGTACGTTTCGGCATCCTTGTTATATACCTCTCCCTACCTGTTCTTTGTAAACAACTGGTATGAACGCGTTCTTTGTAAAGCGCCCTGAAGCCTAGCAGTCCAGACAGTCTACATAAATGTAAAAATATATCACAATTTACAATAGTGATTTGTTTCATTCCCTAAAAAGAAATTAATTAAAAAAAACAATGTAAATGGATAAACCAGCGACCCACACCAATATCAAATGCGCTGAAGACAAAATAGAGACCTTTGAGTGGGTGGGTGGTAAGTGAGTAATGTTGCTATAGGAATGCTGACGGGAATGTGCTTTAGGGGACCAATCCCAACCCAGGCTGTTGCCCTTTCTTGCATCATTGCCTCTTCAAACTACTTCGCTGGCTGGCTGACTCTGCATTGTGGAGCTAGTCTTTGGAAAAGGTGCTGCACTGCGCATTCCTGAAATAGCTCTGCACTTCTATAATGCGTGCGTTTGGTTCCTTTCACTTCAAGTTTACGCGTACTATTTACCGTCCGCCACAAGATGGCACTGGCGCGCTGCCAACACATTTATTGTTAAATCCCGCGAGCCTGAGTAGAAAAAGCGAAACGCATGTTCCACTTCCTACCGCAGGTGAGACACACATCAGCTTCAGTCAACGAACATTGTTTGCTTAAAGGGATGAAAAAAGCGAATAAGCAGACGCATGCTCCCAACTGTATTTTCCAGTCTCCTTTTGACAGTCACGCATAGTTCACCTCAGTTTTTTTTATTCTTAATTTATAATTTATATTTTGTCAGGCATGAGTACCTCATCCAGGTCTGCGAGTGGGTACACTTACATTTGGCATGGACCAACTGGAGACCCCAGCTCTATGCCTAGGATCACATCTGGTTCGGTTTCTAATTTGCTCACCTTTGAACCCGAAGACTTAGATTTCATCTTTCCTCACCTTGGATGTTTTTGGCGAGCATCACTCAGCGTGCCATAACCTGTAGACACGTGCGCATTAAATAAACATAAACAAAATACAAGCCCTGCTATCCTACTGCTATCAGCAAAAAAACAGGACAGGCTGAAGATTCCCCTCGTGACTTGAGATCAGTCACTGAATATCTGCTTTTGAGTTTGATTAAGACGTGATTCTTGCAATTTCTTTTTTCCTATTCTGTCTCATATTAACAATTGTATGTTACCTTGCCTGGTAATTTGCATTGTGCAAAGCTGCCTCTTTTGTGGACTCAAAGCGTTGTTTCGGAACAGTTGCAAGTCAGGCTCTCTGGTTTGTAGAAGTTTTGACAGGGGTGGGTGTAGTGCGTGATGGCCAAAGGTATGTTCCAGCGGTGCCACAGAGGAGTTGTCGCTAAAGCTAGGCGTGCAGGTGTCGTATACATGTGGCATTAGATTGTTATGCATGGTTCTTAGTGACAGCTATGATTGTGAATACCAGATTCTAAATTTGGTTATTTACTGCTGAAAAGCATTAGAACATTGGAACATTAAGCGCTCCATCAAAAAAAATGGAGGACTCCGTGCTTCTAACGGCCAGTAGAAGCCCGGAGCATCAACATTCCACTGTTTAACAAAGGCCTCAGTAGCCCGCAGGGAATTCAACCACCTCGGGCTCCGTAAGGCCTTTGTTTTACAAATTAGAACATTCTGCCCTCTAAGGGTGGAATGTTCTATTAGGCTTCCGCTCAGGCCTTTAACGCTGAAGCAGGCCTTTAACAGTCGGTTGAGCCCACTACGGCGGGCTATAGTAGAGGGAAACAAAAATGTTTCCCATTGTTCCTAAGTCATAAAGGAATTCTAGGTTGCTCTGGAAGGGCTGTCTAAGTTCCTGTCACCATACACAAATGACCTGGTTGCAAAGAACACTTTAACTCTTTATAGTTTATATTAAGCGAGTATTATGTACTCCTAGGTAGGACTATGCTCATTAATCTGGTCATGCCCACCTCTAAGTGTTCTCATAAAAAATTGTATATATCAACCATCCCCAATTAATCTCACACCAACCAAAGAAAAAGTGTGAGAGAAGTCAGAAAGTGCCTCACGTAAGTACCATCCATGGAGCTGCTGGTTGGTACTCACGAGTCTGCTCGTTCTATCATTGTCGGCAACTTTCTTGACAGAAAGAAAAAGAAAAGGAAGTGGAAGTGTTACCAAAATCTCAGGCTCATGTGAAATGGTGAAGAAAGAATAACATGTAGATGATAATGTCATCCATCAACCGTCTAGACCCCGTAAAATGCAAAAAAGAAAATGACTTTCTTAGTTAAAAATGAGTTGTGGACACTCTCCCATCCATTCTTTATTTTGATAGTGTCCACACCCAAATTAAAAGAAACACCATGTTTAGACCATTTTAGCTGGAACGGCCGACATGTTTCATTGCCTTACAAAGTTTATGACAATTTCATCAGGGTACGGGGATGCATCTGCACCTCACTGATGCTTTTTAAAACTGTAATGGTTGATAAACACAATAAAAGAAAGATAGTGCCAGAGACAAAGAAAAACACAAAAGTTGTTATTCTATGTCGACATTCCCAGATTACCACACTTCTCATAAAGTATATCTTGACCAAATAACATAATTACCAGGTGGTTGCCAGGTGGACTCCTACCAGCAACTCACCAGGGGGGGCTAACATTTTTGCCTCCCCCGCAAAGTAAAATGCAGCCAACAGCAGCGTACCTGTGAATGTACACAAATATTTCTGTCATGAAGTATTAATGCCCATAGCATCCTATCACACCTCCCGCGTCATTGGATTGTTAAGAGCTTCAAGGTGTGTTCAGAATTTGTATGCCATTTCGGTTTCTAAAAACTCCTTACGAATGCATCTTTGCTAAATATAAATGAAGGAGAACCAAGAAAAGCTGGGAACGGGCCATATCTATGCATGTTACATCGGGATCCCTGTTAATTATCCCGCTATTAAATGTGCTCAGAGTGCCACTCACCCGCTAGTTGCACTGAGACTCCATGTCTCGTGTCAGCCTTTACAAAAAGTCTCAGGCAGCCGCCCCTGACCTAATGACCTCCCCACTCACCGTTACACCAGTGATACGCGCTCTAGAACTCCACGGGCGCCGAGAACTCATGCGCCCTATAAAGTACCGGACCGCCACCCGGAAAAAAAGTCCTCGGCCCCTCCCTCTCTCCCGGATGGAAACAGATTAATACCCAAATCCGCGGCCAAGCGGGTGTTGTTTCTCAACATTCAAAAGTCTCCGCAAACAAGATAGCATTGAAAGCGGGCGCCATCTTGCAGTGGTCGACATTCACCTTGACTACATCTTGTGTTACAAAGGATGGGTCACTTTTCCAACATAACCAGCACTGCAAGGTTGCCACAATTACTACTCATATGATGTATCTTATTGTACAGTTGTAAAACTCAAACATCTGTCTATATTTATTCATTCAAGTTGGAAGGGAGCTCCCAAAGGCATTTTCCATTTCAACCCATGTGCAGAGCTAATCCTCAAATGCTTGTAGATATAAATCTAAGTTTCAATATACACCTTTTGTTATTATTATGTTGTTTCTCCTAAGTAATGTCATCAAAAAATTTGGGGGGGGAAAAAAATGGAGCAGTAATATCAGACATACTCCTGCGCTACAAGTTGTCATATAAAAAACAAAAACCCCGTTATTTGTTAAATGGAAGGGATATATGAATCTCATCTCATATCCCACCAATATCAACTCTTAAAAGGCCATCTGATAACCAGCTATGGCCTATCTCCATCTGAAAATCATTCCGCCAGCACCAGGATCCAGCCGCCTTCTTCTCATACATCTACATATGTAACCACTCTATACCATAATTACACTAACTAGCTACTTTCCTGTCAGTACCCATGTGTCTTAGTGCATGTCACCTCCTTACAGTATACATATGGGGGCCTGGAATTATTTGCCCACCCTGATCCATTCAATGGTATCATTCAGGCCCTTCTGGTCTACTTTTTCAGAAAAATCCAGCGAGCCTCCTTCCGAACCAACATATCCTCAATTGAATGTGGTTCACCCACCACTCTCTCCAAGACCGTCCATTTCAGATCCCTGCAGTTATGTTTTACTTCTTGAAAATGCCGGACCAGTCGTGTGGTCGGCTTCCCTGCCTTGAGGGCACTGATGTGTTCTTGAATTATCACCTTTATTTTCCACCAGGTGAGGCCAATATAGTGTAACCCACAGTAACATGTCAGTCGGTAAATGACATTGGTGGCGTTACAATTGCTAAACTTATTTTAAAACCAAGTTTTTCCATCCACCAAGGTAACACTTTTCGATACTTGAGTCAAGTTACAAACGGTACAATTCCCACATGTGAAATGTCCTGATGGTACCCCTGTGTCCTGTTTCCGTGAGAATTGGCGAGTGTGGATCAACCGATCTCTCAGGTTGGTCGCCCTTTTAAAGGCGAATATCGGTTGAGGCATTTTCTTCGGGCCTGTCTCCAACAAATGCCAATGCTTCCTGATGATTTGTCCGATTTTCTTAGACAAGGGGTCAAAAGTGGTTACCACTGGAAGGCAAACATCTTTAATTCTTTTATTTCTTTCCATGAGTGCCTCACATGGAGTGTTCAAAGCTCTCTTGCGTGCCCTTTTGATCATCTTGGGGGGTATGCTCTATCCGCAAGACGTTTGGCAAGACTCTCTGATTGTTTAACGTACGTACTGGTATCCGTACAGTTCCTACGGTATCTAAAAAACTGGCTCACCAGGAGATTGTCCCGCAATGCCCTGGGGTGGAAAGACTGGTAATGCAAGAGCGAGTTCCTATCAGTCGGCTTTTGGTGGACAGTGGTGTGGAGTTTCTGGTCTTTTGCTGTAATATCCAGATAAACTGCTGAGTGTCTGTCGATAGTCCATGTAAAGCGTAGAAAACTGTCATCTTCATTTAACCAGTCAAGGAAGTCAAGTAATCGATCCTCAGGTCCTGTCCAAATGCATAGCACGTCGTCAATAAGTCTCTTCCAGAGAGATATGTACCGTTGGGATGGATTGGAGACATGATGTATAAAGTTCTCCTCAAATTGACCGACGTATATACATGCGGTGCCACAGCAGACTTGTTGCTAAAGCTAGGCATGCAGGTGTCGTCTACATGTGGCATTAAAGTGTTATGCATGGTTCTCAGTGAGAGCTATGATTGTGAATACCAGATTCTAAATTTGGTTATTTACTGCTGAAAGAACATTAGAACATTGAGCGCTCCATCGAAAAACATGGAGGACTCCGTGCTTCTAATGGCCGGTAGAAACCCGGAGCATCAACATTCCACTGTTTAACAAAGACCTCAGTAGCCCGCAGGGAATTCAACCACCTCGGGCTCCGTGAGGTCTTTGTTTTACAAATTAGAACATTCTGCCCTCTAAGGGTGGAATATTCTATTAGCCTTCCGCTCGGGTCTTTAGCACTGAAGCGGGCCTTTAACGGTCGGTAGAGCCCACTACGGCAGGCTCTAAGGCTATAATAGAGGGAAACAAAAATGTTTCCCATTGTTCCTAAGTCATAAAGGAATTCTAGGTTGCTCTGGAAGGGCTGTCTGAGTTACTGTCACGCCTGTGCTGTCTCTCTGCTCCAGTCGAGAGCAGAAAGCACAGATTTGGAATGGGAGGGAGGGGGAAGGCTCAGAAGGTAGCTGGCAGTAGACTAGGTATTTTATGGGGGGGGTCAGGGGAGACAAGCCATGTTATGTATGGCTCCCTCATTATAGCAGTGCAATAAAAGGGCAGATTATTTGGGGGGTCATACAGGGCATACAATTAGAGATGGGTAAAAAATGATTATCAGATGTTTTTCACCTGGGATTACTGAGTGACAACATAGAAAAATCAAGCTTCACTCCTGTTGTCTATATGATGTCTCTTGGAGCCCTGAGATAATAGCCATCTGTGTTATTCAAGGTTGCCCATGAATATATTGGTGGTCTCACCTGCCTTCTTATGCCTCCTCAGGTCTCAATAGATGAGAAGGAGCCACGGTATGTGGTAAATACTATACACAATCCAACCACAACATTTGCCTATCAGTGTAGGTCTCTGTAGACCCACAGTAACAGAGGGCAATGAGCCACGTGCTGCTGCCTCTGCACTTTGCTCTCATCTTTTTAATGTCACTCAGAACCATTCAATAAATACCATCCCTTTATTCAATGTTATCCGTTGGAAATTACCATAGTTTGCCTGGTACTGGCTGTAAAACTCTGTCCAATTTGCCCTTGCTAACCAGGGGTAAAGTGACCGTGCTCCCCCTTTCAACATGATGAAATTGATATATTCCTAATTGGCATCTTTAACTAACCTATAATTCCCTAGTATATGGGACAAGAGTACTGCATGGACCTGTAAGTTAAATGTCAGCAGTGGGCTGCAACTCCTATTGTGCACTGCAGTGACAGTGCATAAATGTCTGCAGGCCTACTATTATAGCCTGGCTGTGCAGTTTAAAACTTCAAACGCGACCTGTCAAAACAACCGCTTTTGACAGGTCTAAAATTTTCTTTTAAATATTAATAAGTCACCATTATGTGGGCCTTACTGCCTATAAGCAGGTGCATGCTACTTACAAGTAGAACATGTAAAAGTGTAATGTTAATTGTGTCCTAACAGTGAAGGGGCTCCAAAAACTATTTTCACTGTAGCAGGGTTGGCTGCTCCATAGGAAAGCATTGGGATACAATATCACATTTAATAATGTTTTCTCTAGCTAGGAAACAACTACAAATTTCATTCTTGGACTTTCTGAAATAGTTGTGCCAAGCCCAACTCACTGGTGAAGTCAAATTTGTAATATATACTGCCAAACATACTTTTAGAAAGTTACCTTTTCTCAGTCTACTGCCTATGGATGCCCATTTGCACGAGCTCCAAACATCAAACAGCTGAATAGCCCTCTTGATATGGTGTGAACTTGCTCCCAGAGCTGAAAAAAAAGGGCTTCGATGTGGGAAAGTGTTCTGTTCATCTGACAGGATGAGCATCTGTGCTATGCCCAGGAACTTTATAAACTTCAAAGAGGCCTACCTTGTCACAGGCAAATGTTAGCTGACACTTAGGTAGGGCCCTTCCTTGTTCCCCCAGTCAAGCAGGCACAGATCCCAGTGCAAGTAGAGCTGCCCCTAAAACTGGTGTAGCATATCCACAGAGGAGTAGTTGCTCATTTCCAGGGCCACACCTGTGGGGTGGGCACACAGGCTCTGCAAAAAGAGAGATGGGCTTCACCATCTTGGATTTAGGTGTTGAGGGTAATATGGAATTGTTTTCAGTATGGTATACCCAATGTGCTGCAATAGTGGGCAGTGTTGCCTCTGGTAACTAGTACTCTATTATTTATGGAGGGGCCAGGAGTCACCCCCACCCACAGACTGGTGACTGGCATAAATGTGGCACATAGTACCATTCTCAGAGAATTTTATGGACCTGTGGAAGAACATTAGTGGACTTGACCTGCTGTCTGTGACTTGAGAAGAGCCTAGAAGAGTGAACCTCCTCTCCCTCTTGTGCCCAGGACAAGGAAGTGTACTCCAAGCTCCTTTTCAAGCTACATGGATGCAACAAACTGCAAGAGGCCTTTCTAGGTACTGCCCAGCTGACCAGTTCTTATTGAACCTGCCCTGGATCCTGCTGCTTGTCTCTGCTGAAGTGAGTCTTGACCCCCAAGTGCTGTCCCGAAGGTCCTGGACCCTTGGCTGGTGTCAAAGTGTACTCCTCCTAATATACGTGAAGTCACTTCATGGGGCAGAGGTGCCAAAAGTATGTGACCAGTGAGAGACCTTCTCTGGCATCAAATTCAAATTTCTCCCGCTCTAAACTTTCTCGCCAAAAGTCAACGGCTTCTCCAAGACCTTGTCCAGTGTCTCTCCGACAACATGGAGGCCTCTTCAGACTCAGCCTGTTGCCCGAGGGTTTTGGCTTCCATTCCAGAGACTAAGGGCCTTATTTAGATCTCGGTGGATGGAATACTCCGTCACAAACATGACAAATATCCCATCTGCCGTATTACAATCTCCATAGGATATAATTGGATCAAAATACGGCGGATGGGATATTCATCACATTTGTGATGGAGTATTCCCCTGTGCCAAATCTAAATCAGGCCCTAAGTCCGACGGTAAACCAACGGGGTCAAACATGATTTCTGTATCCAACCTGTGCTCCATCTCGGTCGGCCATAACTTGCGCCTAGGTACCAGTTAAGTGCAACTAGTTGACCGTGGTTGGCGCTTAATGCTTTTTGACACTATTTTTATATTTAACTTTTTAAAATTCATAACTCCTGAGGAAATTATTTGAGATATTCTCTGAGGAAAAAAATACCGCTGTCAGATTCACTGACCTGGAGTTATTCGTATGTGATGCTGGAAAGGGTAGCAATATCCTCTTTGTCCCTAAAAGGCCCATGAAGGAGCTTCACGTTAGTAGCAGACCTTAGCAGTGGGTTCCTGAGTTGGGCACTCTATTCAATTTGATTTGGGGATGTGGGGCCACATGAATATTTCAGCCCTACCATGAAGAAGCATAAATTAAAATTAAATCACATGCAAACCCCCACGAAATGCAGCAAAAGCATCTCCGGAATCATGACTTAGCACAGTGCAGATGCTGCAGTTCAGAACAAAAAGGGCACCAATAAATACACTTCTGCAGCTAAATGGGAGCCAATCAGAGCCCACCTGGCCTACCCTGCGGCCTGACAACAATAATTCAAAGGTTAAAATCAGGCACTCGTAAGACAGAAAAGATCGACCATGAACCACATGTCAAAAACCGAATGAATTGAATGTTACCCCTCCTTAGCAGCCATTACAGCTACTATCAGCAATCTTTGCCAAAGTTCAGCATTATGTGGGAAGACAATCCGACAACTTGATACGTGGTAAGCATGATTTCTAAAATAACTTACATTAGACTCCTACCTTCCAGTGCATACAGAGAACTGGCAATTCTAAAGGAGATATGCAGGTTAAATCTTAAAACCACGTTTACACTTACAAAAACAGATTCCTGATTTGTTGAATGTAAATAAAATTAAACGAAAATGATAACATGAACTTAAGAAATGCCCAGTAATTCGTTAATGGTACCACTATTGTAGAATGCTTTGGAATGTAAGCTCTAGGCCGAGTTCTAAGAGAACCACTAGGGGCACCGAAAGCCATTTTTGTTCCCCTTCTCCATAACTGTCCTTCTCTACTGCCACCAGTCTTGTTTTGTGAGTGTTGGCTGCTGCACACAAGGTGATGTCTTGTGGTGAAAAGAGTAGAAAGAGGACAGTTGTTACCCCAGGTGTCATCACCAGATGTGTTCTCTCTTCTGCTCCAATCTCTTTATGCATTTATTGGCATCTTTCTAAGCCCCCCACTTCTTGCAGGCCCATTCACAGCAATGTTGGTGAACACAGATTTGAGTGAGGCACTTAAGTTTTTAAGATTTGGCTCTAGATTTACTAAGGGTCTGGGCTGGTACTCCAGTGACAATGCACAATTTGCGGTGAGCCCGTGGGCTTTTAAAATAGCAAGCTAGTCAAATCAACTTAGTTAAGAACAACTTAGTTAACAAAAAAACTCATTTCAAAAATGGTAAAGTTATTGTATTATTGAGATAACTCATAAACAACAGATGCAAGAGGTGACTCCACAGTAGGGATGTCACAATCTAGTGATGTTAGGGCGCGTGCAGAGGAGGGCTGGTGAAGAGTCAACACTTACAAGATACAGAAGAAATCTGATGGACAAATGCCTTGGCTCAGCTGAAATGGGAATTTATCCAAAGCTTCATCTAAAAAAACATAAACTGAAGCAAAATAAGCTCTACCTTTCCTGTCCTCCAGGGGCGCTGTTGTAGTGGCAAAAAACAGACCAAATCAATTTGCACCACTTTCCCTGCTTGTGTAACAGGGGATGAAATCATCAGTATTGGCACCAAGTCAAACATGGCACAAACTGATTTTAATCGTTTAACTAGTTTACATACTAAAATGCAGAGAAAATATGTTTACACTCTACAAATGTGAATCGTTCCCCGATCTAGATTTGCAATTTTGCAAACAACCTTTCTCTAATATGGACCTGTTTTGTACTACAGTATTAGCCAAGCAGGTCTCAAATAGTTGTTCACTGATATCAGCACCATTGCAACGCTTGTTTAGTGTATGAGACATCATGTCAGCCATATACTTTGTTCTTCCTATATCATCAACAGAAATGTGACTCAAACAATTCTAAAGTGCAGTACATTGTTAACCATTTCCTCCCAACCCCTCCAGCCCAGGAGCCGAGGATGCTGCTATGCTCTTTCTTAGCAGAGACATCATAGAGTCACTTGGACTTACCCAATAAAAGCCTGTCCTTATCCTTGCAGTCTGGGGTGTTCCAATGGTTTGTGCATGACGCCCAGGGCAGCACAGACACGAAGGATGCGAAGAGGTAGAAGATGGTGTAGCTCATGATGATGTTGTAGTAGATGGCAATTAGCACCGATATTATCAGCATGGCAATGCCACAGCCTGGGGGAGACAATAAACTGGCATTAAAGCTTGAGTCATCGATGGCACCGGCTCAAAACATACAAATGGCCTCATTTATGAAAAGTGTTGCATCGCTGGTTCAAAACAGCGATGCAACACTTTTTATTGCGCCCTTCTTGCGACACCTTGGAAGCGCCGTATGTACAGTACGGCGCTCCATATCGCAAGGATTGACCAGATGCATCAGGAATCCTGGCGTATCTGGTGGTGCAGTAATGATGCATTGCTGGAGTGTGTCGCAAAACAGACGCAACTCCAGGAATGTGTCATTACACATGGGCGAGTCCCATGTAAAAGGGCCTGCGTCAGTCACAGGCGTAAGGATTTGATGCAGTGAACTCGTAGAAGTGGCTCAGTGAAATCTCATAGATTTAACTCTGCCACTTCTCTGAGCCCTTTTTTACGGGGGAACGCCCACCCTGCATACATTATTACTGACGCAGGTATAATGTAGCACAGGGCTTTACAAAGTGACGCATCTGCTTAGATGCGTCACTTTGAAAACAGTGTGGTGCATTTTTTAACGCTGCCGCAGCGTCTAACAAAGTGACACAATGGCGGCGTAAGCACTTCATAAATAAGGGCCATGGTGCACTGGTGTCCAACAGGACTCCTGTCTAGTCCATCATGCTTGTGAGTAGCTATTCCCTCCTCTATTTATCAACCTTCTGGTCCTGCTCTGACTCCAAGTCCAATCAATTGTTGCCAAACCTGTCCCCTTCCAGGAGTCCACACCCTATGGGCAGCTCTGTGTTAGCATCCGAAGAAAGGCTCTCGCCTTACATATTAGATCCCTGATGGTAGCTTTTGTCAGTTTCATTTTTGCTCACGCAATAGTACAAAGGTACCAGATGACTCCATGTCACAGAGGGCACAATAGCCGATTCCTGATCTTTCCTTATACAAATAATTGTTTTCAAGTGTGTTAGTGTAATTGAATCAACTGTAGTGAACCAGGGCTGTAGCTCACAGAACAAGTTAGGTTGGAAAAATAAAATACATGAATAGAGAGAGGACTGATTCCTGGATTTGTGACCTCTTTTAAAAAGACCTATTGAGGATGAATGTACGCAGGAAAATGCTCGACGTGTATCTTGTTTACCGTTTTTGCCAGTGTGTTGAAAAAGTGGCAACTATCAGGGCCGGCTTTAGGGCAGTGCGACCTGTGCAGCTGCACTGGGCGCTGACCTATGGAGGGGGCGCTGACCTCGGGGGGGGGCACTGTGGGGCATATTATTAAGGAATAGCGATATTTATCGCTAACCGCGCTTAGCGCGAATTTGTTTAACGCCGCCTATCGCTGGAAAATATCGCTGAGATAACACCCTATTAACAAGGTTTATCTCCATAGCGATAAAATTTCCAGCGATAGCGGCAAAATGTGAGAATATTGCTGGAAAAGCTGCGATATTCTCGCATTAACGCAAGGATGGATTTAGCCTGACAATCCACCTCCTCTACTTTAAACAGGTAAGTCATCCTCAGTAGCAGGTGTTAAAATCTATCGATAAACGCGCTTAGCGCGATTTATTTTATCGCTTCGCCTGCCTTGTTAATAGGGGTTAGTTGTGTTAGCGACTGTTTTCAGTCGCTTTTAGTGGGGAACGCCTACCTTGCATGTCATTAGCGATAATTATCGCGGGCATGCAAGGCGATGGTAAAACCGGCCGCTAACGCCTGAAAGCTGTCGCTAACACCTGTTAGCGACAGCTTGCTGATAGGGCGATATAAATATCGCCGCTTTAGCGGCAAAAAGTGCCGCTAAAGCGGCGATAAAGCCCTTGATAATATGCCCCTGTGTTTAGTAATAACTTATGATTGGAGAAATGAGGGGCATTTTTGCCCGGTGGTAGAGAGAGAATCTGAGGAGGCGGTCATGGGGTGTGGGGGCGCCAGAAATGATTGTCGCACCGGGCGCCACCTGCGCTAAAGCCGGCCGTGGCAACTATCTTATGTGGGACACCTGGGTCATTTAGGTTGAAGGTCATGAAAACAGAGCTAATCTGTGCCTCGCTATCACAGCCAAAGTGATACTGGCCCACTCTTGACAGTGTGGGTCTGATCCAAAGTGAGCCAGGAATGGGTGAGGTGTTTACCGCATTTGTAAATGGAGAAACCGCGGAGGGGATATATTTACGAGGTGCATTAAGTGCACTGCATTATAAGATTCCCTCTGGAAAATGAAGAATTAAAAGTGATATGTGGCATGTCCCTTATGTACCAGAATGAACCCAGTGTTTTTCACCCAGAAAATATCTGCAGGTTTGCTGAGATGCGCAGTACTCGGAATTGCTAGTACTGCACACCGGTATCGGAATGTGTAGTGTAATTACCGTGCAATCCTCATCTGAAGTTTCAATGTCTGGACATCAATCTCTCGATAGACCCCCATATAAATGTAGAAGCACATCCATTCTTTCTCCTAATAGCTGCCATGTCCCACAGCTCAGACCTTCCGAGCACAGAGCCTCTGTTCTCATCTGTCATTAACCAGCATGGACTACCCTGGGCTCAAAGACAAGACTACATACACAGCTGTGATTTTATGAGTGCTAGCATCCATCATGTCTCTGCCATGTCTCTGCCACACCTCTGTCATGTCTCTGCCAGGACTCTGTTATGTCTCTGCCATGTCTCTGCCATGTCTCTGCCACACCTCTGTCATGTCTCTGCCATGTCTCTGCCAGGACTCTGTAATGTCTCTGCCATGTCTCTGCCATGTCTCTGTTGTGTCTCTGTCGTGTCTCTGTCATGTCTCTGCCAGGCCTCTGCCATGCCTATCTCATGTTTTAATATGTTTAAAGAAGAGAAAACCTTTTAGCCGCCTGCACCAATCAAGCATTGGCAAAGCCAATAGGGCTGGGTTTAATGTGGTAGCACAAACAGCATTACCATTTTAGAGTGAGACACACAGAATGGGGCTAACAGAGAGGACAGAGAAGGCTATAGTTGTAAAGAAGTGGTTACTTTTTGTAATATTACAGAATGGATGACTCTCTGTAACATGCTTTTTAGGTCTGGCTTGGCAGTGCTGTTTGTAAGAAAATGAGAGGGACCTCTTTACACCAAAGGAATAGGGTACAATACAACTGTATCATAGAAAAAATATCCTTTGGACTGTACTACAAGACTCGTACTAATATAGACTGTGTGAACCCGTGTACACCTTAATCTCACCCACTCATGCTCACTTCACTCATATATGGGAGATATAACCGTATACCCAAGGTTAACAATATTGACAACGTTTTTATAAATTGATGTAAGGATGATACCGGACTGAGGACGTAACGCTCCCTACGCAGTAAAAACCCTAATTATAAAAGGGACTACAGAGTCTGATACAGGAAATCAATAAGCCCAACCTAAAACACTATAGTTCCTACCAGGAAGAACCGCTATATCTACTAGGCTGGTACAACTATGCCTATGACACAGGGAAGTACCGTGTCAGTCATCCGGTCCCGGGGTCTATTAAGGGCTAAAATAAGATATATCCCACAATTTTAATTTGGACATCAGTGAGGAGGACGGAGGTATCTGCCCCAGACTGCCACTGTAATTTTATGTCCTCGGACGCCCGTGTATCCCCCACAATTATTATGAGGTGTTTTTAACGGTTCCAGTTAAAACCAGTTCTTCTTTGAGAGTCTCAATTCCATGTCTTGATAAAGATGGTATTATAAGGTTTCCATCGAAACGCGTCAACGCCCTTTAATGGAAACATAATCTGTGAAGAGACTGGGACCATTGAGTACTTAACTAGACTACAGTACCAGGTTTCAGCCCTAAATATTAAGAGATCATGGATGTGTGCCACTTTAATGACATATTTTTCCGTCTGTCATATGTACTCTCTTTTTAACTTGTAACATGTTTTTAATGTGAATGGCTTTTATCTTGACGTGCTTATAAGATGTACATTATTTTGAATCAATTCTAAATGTTATTTGAGGAAACAGTATATTTGTTTGTCTACATACTCCAAGACTTATGTATTTTATAATATTCTTGATTAATAAATAGATTCATATTTTTTATAAAAACGTTGTCAATATTGTTAACCTTGGGTATACAGTTATATCTCCCTTATATGAGTGATGTGAGCATGAGTGGGTGAGATTAAGGTGTACACGGGTGCACACAGTCTATATTAGTACGAGTCTTGTAGTACAGTCCAAAGGATATTTTTTCTATGATACAGTTTGCAGTGCTGTTGTCAGCATTACCTATTGTTATCAAAACTTTAACAAATACATGGAGTGTGCTTTGACTGCTTCCCACAAGAGAATGATCTTCTCTTTGGCGTATCATTCCACCTCCTACAGAGTGCTTGCCCTGTAATGCATAAAGGACTATTTTACAAGTTAATAGTGGGTAGAATTATCTCACATTACATTCGTTATCTCATTGATTCACCGTATTAAGAAAACAATAATTTTTTGTTTTGTGCACTGTAGTAAGTTTTCTAAAAAATTTAATCAGGGCTGAAAGGCAGACCAGTGGAAGAAGATCCACCGCCTCCCACTGCAGTAAAAGGCATCTGTGAGTTACTGACTTCAATCCCTGCAGGGCGAACTCAGCCTTTTATCATTCTAAGGCTGAAAAATTGGATACCAATACAGTGACTCTGGCACTTACACTGATTCAAAGCAATGCATGCTATGTTTCAGTATTTAGGGCTAGAAAAAAACAAGTAGTGTTATGATAATAATAACAATCATAATTACATTATTGATTATTATAGTGTTAATATACTAATAATAAAATAATAATACTTGTTTTTTATAGACCTTAATGCTGCAACATAACACAGTTTTGAATCTAAGTTATTATTATTAACAATAATAATAATAATATTAATAATAATAGCGACAAACAGTAGTACTGTAGACACAGCCATAGGGGAGCAGAGGGCCAGTAAAAAGTGACCAACAGCAGACGAGGTTCTGCTCACCTTGCAAGGCAGGGATGGCTTTCCAAACCGAGATAGGCCCTTGGCTGGCAAACTGTCCAAGCGACACTTCCAGGAAAAAGATGGGGATCCCTGCAACAGCCAGCATCGTCAGGTAAGGGATGAGGAACGCACCTGCGGAGAGAAAGGATCTGAACATGAGCGAGGGTCCTGGAGCCCAAGGCGGATTAGAGGCATATTTAGAATCTACACAGGAGGTGAAATAGTGCACCTTGTCGCGTTCAATATGTCGCGTGTGACTTCAAGTGTGATAGAGAACTCAGGGGTTGGATTACTTTTTGGCACCGAGAACCAGTGTAATTGCGAAATATTGCAGCAAACTTGCACCCGCACAGGTGCTGTTTTTGTAACTAGTTACACAGTGGTGTCTTGTGATGTTATGCAGATTTGTAGCGCACACTATCATCCTGAAGGGTATCCTGGCGCTCAGCATGTGTGAATCTGGCCAAACCTATTGGCTGGTGCAACTACTCGAAAAGCCAGGTCCTCAGCTTTTTACGAAATTCAAGAAGTGAGGAGGAGGCTCGTATGTGTAGCAGCGGGTCATTCCACGCTTTACGAGTGCTGTAGGAGAAGGCTCGACTGCCGGATTGGGTTTTCCATATGTGTGGTATGCGTGATAGCAGGAGTTTGTGCAAGCAGCAGTGTCTGGAAGGTTTGTGAAAGCAGATGCAATTGTTGAGGTATGATGGGTCAGTGTTATGTGGTGCCTTGAAAGTGTGGGTGAGAAGTTTAAATTGTGCTCGTTTGTGTAATGAAGAATTGTTCATAGGAAGGTACTCCAATAGGTTCAAAACTAAGGGGCCGATTCCGATCTCGGTCGGAGGCGCACCCAATACCATTCGGTCGGGAAAAAGCCATGCGAAAGCCTGTTACCCGACCGAACCGTACGCGGGTCCGGCCGAGCGAGTACGATGCGAGTCGCCGACCGACTCGTCCGGGCGACCCGACCGCTCCGACCGACTCGTACCCGGACCGTACCGCTCCGACCGACTCGGTCGGACCCGAGTCGCACCGCGCAATGGAGACGTTTTCCGGCCGGGTAAGTACGATGCGCACCTCGACCGCTCCGACCGACTCGCGCCGTCCGACTCGAACTCGCTGTCGGAGCCGTACTTGGGGGTCCGTGTCGGACCCCCTGTACGCGTACCCGTGCGAGGCGCACACAGGGGGACCCAAGGGTCCCCCTACCTGTGCGTGTACGCCGCGGGCGCTCGCGGCGTACTCGCTGTAGGAGGCGCCCTTGTCCGCCTCGCACCCATTGAGGCAATGGGAGCCCGCGTACGCGTTGTACGACCGGCTCCCATTGACTTCAATGGGAGTCCGACCGACTCGTGTCCGATAACATACGGACGCATCGGACTCGTTCGGTCGGACTGCACGGGTCCGATTCGGTCGGAAATCTCTCCGGGTCCGGCTCGGTCGGGGAAATTTCCGGCCCGAATCGGAATCGACCCCTAAGACTGTAAAATGATAACTTAATATTCCTTGATAGGGTATTATCTAGCCAACGGATGCTTTTGAGGTCCTATAAACCCCTATTGCCTCTTTGCAACTTTTGATTTATACCATGCATTAAACATCATTGTTGTCATTATTGTTGTGGTTGCAGTGTTTTTAGCTGTTATATGTTTCGTTGTTGGCATAATTTTTTGTTATTATCTGATATTTTCCTGCATGTGAACGTGCGTACTATTAGTGCTAGAGACAAAACTACTTTACGTGTTATTGTGTTTTTTTGTATGTATAAAATTTATGATAATTACATTGATATTTATCACTGTTATAATTAACATCATAGTTTATTTTTTAGTATTTCATATTTCATGTTGAATTTGTTATTTTTAACAGTATTTGCGATCATAACAGTGGTTCAATTGTACAAAAATGTACTCTCCGCCCACTTTCACACATCTGAAGGTGAGTTGGTAGCCTTGCTGCAGTGAAGGAATTTTTGTAAAACTGCTGCAGCAAGGTGTAGTCTGTTAGCACTGCTCATGGGTGTGCATCTTGGTAGCACTGCTGCCTAAATATTGGAAAAGTAGCCCCTCTCTCATGGAGCGCCACACTGTTAGGGGAAGTCAATGGCAAAGTCGGGCAAACGTGTCTGGTGGCTTAGTGGACTAAAGCGTCCACTGTAGGGACCTGTGTTTGACATCATGGTCACAGGTTCAAATGCTGGCAGGTTCACTCAGCCTTTCATCCTGAGGTCGATAAAATGAGTACCATTTAGTTGGGTAATAATAAACATCTGTTATTCAGAGCCAAGATGCTCGCGTGTGCAGTGGCGTAGCTAGGGGGGGGCGATGGGGGTGGACCGCCCCAGGCGGCACGAGTTTTGGGGTGGCAGCCAGCCCCCCCCCCCGCTCTTCTATAATTTTGCCGAGGGCGGCAAACGCAGGGGTTGCCACGGGCAGCCTAAGGCCTAGCTACGCCCCTGCGCGTGTGAATATGCGCTTTACAAATACACATTATGTTAACGTCAGTGGCGCACTTTGGGGAAGATTTACAAAACATTCACGCAGTGCAGCCCCCCCGCGAGGCTGCGCTGCGCTGCGTGACAGGGAGGGAGCAGGAGAGCACCATATCTTCAGAGATATGGCTCTCTCCTCCCCTTCCCCTTGCACCAGCGCCGATTACAGCTGCTGTGCGCCACGCATTCACCTTAGCGCCATAGCGCTAGGGTGTGTGCATTAGTCTAGCATAGGTTTTGTACAGGAAGGGTACCCTTGCTGCACAAAATACGATGCCCAGACACAATGCAAAGTTGTAAGCGTGCTGCACAGTGCAGCACGCATGCAAAGTCGGAAAAAGAAGGGAAAATTTAAGCATTTCTCCTTCTGTGCGCCTACTTGAAAAGGACGCAGTTTTCTCATGCTAAACCCAATCTACTTCATTTTGTAAATTGGGTTTAGCATGAGAAACCTTGGGTGGTTGCATGGGAATCTTTGCATTACTCTTCCGTTATTTCCAGTGCTAAACAGGTTTAGCGCTGAAAAGTAAATGGGGAAAAAAAGATTTTGCGCCGATTTGCGTCACTTTTGTGACGCAAACACAGGGAAAAATCTTAGTAAATCTTCCCCTTTGTTTTTACAAGTGTTGCACAATTGGTGCCTCGGTAGTTATCACTTCCGGTGGAGGGTCGCTAGGTGGAAGTAAGATGCATTGTAGATTGGGGGTTTAAGAGTTTATAATCTCGACCAGAGCCATCTTTAACCGCTGTGGGCCTGACTTCTCCCGCTGCCCAATCATGAGGTGCCCTGGTCCTGACACGTCTCTACGCACAAGGTTTTATGCATTTCAGGCAGCATGCTTGTAGGAGACCAATGTTACTGCTGCATACATATGTGTTTTGCAAGCCTTGTTTCAGATTTGCGTAATTTACTAGCACCACTGCACTACAGAGAAGCGTATTTTCTAGCCCGGCTGCAGAAACAATGATTTTGTAGCTCTGCTGAAGAGAGGAGTTGCAATGCTTCAGAGATGTGTATTTTCAGAGCCTTATTTCAGAGAGGTGTATTTTTGCAGCACCACTGCTGAGAGGTGTATTTTGGTTCCCTTGTTTCAGAGAGGTGTATTTTTGTAACACCACTGCTTAGAGGTGTATTTACGTTCCCTTGTTTCAGAGAGGTGTATTTTTCTAGCACTGTAGCTGATAGGTGTATTTTTCTAGCACTGTAGCTGAGAGTTGTATTTCGGTTCCCTTGTTTCAGAGAGGTATATTTTTGTAGCACCACTGCTGAGAGGTGTATTTAAGTTTCCTTGCTTCAGAGAGCTGCGTTTTGTAGAACTGCTGCGGCGAGCTGTATTCTGCTAGCACTTTTTCAGAGAAACAAGATTCAATAATCTTGTTTCAGAAAGATGTTTTTGGGCAACTGTCGCTGAGATGAGTATTTTCGTAGCCTTGTTTCAGACAGGTGTTCATATGCTGCTGCTGCTAAGATGTGTTTTGGCATCATTGCTACAAAAAGGGGGTACCTTGTAGCACTGCTGCCGAGGGGCGTGTTCTGTAGCACTACTGCAGGATGTGTATTTCGCCAGCCTTGTTTGAGAGAGGTGTATTTTGGTGGCACTGCTGCAGAGAGCTGTATGTTGGCAGCATGGTTGTAAAGATCATACGGTAGCATTGCTGCAGAGAGCTGTATGTTGGCACCATGGTTGTAAAGATCATACGGTAGCATTGCTGCAGAGAGCTGTATGTTGGCAGCATGGTTGTAAAGATCATACGGTAGCATTGCTGCAGAGAGCTGTATGTTGGCAGCATGGTTGTAAAGATCATACGGTAGCATTGCTGCAGAGAGCTGTATGTTGGCACCATGGTTGTAAAGATCATACGGTAGCATTGCTGCAGAGAGCTGTATGTTGGCACCATGGTTGTAAAGATCATACGGTAGCATTGCTGCAGAGAGCTGTATGTTGGCAGCATGGTTGTAAAGATCATACGGTAGCATTGCTGCAGAGAGCTGTATGTTGGCAGCATGGTTGTAAAGATCATACGGTAGCATTGCTGCAGAGAGCTGTATGTTGGCACCATGGTTGTAAAGATCATACGGTAGCATTGCTGCAGAGAGCTGTATGTTGGCACCATGGTTGTAAAGATCATACGGTAGCATTGCTGCAGAGAGCTGTATGTTGGCACCATGGTTGTAAAGATCATACGGTAGCATTGCTGCAGAGAGGTGTATGTTGGCACCATGGTTGTAAAGATCATAAGGTAGCATTGCTGCAGAGAGGTGTATGTTGGCAGCATGGTTGTAAAGATCATACGGTAGCATTGCTGCAGAGAGCTGTATGTTGGCAGCATGGTTGTAAAGATCATACAGTAGCATTGCTGCAGAGAGCTGTATGTTGGCAGCATTGTTGTAAAGATTATAAGGCAGCATTGCTGCAGAGAGCTGTATGTTGGCAGCATTGTTGTTGTAAAGATCTTACGGTAGCATTGCTGCAGAGAGGTGTATGTTGGCAGCATGGTTGTAAAGATCATACGGTAGCATTGCTGCAGAGAGGTGTATGTTGGCACCATGGTTGTAAAGATCATACAGTAGCATTGCTGCAGAGAGGTGTATGTTGGCAGCATGGTTGTAAAGATCATAAGGTAGCATTGCTGCAGAGAGGTGTATGTTGGCAGCATGGTTGTAAAGATCATAAGGTAGCATTGCTGCAGAGAGGTGTATGTTGGCAGCATGGTTGTAAAGATCATACGGTAGCATTGCTGCAGAGAGGTGTATGTTGGCAGCATGGTTGTAAAGATCATACGGTAGCATTGCTGCAGAGAGCTGTATGTTGGCAGCATGGTTGTAAAGATCATACGGTAGCATTGCTGCAGAGAGGTGTATGTTGGCAGCATGGTTGTAAAGATCATACGGTAGCATTGCTGCAGAGAGGTGTATGTTGGCAGCATTGTTGTAAAGATCATAAGGTAGCATTGCTGCAGAGAGCTGTATGTTGGCACCATGGTTGTAAAGATCATACGGTAGCATTGCTGCAGAGAGCTGTATGTTGGCACCATGGTTGTAAAGATCATACGGTAGCATTGCTGCAGAGAGGTGTATGTTGGCAGCATGGTTGTAAAGATCATACGGTAGCATTGCTGCAGAGAGGTGTATGTTGGCAGCATGGTTGTAAAGATCATACGGTAGCATTGCTGCAGAGAGCTGTATGTTGGCAGCATGGTTGTAAAGATCATACGGTAGCATTGCTGCAGAGAGGTGTATGTTGGCAGCATGGTTGTAAAGATCATACGGTAGCATTGCTGCAGAGAGCTGTATGTTGGCACCATGGTTGTAAAGATCATACGGTAGCATTGCTGCAGAGAGGTGTATGTTGGCAGCATGGTTGTAAAGATCATACGGTAGCATTGCTGCAGAGAGCTGTATGTTGGCAGCATTGTTGTAAAGATCATACGGTAGCATTGCTGCAGAGAGCTGTATGTTGGCACCATGGTTGTAAAGATCATACGGTAGCATTGCTGCAGAGAGCTGTATGTTGGCACCAAGGTTGTAAAGATCATACGGTAGCATTGCTGCAGAGAGCTGTATATTGGCAGCATGGTTGTAAAGATCATACGGTAGCATTGCTGCAGAGAGGTGTATGTTGGCAGCATGGTTGTAAAGATCATACGGTAGCATTGCTGCAGAGAGCTGTATGTTGGCACCATGGTTGTAAAGATCACACGGTAGCATTGCTGCAGAGAGGTGTATGTTGGCAGCATGGTTGTAAAGATCATACGGTAGCATTGCTGCAGAGAGCTGTATGTTGGCAGCATTGTTGTAAAGATCATACGGTAGCATTGCTGCAGAGAGCTGTATGTTGGCACCATGGTTGTAAAGATCATACGGTAGCATTGCTGCAGAGAGGTGTATGTTGGCACCAAGGTTGTAAAGATCATACGGTAGCATTGCTGCAGAGAGCTGTATATTGGCAGCATGGTTGTAAAGATCATACGGTAGCATTGCTGCAGAGAGGTGTATGTTGGCAGCATGGTTGTAAAGATCATACGGTAGCATTGCTGCAGAGAGCTGTATGTTGGCACCATGGTTGTAAAGATCATACGGTAGCATTGCTGCAGAGAGCTGTATGTTGGCAGCATGGTTGTAAAGATCATACGGTAGCATTGCTGCAGAGAGCTGTATGTTGGCAGCATGGTTGTAAAGATCATACGGTAGCATTGCTGCAGAGAGCTGTATGTTGGCACCATGGTTGTAAAGATCATACGGTAGCATTGCTGCAGAGAGGTGTATGTTGGCAGCATGGTTGTAAAGATCATACGGTAGCATTGCTGCAGAGAGGTGTATGTTGGCAGCATGGTTGTAAAGATCATACGGTAGCATTGCTGCAGAGAGCTGTATGTTGGCACCATGGTTGTAAAGATCATAAGGTAGCATTGCTGCAGAGAGGTGTATGTTGGCAGCATGGTTGTAAAGATCATACGGTAGCATTGCTGCAGAGAGCTGTATGTTGGCAGCATGGTTGTAAAGATCATACGGTAGCATTGCTGCAGAGAGCTGTATGTTGGCACCATGGTTGTAAAGATCATAAGGTAGCATTGCTGCAGAGAGGTGTATGTTGGCAGCATGGTTGTAAAGATCATACGGTAGCATTGCTGCAGAGAGCTGTATGTTGGCACCATGGTTGTAAAGATCATACGGTAGCATTGCTGCAGAGAGGTGTATGTTGGCAGCATGGTTGTAAAGATCATACGGTAGCATTGCTGCAGAGAGCTGTATGTTGGCACCATGGTTGTAAAGATCATAAGGTAGCATTGCTGCAGAGAGGTGTATGTTGGCAGCATGGTTGTAAAGATCATACGGTAGCATTGCTGCAGAGAGCTGTATGTTGGCACCATGGTTGTAAAGATCATACGGTAGCATTGCTGCAGAGAGCTGTATGTTGGCACCATGGTTGTAAAGATCATAAGGTAGCATTGCTGCAGAGAGGTGTATGTTGGCAGCATGGTTGTAAAGATCATACGGTAGCATTGCTGCAGAGAGCTGTATGTTGGCAGCATTGTTGTAAAGATCATAAGGTAGCATTGCTGCAGAGAGCTGTATGTTGGCAGCATTGTTGTTGTAAAGATCTTACGGTAGCATTGCTGCAGAGAGGTGTATGTTGGCAGCATGGTTGTAAAGATCATAAGGTAGCATTGCTGCAGAGAGGTGTATGTTGGCAGCATGGTTGTAAAGATCATACAGTAGCATTGCTGCAGAGAGCTGTATGTTGGCAGCATGGTTGTAAAGATCATACGGTAGCATTGCTGCAGAGAGGTGTATGTTGGCAGCATGGTTGTAAAGATCATAAGGTAGCATTGCTGCAGAGAGCTGTATGTTGGCACCATGGTTGTAAAGATCATACGGTAGCATTGCTGCAGAGAGCTGTATGTTGGCAGCATTGTTGTTGTAAAGATCATAAGGTAGCATTGCTGCAGAGAGGTGTATGTTGGCAGCATGGTTGTAAAGATCATACGGTAGCATTGCTGCAGAGAGCTGTATGTTGGCACCATGGTTGTAAAGATCATAAGGTTGCATTGCTGCAGAGAGGTGTATGTTGGCAGCATTGTTGTAAAGATCATACGGTAGCATTGCTGCAGAGAGCTGTATGTTGGCACCATGGTTGTAAAGATCATAAGGTAGCATTGCTGCAGAGAGGTGTATGTTGGCACCATGGTTGTAAAGATCATACGGTAGCATTGCTGCAGAGAGGTGTATGTTGGCAGCATGGTTGTAAAGATCATACGGTAGCATTGCTGCAGAGAGCTGTATGTTGGCACCATGGTTGTAAAGATCATACGGTAGCATTGCTGCAGAGAGCTGTATGTTGGCACCATGGTTGTAAAGATCATAAGGTAGCATTGCTGCAGAGAGGTGTATGTTGGCAGCATGGTTGTAAAGATCATACGGTAGCATTGCTGCAGAGAGCTGTATGTTGGCACCATGGTTGTAAAGATCATAAGGTAGCATTGCTGCAGAGAGGTGTATGTTGGCAGCATGGTTGTAAAGATCATACGGTAGCATTGCTGCAGAGAGCTGTATGTTGGCACCATGGTTGTAAAGATCATACGGTAGCATTGCTGCAGAGAGCTGTATGTTGGCACCATGGTTGTAAAGATCATAAGGTAGCATTGCTGCAGAGAGGTGTATGTTGGCAGCATGGTTGTAAAGATCATACGGTAGCATTGCTGCAGAGAGCTGTATGTTGGCAGCATTGTTGTAAAGATCATAAGGTAGCATTGCTGCAGAGAGCTGTATGTTGGCAGCATTGTTGTTGTAAAGATCTTACGGTAGCATTGCTGCAGAGAGGTGTATGTTGGCAGCATGGTTGTAAAGATCATAAGGTAGCATTGCTGCAGAGAGGTGTATGTTGGCAGCATGGTTGTAAAGATCATACAGTAGCATTGCTGCAGAGAGCTGTATGTTGGCAGCATGGTTGTAAAGATCATACGGTAGCATTGCTGCAGAGAGGTGTATGTTGGCAGCATGGTTGTAAAGATCATAAGGTAGCATTGCTGCAGAGAGCTGTATGTTGGCACCATGGTTGTAAAGATCATAAGGTAGCATTGCTGCAGAGAGCTGTATATTGGCAGCATTGTTGTTGTAAAGATCATAAGGTAGCATTGCTGCAGTGAGGTGTATGTTGGCAGCATGGTTGTAAAGATCATACGGTAGCATTGCTGCAGAGAGCTGTATGTTGGCACCATGGTTGTAAAGATCATAAGGTAGCATTGCTGCAGAGAGGTGTATGTTGGCAGCATTGTTGTAAAGATCATACGGTAGCATTGCTGCAGAGAGCTGTATGTTGGCACCATGGTTGTAAAGATCATAAGGTAGCATTGCTGCAGAGAGCTGTATGTTGGCAGCATGGTTGTAAAGATCATACGGTAGCATTGCTGCAGAGAGCTGTATGTTGGCACCATGGTTGTAAAGATCATACGGTAGCATTGCTGCAGAGAGGTGTATGTTGGCAGCATGGTTATAAATATCATACGGAAGCATTGCTGCAGAGAGCTGTATGTTGGCAGCATGGTTGTAAAGATCATACGGTAGCATTGCTGCAGAGAGGTGTATGTTGGCAGCATGGTTATAAATATCATACGGAAGCATTGCTGCAGAGAGCTGTATGTTGGCAGCATGGTTGTAAAGATCATACGGTAGCATTGCTGCAGAGAGGTGTATGTTGGCAGCATTGTTGTAAAGATCATAAGGTAGCATTGCTGCAGAGAGCTGTATGTTGGCAGCATTGTTGTTGTAAAGATCTTACGGTAGCATTGCTGCAGAGAGGTGTATGTTGGCAGCATGGTTGTAAAGATCATACGGTAGCATTGCTGCAGAGAGGTGTATGTTGGCAGCATGGTTGTAAAGATCATACGGTAGCATTGCTGCAGAGAGCTGTATGTTGGCACCATGGTTGTAAAGATCATACGGTAGCATTGCTGCAGAGAGGTGTATGTTGGCAGCATGGTTGTAAAGATCATACGGTAGCATTGCTGCAGAGAGCTGTATGTTGGCACCATGGTTGTAAAGATCATACGGTAGCATTGCTGCAGAGAGGTGTATGTTGGCAGCATGGTTGTAAAGATCATACGGTAGCATTGCTGCAGAGAGCTGTATGTTGGCACCATGGTTGTAAAGATCATACGGTAGCATTGCTGCAGAGAGGTGTATGTTGGCACCATGGTTGTAAAGATCATACGGTAGCATTGCTGCAGAGAGGTGTATGTTGGCACCATGGTTGTAAAGATCATACGGTAGCATTGCTGCAGAGAGGTGTATGTTGGCAGCATGGTTGTAAAGATCATACGGTAGCATTGCTGCAGAGAGGTGTATGTTGGCAGCATGGTTGTAAAGATCATACGGTAGCATTGCTGCAGAGAGGTGTATGTTGGCAGCATGGTTGTAAAGATCATACGGTAGCATTGCTGCAGAGAGCTGTATGTTGGCAGCATTGTTGTAAAGATTATAAGGCAGCATTGCTGCAGAGAGCTGTATTTCGGCAGACTGCTGTAGCGATGTGCATTTCAACAATATTCGGTGAAATATTCGCGAACATTGCAATGTTGGCAGCGCTAATGAAGGCAGGTGCATTGTGACCGCACTGAACAGAGAGGGGTAATTTGCTAGCACTGCTGCTGGTTTGATATGGCTTTATTTATTTATTTATTTATTTATTTATTTATTTATGGTATTTATAACGCGCACCCTCATCCCCAACGGGATATCCTGGCGCTAGACCTCATACTGACCCAGTTCCACCCAAGACTTAGGAGTAGAATCAGCCAAGTCTTCAACATTCTCTGAAAGACTAACAAATCCGAAGTCACACGTAGATTCCCGGGAAGATTATTCCAGTGGGCAGCTGCCAAGAAACTAAAAGAGCAGCCACCCACTCTGGACTTCTTGATTCGTCTACTGACTGGTTAGCTGAGCGAAGCTCTCGCGTTGGCTTATAAAATGTGACTCTGGACCCATATTATAAAGTGCTCGATGTGCGTGGCATATTAGCTTAAAGGACCCTCTTGTGAGCTAGAAGCCGGTGAAGATGGTTAAGACAGGCCGAGGCAGAGCTCCTGCTAGGCCAGTTACAGATTCATCTTGCAACGCATTCTGAATAGTCTGAAGAAGCGTGTACAAATAATCTGACATGGCCACATATTCCCATATTCTAACCTAATCATGATCAAAGCTGGAACAATATTCCTTTGCCACGTCACTAGAATCCACCGAAATAATCAGAGGAGCGTGGTAGGCGATCAGAATAGCTCCCGCACACAGCATTGACTTGTTCTTGCAATGAAAGAGAGTAATCAATTACAAAACCCAAGTTCTTTGCCACCATTTGAGGCCTGGGAGCAGGACCCAACAGCAAAGGACACCAAGAGTCATCCCAGACCTTGAGGCCCCACCAAAATGCAGGATTTCTGCTTTGTCTGCGATCAGCTTTAAACAATGTGCCAGCCGCCACCCTGTAACTTCTGAGTGGCAACCGACCACGTGCCCCTGCGTCTCAGTGTACTTATCATCGATGGAAAAAATCAGCTGGGTATCGTCAGCATATGTAAGGATCTGAAAATCCCATGCCCTGACAACGCGCGCCAAAGATGTCAGACAGATGATGAACAAGGTCGGAGAAGAGCCCTGAGGAACTCCACAACACTGCTGCAGAGAAGTGTAATTTGGATGCACTGCTGCAGAGAAGTGTAATTTGGATGCACTGCTGCAGAGAAGTGTAATTTGGATGCACTGCTGCAGAGAAGTGTAATTTGGATGCACTGCTACAGAGAAGTGTAATTTGGATGCACTGCTGTAGAGAAGTGTAATTTGGATGCACTGCTGCAGAGAAGTGTAATTTGGATGCACTGCTGCAGAGAAGTGTAATTTGGATGCACTGCTGCAGAGAGGTGTAATGAGTAATGAGTCTAAATATCGAATTTTAAATATCGATATGACAAAATATCGAGTTTTAAATATTGAGTGGACAGAATATTGACTGTCAAAAATATAGTGGTACAGAATATCGAAATGCAGGTAAGAAATATCGATTGTCATAATATCGAAGTTAGTAATATTGTCAGTCATAATATCGTTGTTAAAAATATCGATTTTTTTTAGTGTTGTAAATGTTAGTATATGTGTTAAAAGTATATATTATTTTTGTAATGTATGTTTGAATTTTTTAAAAGTAATGAATTTTATGTGAAATTATTTTTGCGTATTTTAGTTCTGTAGCGGGTTGTGGGTTTATAGGGGAATAGGGTGGGAAGTAATTTAATTATAATATATTAATTAAGAATATTTTTGACTTAATTAATTATATGTTAATTAACTTTTGCGTAATTTTATTCTGTAGCGGGTTGTGGGTTTATAGGGGAATAGGGTGGGAAGTAATTTAATTTAAATTAATTAATTAATAAATTAATTAATTGATATTTTTGTATTTAATAATTTATATTGCTAATTGCGTTAATTAATTAATTATTCATTAATTATAAATGTATTAATAATAATTAATAATGTATTGGTAGATATGTTAATTGTGTTAAAAAAGGTTAATAATTAGTTATTAATTTGATATTAATTATTAATTATTTATTTATTAATATGTTAATTGTGTACTTTTTTTTGCAGTGGGTTCATTGTTGATAGGGGAGTAGGGTCGGAAGTAATTTAATGTTTATTTAAAAAAATTATATTTTTCATATAATTTTTTTTAAAGTTATTTTATAGTGTTAATTGTGTGAATTAATTTACATTTGTTGGAAATTAATGTTATTGTTAATTGTTATTAGATAATTAATTAATTGATCATTAATTATGTTAATTTATTAATTTTTTACAATATTGGTGGTGATGTTTATAGGGGAATATGGTGGGAGGATAATTATTTTTTTTAAATTAATTAATTGTTAATTAATGTTAATTATACTGCAGGAGTGGGAATACTAAATTAATCCCCTACGCTATCCAACACTTTCCCTACTGTTATACTTGGTGGAGTGGGAATAGTAAATTATTCCCCTCCGCTATCCAACACTTTCCCTACTGTTGCACTCGCTGGAGTGGGAATAGTAATTTTTACCCACCTGCTATCCAACACTTTCCCTACTGTTGCACTCGGTGGAGTGGGAATAGTAATTTTTCCTCACCTGCTATCCAACACTTTCCCTACTGTTACACTCGTTGGAGTGGGAATAGTGATTTTTACCCTCCCACTATCCAAACACTTTCCCTACTGTTGCACTGACTGGAGTGGGAATAGTAATTTTTACCCTCCCGCTATCCAACACTTTCCCTACTGTTGCACTCACTGGAGTGGGAATAGTAAATTATTCCCACAAGCTATCCAACACTTTCCCTGCTGTTGCACTTGCTGGAGTGGGAATAGTAATTTTTACCCACCCGCTGTCCAACAATTTCCCTACTGTTGCACTCACTGGAGTGGGAATAGTAATTTTTACACTCCCGCTATCCAACGCTTTCCCGACTGTTACACTTGGTGGTTTAGGAATAGTACATTATTCCCATTCGCTATCCAACACTTTCCCTACTGTTGCACTCTCTGGAGTGGGAATAGTAATTTTTACCCACCCGCTATCCAACACTTTCCCTACTGTTGCACTTGCTGGAGTGGGAATAGTAATTTTTACCCATCCGCTATCCAGCACTTTCCCTACTGTTGCACTCACTGGAGTGGGAATAGTAATTTTTACACTCCCGCTATCCAACGCTTTCCCGATTGTTACACTTGGTGGTGTGGGAATAGTACATTATTCCCATTCGCTATCCAACACTTTCCCTACTGTTGCACTCTCTGGAGTGGGAATAGTAATTTTTACCCACCCGTTATCCAACACTTTCCCTACTGTTGCACTCGTTGGAGTGGGAATAGTAATTTTTACCCACCCGCTATCCAACACTTTCCCTACTGTTACACTCATTGGAGTGGGAATAGTAATTTTTACCCTCCCGCTATCCAACACTTTCCCTACTGTTGCACTCACTGCAGTGGGAATAGTAATTTTTACCTTCCTGCTATCCAACGCTTTCACTACTGTTACACTTGTTGGAGTGAGAATAGTAATTTAATCCCCTAAGCTATGCAATGCTTTCCCTACTGTTATAATTAATGTTGTGTGAAATATATTTATTTTTTTTAATAATAATTTTAATAATTCAATTTATTAAATAGAAAATTAATTTTTACATTTATATTACAGATTTATTTAGATATATATTTAAGTATAATTTAAATTATGTTTTTAACATTTTATAATTAAATTTAATAATTATTTATTAATATTATTAAGTTTATATATAAATATATAAAAAATTAATTATACGTTTAATATTTTTTACATTACATTTATTATTTATTAATATAAATAAATAAAAATTGTAACTGTGTTTTATTTAATTATATTTATAATTTAATTAATTTTATATTATTTTTAAGACATTAAAAAAAAATGATATTTTGTATAACTATATTTTTAACAACGATATTTTGGTTTCGATATTTTGGTACTTACCTTTAGGGAGATAGGAAGTCGATATTTTGACCATCGATATTTTGGCGACGATATTCTGGTACTTCGATATTTTGACTGACGATATTATGTCAGTGATCCATTTGGATGCACTGCTGCAGACAGGTTTAGTTTGGATACACTGCTGCAGACAGGTGTAGTTTGGATGCACTGCTGCAGAGAAGTGTAGTTTGGATGCACTGCTGCAGACAGGTGTAGTTTGCTAGCATTGCTGCAGAGAGAGGTGTAATTTGAAAGCACTGCTGCAGAGAAGTGGAGTTCTCTATCACTGCTGCATAGAGGTGTAGTTTGCTAGCACTGCCGCAGAGAGGTGTCGTTTGCTAGCACTGCCACAGAGAGGTGTAGTTTGCTACCACTGCCACAGAGAGGTGTAGTTTGCTAGCACTGCCACAGAGAGGTGTAATTTGGATGCACTGCTGCAGACAGGTGTAGTTTGCTAGCATTGCTGCAGGGAGAGGTGGAATTTGAAAGCACTGCTACAGAGAAGTGGAGTTCTCTATCACTGCTGCAGAGAAGTGTAGTTTGCTAGCATTGCTGCAGACAGGTGTCGTTTGCTAGCACTGCATCAGAGAGGTGTATTTTGCTAGTACTGCTGCAGAAGTTTTCTAGCATTGCTGCAGAATGGTGTAGTTTGCTAGTACTGATGCAGAATGGTGTAGTTTGCTAGCACTGCTGCAGAATGGTGGAGTTTGCTAGCACTGCCACAGAGAGGTGTAATTTGGATGCACTGCTGCAGAGAAATGTAGTTTGCTAGCATTGCTGCAGACAGGTGTAGTTTGCCAGCTCTGCCGCAGAGAGGTGTAGTTTGGATGCACTGCTGCAGACAGGTGTAATTTGCTAGCATTGCTGCAGAGAGAGGTGTAATTTGAAAGCACTGCTACAGAGAAGTGGAGTTCTCTATCACTGCTGCATAGAGGTGTAGTTTGCTAGCACAGCTGCAGAGAGGTGTAATTTGGATGCGCTGCTGCAGAGAAGTGTAGTTTGCTAGCATTGCTGCAGACAGGTGTAGTTTGCTAGCACAGCCTCAGAGAGGTGTATTTTGCTAGTACTGCTGCAGAAGTTTGCTAGCACTGCTGCAGAATGGTGTAGCTTGCTAGTACTGATGCAGAATGGTGTAGTTCGCTAGCACTGCTGCAGAATGGTGTAGTTTGCTAGCACTGCCACAGAGAGGTGTAATTTGGATGCACTGCTACAGACAGGTGTAGTTTGCTAGCGTTGCTGCAGAGAGAGGTGTAATTTGAAAGCACTGCTACAGAGAAGTGGAGTTCTCTATCACTGCTGCATAGAGGTGTAGTTTGCTAGTACTGCTGCAGACAGATGTAGTTTGCTAGCACTGCCGCAGAAAGGTGTAGTTTGCTAGCACTGCCTCAGAGAGGTGTAGTTTGCTAGCACTGCTGCAGAAGTTTGCTAGCACTGCTGCAGAATGGTGTAGTTTGCTAGTACTGATGCAGAATGGTGTAGTTTGCTAGCACTGCCACAGAGAGGTGTCATTTGGATGCACTGCTACAGACAGGTGTAGTTTGCTAGCATTGCTGCAGAGAGAGGTGTAATTTGAAAGTACTGCTACAGAGAAGTGGAGTTCACTATCACTGCTGCATAGAGGTGTAGTTTGCTAGTACTGCTGCAGACAGATGTAGTTTGCTAGCACTGCTGCAGAAAGGTGTAGTTTGCTAGCACTGCCTCAGAGAGGTGTAGTTTGCTAGCACTGCTGCAGACGTTTGCTAGCACTGTTGCAGAAAGGTGTAGTTTGCTAGTACTGATGCAGAAAGGTGTAGTTTGCTAGCACTGCTGCAGAATGGTGTAGTTTGCTAGCACTGCCACAGAGAGGTGTAATTTGGATGCACTGCTGCAGACAGGTGTAGTTTGCCAGCATTGCTGCAGAGAGAGGTGTAATTTGAAAGCACTGCTACATAGAAGTGGTAGAAGTGGAGTTCTCTATCACTGCTGCATAGAGGTGTAGTTTGCTAGTACTGCTGCAGACAGATGTAGTTTTCTAGCACTGCTGCAGAAAGGTGTAGTTTACTAGCACTGCTGCAGAAGTTTGCTAGCACAGCTGCAGAAAGGTGTAGTTTGCTAGTACTGCTGCAGAATGGTGTAGTTTGATAGCACTGCTGCAGAATGGTGTAGTTTGCTTGCACTGCCACAGAGAGGTGTAATTTGGGTGCACTGCTGCAGACAGGTGTAGTTTGCTAGCATTGCTGCAGAGAGAGGTGTAATTTGAAAGCACTGCTACAGAGAAGTGGAGTTCTCTATCACTGCTGCAGACAGGTGTAGTTTGCTAGTACTGCTGCAGACAGATGTAGTTTGCTAGCACTGCTGCAGAAAGGTGTAGTTTGCTAGCACTGCCTCAGAGAAGTGTAGTTTGCTAGCACTGCTGCAGAGGTTTGCTAGCACTGCTGCAGAAAGGTGTACTTTGCTAGTACTGATGCAGAATGGTGTAGTTTCCTAGCACTGCTGCAGAATGGTGTAGTTTGCTTGCACTGCCACAGAGAGGTGTAATTTGGATGCACTGCTGCAGACAGGTGTAGTTTGCTAGCAGTGCTGCAGAGAGAGGTGTAATTTGAAAGCACTGCTACAGAGAAGTGAAGTTCTCTATCACTGCTGCAGACAGGTGTAGTTTGCTAGTACTGCTGCAGACAGATGTAGTTTGCTAGCACTGCTGCAGAAAGGTGTAGTCAGATAGGTGTAGTTTGCTAGCACTGCTGCAGACGTCTGCTAGCACTGCTGCAGAAAGGTGTAGTTTGCTAGTACTGCTGCAGACAGATGTAGTTTGCTAGCACTGCCTCAGAGAGGTGCAGTTTGCTAGCACTGCTGCAGAAGTTTGCTGGCACTGCTTCAGATAGATGTAGTTTGCTAGCACTGCTGCAGAAAGGTGTAGTTTGCTAGCACTGCCCCAGAGAGGTGTAGTTTGCTAGCACTGCTGCAGAGAAATGTAACTTGGAAGCACTGCTGCAGAGAGGTGCAGTTCTCTATCACTACTGCATAGAGGTGTAGTTTGCCAGCTCTGCAGCAGAGAGGTGTAGTATGCTAGCACTGCTGCAGAGAGATGTGTAGCTTGGTAGCACTGCAGTTCTCTAACACTACTGCATAGAGATGTAGTTTTCTATCACTGCCACAGAGAGGTGTAGTTTGCCAGCTCTGCCACAGAGAGGTGTAGTTTGATAGCACTGCTGCAGAGATGGGTAGCTAGGTAGCACTGCAGCAGAGAGGTGTAGTTCTCTAACACTACTGCATAGAGATGTAGTTTGCTGGCACTGCCGCAGAGAGGTGTAGTTTGCTAGCACTGCCGCAGAGAGGTGTAGCTTGGAAGCACTGCTGAAGAGAAGTGTAGTTCTCTAACACTACTGCATTGGGCTGTAGTTTGCTAGCACTGCTGCAGAGAGGTGTTGTTTGCTAGCACTGCCGCAGAGAGGTGTAGTTTGCTAGCACTGCCGCAGACAGGTGTAGTTGGATAGCACTGTAGCAGAGATGTGTAGTTTGCTAGCACTGTCGCAGAAAGGTGTAGTTTGCTAGCACTGCCGCAGACAGGTGTAGTTGGATAGCACTGTAGCAGAGAGGTGTAGTTTGCTAGCACTGCCGCAGAGAGGTGTAGTTTGCTAGCACTGCCGCAGACAGGTGTAGTTGGATAGCACTGTAGCCAAGAGGTGTCGTTTGCTAGCACTGTCGCAGAGAGGTGTAGCTTGGAAGCACTGCTGCAGAGAAGTGTAGTTCTCTAACACTACTGCATTGGGCTGTAGTTTGCTAGCACTGCTGCAGAAAGGTGTCGTTTGCTAGCACTGCTGCAGAGAGGTGTAGTTTGCTAGCACTGCCGAAGAGACGTGTAGTTTGCTAGCACTGCCGCAGAGAGGTGTAGTTTGCTAGCACTGTCGAAGAGAGGTGTAGTTTGCTAGCACTGCCGCATGGAGGTGTAGCTTGCTAGCACTGCCGCAGAGAGGTGTAGTTTGCTAGCACTGCCGAAGAGACGTGTAGTTTGCTAGCACTGCCGTAGAGAGGTGTAGTTTGCTAGCACTGCCGAAGAGACGTGTAGTTTGCTACCACTGCAGTAGAGAGGGGTCGTTTGCTAGCACTGCTGAAGAGACGTGTAGTTTGCTAGCACTGCCGCAGAGAGGTGTAGTTTGCTTAGCACTGCCGCAGAGAGGTGTAGTTTGCTAGCACTGCCGAAGAGACGTGTAGTTTGCTAGCACTGCCGTAGAGAGGTGTAGTTTGCTAGCACTGCCGAAGAGACGTGTAGTTTGCTAGCACTGCAGTAGAGAGGGGTAGTTTGCTAGCACTGCTGCAGAAAGGTGTAGTTTGCTAGCACTGCCGCAGAGAGGTGTAGTTTGCTAGCACTGCCGCAGAGAGGTGTAGTTTACTAGCACTGCCGAAGAGACGTGTAGTTTGCTAGCACTGCTGCAGAGAGGTGTAGTTTGCTAGCACTGCCGCACAGAGGTGTAGTTTGCTAGCACTGCCGCAGAGAGGTGTAGTTTGCTAGCACTCCGCAGAGAGGTGTAGTTTGCTAGCACTGCCGAAGAGACTTGTAGTTTGCTAGCACTGCAGCAGAGAAGTAGCGTTCTCTATCACTTCTGCGGATAGGTGTACCTTGGAAGCACTGCTACAGAGGGAAATAGTTCTCTAACACTACTGCATAGAGGTGCAGGTTACTAACTCTGCCGTAGAGAGGAGTAGTTTGCAAGCACTGCTGCATAGAGGTGTAGTTCTCTAACACTACTGCATAGAGATGTAGTTTGCTAGCACTGCCACAGAGAGGTGTAGTTTGCCAGCTCTGCCGCAGAGAGGTGTAGTTTGATAGCACTGCTGCTGAGAGATGTGTAGCTAGGTAGCACTGCAGCAGAGAGGTGTAGTTCTCTAACACTACTGCATAGAGGTGTAGTTTGCTAGCACTGCAGCAGAGAGGTGTAATTCTCTAACACTACTGCATTGGGCTGTAGTTTGCTAGCACTGCTGCAGAAAGGTGTAGTTTGCTAGCACTGCTGCAGAGAGGTGTAGTTTGCTAGCACTGCCGAAGAGACGTGTAGTTTGCTAGCACTGCCGCAGAGAGGTGTAGTTTGCTAGCACTGCCGCAGAGAGGTGTAGTTTGCTAGCACTGCCGAAGAGACATGTAGTTTGCTAGCACTGCCGCAGAGAGGTGTAGTTTGCTAGCACTGCCGCACAGAGGTGTAGTTTGCTAGCACTGCCAAAGAGATGTGTAGTTTGCTAGCACTGCCACAGAGAGGTGTAGTTTGCTAGCACTGCCAAAGAGATGTGTAGTTTGCTAGCACTGCCACAGAGAGGTGTAGTTTGCTAGCACTGCCAAAGAGACGTGTAGTTTGCTAGCACTGCAGCAGAGAGGGGTAGTTTGCTAGCACTGCTACAGAGATGTAGCGTTCTCTATCACTTCTGCAGAAAGGTGTACCTTGGAAGCACTGCTACAGAGGGAAATAGTTCTCTAACACTACTGCATAGAGGTGCAGGTTGCTAACTCTGCCGTAGAGAGGAGTAGTTTGCAAGCACTGCTGCATAGAGGTGTAGTTCTCTAACACTACTGCATAGAGATGTAGTTTGCTAGCACTGCCTCAGAGAGGTGTAGTTTGCCAGCTCTGCCGCAGAGAGGTGTAGTTTGATAGCACTGCTGCAGAGAGATGTGTAGCTAGGTAGCACTGCAGCAGAGAGGTGTAGTTCTCTAACACTACTGCATAGAGGTGTAGTTTGCTAGCACTGCCGCAGAGAGGTGTAGTTTGCAAGCTCTGCAGCAGAGAGGTGTAGTTCTCTAACACTACTGCATAGAGGTGTAGTTTGCTAGCCCTGCAGCAGAGAGGTGTAGTTCTCTAACACTACTGCATAGAGGTGTAGTTTGCTAGCACTGCCGCAGAGAGGTGTAGTTTACAAGCTCTGCAGCAGAGAGGTGTAGTTTGCAATCTCTGCAGCAGAGAGGTGTAGTTTGCTAGCACTGCCGCAGAGAGGTGTAGTTTGCTTGCACTGCCGCAGATAGGTGTAGTTGGATAGCACTGTAGCAGAGAGGTGTAGTTTGCTAACACTACCGAAGAGACGTTTAGTTTGCTTGCACTGCAGCAAAGCTAGCACTGCCGCAGAGAGGGGTAGTTTGCTAGCACTGCTGCATAGAGGTGTAGTTCTCTAACACTACTGCATAGAGATGTAGTTTGCTAGCACTGTCACAGACAGGTGTAGTTTGTAAGCACTGCTTCAGAGTGGTGTAGCTTGGAAGCACTGCTGCAGGGAGGTGTAGTTCTCTAACACTGCCGCAGAGAGGTGTTGTTTGCTTGCAGTTGCCTGTTGTGCTCATCAGTCCTGTGCCTGTTGTTTTCCCTTGTCGCCTGTCTGTTGTGTTCATCTGTTCTCTGCCTCTTGTGTACCATTGTCCTTTGCCTGTTGTATTCACCTGTTCTGTGCCTATTGTGTTTACCTGTCCTCTTCCTGTTGTGTTCATCAGTCCTCTGCCTCTTGTGTTTATCTCTCCTCTGCCTGTTGTGTTCAATTGTCCTGTGCCTGTTGTGATCAATTGTCCTGTGCCTGTTGTTTTCCCTTGTCCCCTGACTGTTGTGTTTACCTGTCCTGTGCCTGTTGTGTTCACCTGTCCTGTGCCTATTGTGTTCACCTGTCCTCTGCCAGTTTCGTTCATCTATCCTGTGCCTGTTGTGTTCATCTATACTGTGCCTATTGTGTTCATCTGTCCTGTTCCTGTTATGTTCACCTGTCCTTTGCCTGTTGCGTTCATCGGTCCTCTTCCTGTTGTGTTCACCTTTCTTCTTCCTGGTGTGTTCACCTGTCCTCTGCCTATTGTGTTTATCTGCCCTCTGCCTGTTGTGTTCAACTTCGGTCTGTCTATAGTGTTGACTTGTTCTCTGCCTATTGTGTTCACTTGTTCTCTGCCTGTTGTGTTCACCTGTTCTCTGCCTGTTGTGTTCACCTGTTCTATGCCTGCTGTGTTAATCTGCCCTCTTCCTGTTGTGTTCACCTTTCTTCTTCCTGGTGTGTTCACCTGTCCTCTGCCTATTGTGTTTATCTGCCCTCTGCCTGTTGTGTTCAACTTCGGTCTGTCTATAGTGTTGACTTGTTCTCTGCCTATTGTGTTCACTTGTTCTCTGCCTGTTGTGTTCACCTGTTCTATGCCTGCTGTGTTAATCTGCCCTCTGCCTGTTGTGTTAATCTGTCCTCTGCCTGTTGTATTCGCCTGTCATCTGCCTGCTGTGTTCACCTCTCCTTCCTGACACGATTATTTATGAAACGATTAAATATACGAAGTACTAATCCTTGGTAATATACCTTGGTCAACATGTCTAGCAGGAGTCCTGTCATGGCCGGTGGCCGGTGGCCGGTGACCTGTCTTAAGGGTTCACGGTGCCATAGCAAGAAATATTAAAAGCTGCACATTCACGAGAACCCTACCTCTTTTTTATCTTTAAACTCGCAACCGTCGTATAGTTTAAAAAAAAAAATTTTCAATCGAGGTTTTTTCAGTTTAACCCTCATATCTTTAAAATATGAAAATGTCAAGATGCGATATTTACAATAAGAAAGAAATGTCAGTGCCAGTACTTTCGGCTTCTAAACGTAGCGATCAAATAATTAAAATAATATTAATAATATTAATCGTCATACCAGTAATATAGTAATGCTGTACCAATGGAATACGTGTAATTTTATGTTATTAGTTATGGCTGTTATTAAGATTACCGTTAGGGTTATTATTTTTGCTATCATTATTTTATGATCACGTGTCTTGGGAAAGACATTGCTACTGTCATACGCTTATATGTTAATGTGGAGAATATCAAATGAATGTGTTATGGGCGTGCATAGCGTGTGATATAATATCCAAGCGCTATATTGTGCCTAACATTATTACTGTCATTTGGTTAAGAAGAGTACTGTTATAGTGTTCCATATGTGGATGATATAGAAAGTATCCTGTATAATATCCTGTTATTATCACAAGAGTGTGCAATATAGAAAAGTAGCAATATTGCTTTTGAAGTTACTATAATTTGCAGCAGTAATAGTAGTGGAATGAATGAGAAGTAGCAGTGATATAGTATTCGTTATTCGAATAATATTATAAAGAATATTCATTATGGAATAACGTGCGATGTAATATGAAAGCGCGGTACTACCCAGTACTACAGAATAAAGTGCGACGTCACACGGGAGAGCTGTGTTCTATAGTACTACAGAATAACGCGCGATGTAATATAGAAGCGCTGTATTCTATAGAACCCCGGGGTAACCTGCGATGTGCCAAGGAAGCGATTTACTCTAATGCGATGTAACAGGAAAGCGCGGTATTCTCCAGAACTACAGACTCACGCGTGATGTAATATGGACGCGCTGTATTCTACAGAATAGTAGAATAACGCGCGATGCAGCACGGGAGCGCGGTGTTCTATAGAAATACAGAATAACGCGCGATGTAATATATAGGACACGGACCCCCCAGGTTGGCTCCCGGCCCCGCCCCCATACAAACCCACAAATCAATACTTGACGACCAGAGCTGTGGGTAAAGGAGGCCATGTTTATTACAAACCATCACACAAACATGACAATATATAATTAATACAATTCAATACGATCTGGATTATCAAATTTAATCGCAAAGCAATATTTACATTTAATTTGATCTAAAAATCATAATCCATCAGCAAGTCTGACAGAACTCAATTTATATCCCAGAAGAATGTTGTCTATTGCTCCAGCACTAAGGGGCCTTCTGGCTCGCGTCCCCCAACCAACTGAGAGCCACGCAAGGCGCAACCCACCTGCGTCCTTGAGAGGTGAGCCCCTGCCATCTGGTCCTTGTCCGCAACCTGAGGGGCCCACCCCTCCACCACCAGGCTGCCCATCGGGGCTCGTAGGGAATAACCAGGGGCGGATGCCCCATGCCCTATTTTGTAAACTGGCGCCCTTGCCCCCAGCCGGTGTCTCCATTCTCTCTGGGGTGAGCTTACCGTATCTCCCCCTCAGTGCTGGCCTAGGGAGTATGCAGGAGGACTCCCCTTAACAATGTAAGGCAATTTATGTGGCTTCCTTACCGCCACTCTCTATTCAACTTCCAACTCCTTTCCAAGCTCTAAATCTAGGGATGGGTGGGTGGGAGATTCACGGAGTCCCCTGCATGCCGTGGCCGGCGCCGTAAGGAAGAGAGGGCGAGGACCAGGGCGAGTTGCCCTAAATAGGCCCACGCCCACTCCTCCCTCTCGCTGTTGCCTGCTCCAGCCAGGAGTGACGTCACGACGCTGCCCCGGAAGAGATTCATGTAGTAGTCACGCCCGAACCACGAGGGCGTGGCCGGGTTCCCGGGGGCCGCATCCTAATGGCGCGCCTCCTGATAGTCCACGCTTTCAATAGGACACGGACCCCCCAGGTTGGCTCCCGGCCCCGCCCCCATACAAACCCACAAATCAATACTTGACGACCAGAGCTGTGGGTAAAGGAGGCCATGTTTATTACAAACCATCACACAAACATGACAATATATAATTAATACAATTCAATACGATCTGGATTATCAAATTTAATCGCAAAGCAATATTTACATTTAATTTGATCTAAAAATCATAATCCATCAGCAAGTCTGACAGAACTCAATTTATATCCCAGAAGAATGTTGTCTATTGCTCCAGCACTAAGGGGCCTTCTGGCTCGCGTCCCCCAACCAACTGAGAGCCACGCAAGGCGCAACCCACCTGCGTCCTTGAGAGGTGAGCCCCTGCCATCTGGTCCTTGTCCGCAACCTGAGGGGCCCACCCCTCCACCACCAGGCTGCCCATCGGGGCTCGTAGGGAATAACCAGGGGCGGATGCCCCATGCCCTATTTTGTAAACTGGCGCCCTTGCCCCCAGCCGGTGTCTCCATTCTCTCTGGGGTGAGCTTACCGTATCTCCCCCTCAGTGCTGGCCTAGGGAGTATGCAGGAGGACTCCCCTTAACAATGTAAGGCAATTTATGTGGCTTCCTTACCGCCACAAGGGCGACCAGGGCAAACCGCCCTTCGCCCTCCCCACCACAAGGCAACCCCTGAACCCTTAGGTTCCCATCAATCTTCCGGCTTGGAGCCATGTCTGATTTAAATGCCCGGATTCATCAGTCCTGTTACCTCTAATGCGGGATAAACCAACTCAGGGGACTGGAGTCCCACATGGCGTCTTGCGCCAGCTGCTAGTGTGTGATCAGAGAATCACCCATGTCACTCGCCCGAGGGAGACCTTCTCACCGCCCCCAGCTTCAACTCCCGCTGCTGCTTGCAAAAGAGCCATACAGGCCCTACGCACGGGCAAGCGACCCAGTATCTACACCGCTTTGGCACACACTACCTCAAACTTGCCCGGTGAAATATCCGTCCTGCTGCGCATGTCGCGGCCCCATTTCTGATTATAGTGATCAACTACCTTGATCCCTCAGCTGCAGGAAATAGTCCAGCATGCGACATGCACTAACTATGCGCAAGTGTGCCCTGATAATCGATGGGCATGCATACCCCCTTGAGCATCAACCAGCCGCTACAGGACCCTTCCTAATATGCTCAGGTTATAACCTCCTGTAGGGAGTGAGCCTGTCTACCTTAGAGAACCCAGTGTCCAGGCACTACAGACCTCCCATTGCCCTGAGTCGCGATGTCCTCACCAGTCAGCTCCCCTGGAGGAGCCCCCACAGGAGAATAACAACCCTGCACCTGTTGCGGGAAATAAGGTAAGTCCGTCAGATGACTGCTCCTGAAGTGGGGGTCACCTAACTTGTAACTTGCTAATATCTTATTCATCAAGAAGGAATTGCCCGCATTCTGAGTCCCCTAAGTTTGGCACCGAAAGTGACCACCATCTGTTGTGTCCTCACGCCAGATACAGGGACGCTTTATGAACCCCGTAAATGCCAACCGCCTCAAGTGGGTCTCCAGTCGGGAAAGAGGGGGGTTCCTCCCCGCTGCCACCCCCAAGACCTGCAAGGCCTAACCACTCTCGGTCCAGACCTCTGAGTGCGCCCACAGAGGGGTGTTCCTACCAACTATGAAAGGGGGCGTACTCCCACCCACTGCAGCGATGATGCCAACCTAGCCATAAAGCTGCTGCTTGAATGGAGGCCTCCTGGCCCCTCAAATACTGCCTGTGTTATGTGCGCAGCCTTTTTCCCCCGGCCCCCCTCCTAGCTGCTCGGAATAGCCCAACTGCCGATGTAGTGTAGCTGCCAGTGTCCCAGCGTCCACCCTACCCCCGGGAAAGAGTGGTCTGCCTATTCCTATAGGCCCCCTCTTGGCCAAGTGGACAGCAAAGCATGATAAGGTGTCATCTACACATGTATGCCCTACCTGTTCCCTAGAACTGGCTAGCAGCAGCCAAACTCTCTCATTGGCTGAACCAGAGACTCCCACCAGACACACGAAGAGCTATGTAAAAGTGCGGTGCATGTAATGTTAAACTAAAGGGGAGGAACTCTGTCCCTGCAATGGGAAGCTCCCTTGAGTCATGTATCCCTAACGGGCCTCATCCGGTCGAAAGCTGATTAATCGCGGAAAAACCTTAACGATGGTGTGGCTGAGCATGACAATTAACTGATGCATAGATGAGTGGCCCCGCAGGACACTCCTATACCCAACCATCCAGTGAAAGATACCCGACTGACTAGCATCCTGCTGAAGACCTTAAAGGAGTCCTGTAACACGAACATGCTGCCCAGTAAGCACCTTTTATTAAAGCCAGCATGTACGTATGTTCCCTGTCCGTACGCAGCCAACACTAGAACGCATGGCAGCCCTGAGCTAAGGGCGCCTCTGACTTATGAAAGAAAGGGACAGAGAATGTTTCATGCCAGTAAGTCTGCCAGCGCCCCATACGCAGCGCCACCCCAGTCCCCAGAACGCTCTCGACTGGAGGGAGCAATGCAGCAGAGGGGCAGGGGCCCTAGGGGTCAACAAGGCAGTGTGTTGTACACCCCCCCGGAGTGTACCACTAGGATCTTACTCCCCATTCAACACTCCCTGGGCTGTGTCCCCTGTCCCCCCCCAGGAAGCTCCCGAAGTCCTCACTGTTTAGGCATACTCCTCGCCTGCCACAACCTTACAAACCCCCCCTAGAGGCCCCAAGATCTACATTGTAATACGATCCGTGTTTAAGAAGGGGCAGGTTCGGGCCCTGGGTCACGCATGTAAAGAGAGGTCAGTGCCAGCTCAGGAACACCCCTGTACCAAAAGGAAGAAGGAGGTCGTGACCCAGGGACACAAATGTACGAAGAGAGGGAGGTGCCAGACCACAAAGACGCCTTCCCGGAAAAAAGGCCTGTGGAAACCCAGGATCACACCTGAAGTTTGAAGAGACAGATCCGCGCACCAGCATCTATCAGGCGAATCGCACCCTCTGGGCACATTTGCAGCGATGACCGACACATCCTGCGCGTATACCGTCCCCAAAACAAACAGACCCCAACGACGTACATGCCACAAGAGATGTGAAGGGACCGATCCAATGTTGAGACATAGCGAAGGAACAGACGGGCCCTAAGATGATGCCCGCGAGGTCGAGCCCGCAACCGAAGAAGCCCCCAAATCGCCAGGACAGTAATCACCGTCAGCTACAAGCAGAGTGTGCGTGACAGCATAATAAACCCCATGGGCCATAATGATTCCAACAATGAACCGTAATGGTATTAGGGGGATTTGAGGTCGTTAGCTACCATGGGCTCCCAGGGCTCTAAGTGAGTCACGAGGCGGCACGGGTTCCCAGGCGTAAACCAAGACCGACAAGCTACAAATCTCAAACTGCGCCATACTTCCTCTCCCCCCCCCCCCACCAACACAGGAGCCACGAGTCTTGTGGGTTTAACGGCGCATAATGACGCACCCCAGGTGGCGGAGAGGCCTCTATAATCCTCGGCTGCCCTTTTCAGCTTATCTCCATCACCCCTAGGTACACAGACCCTCCCCTTGGGGCTCTTAACACATAATGCCCCGCACATATTCACATGTACTGTGAGAGCATACATACGCATTCATTAAACTCAGTTTGTTATACACAAACACACGTGTACCATGGAGGCATATACCTTCCTAAAGTAACATCCAGTTTAGTAAAACACATATATATTTGCTCAAATGATTAAGCACTCACAAATTCTTAAACACGTCGCTAGATATACACACACACGGACACGCGTGTGCAAAGTATACCAGCACCCACACTTCTTATACACGCACTCCATCATTAAGACACCACTATGTATACACAAAGACATGCACACCTAGACTGGTGTACGAATATATATATGGACATACACGTATTGTATTCCTTCAGAGATACCTTGCAGTACACACAAGCACACATATGCAAGTATACAATGCATATGTCTACATCCATAACACATACGTTCATACAAGGCACAACGTCACCTAGCTTCCCCTACCCGTATCCCGAAACTTGGACAAGCCGCCTACCGTGCAGGGGATACCGCACAGGATGGAACTTCAATCGGAAGCCCGAAGAAACAACAATCGTGAGTACACCAAGCAGGCTCATCATATTCTCACGGAAACACCAAACTGTAACTCGGCAATGCCGCCAAGTCATCCTCTGCAACACGCGTTTCATAATCTCATGCCAGACTTTGCCCGCGATTATCAGAGGACGCAACAACGTTATTTTTATACTGCGACGTGCCACGCCATTTTGTTGTCCCGACCGCAAATGCAAGGGACCCCCAGGCTAACACCACCATCTGATTCAACAATGTTGAACGGCCCCGCCGAGGCCCGACCCAGGGCTCCTCAGCAGCGAACAACTGGACTGGCCCTACAAGCGTATCGGGATCACTGTGCCCCTCAGCTCCCCCACCCAGCCCCTAGGTGGCAACCGACCCCAACGCCAGCCCTTGGCGCCATCTCTCTAACGCGACATATCCGCGCTCTTCCAAAAAGCGCAACAACGTCTATGGATGAGCAGAGCCGCGCTGCACTAGACAACACGTGTTTTGAATACCCACTGATGCACCATTGTCCTTTGAAAGCGCTTTATTCCACATTGTGAAAGGCTAACGCCACTGGGCCAAATCAGGCTCCCTGTCCTTCCCTCTACTCCTTTAGCCCGGCATAATTCAACAAAACCCACTCTCGGCAATTGGCGTGATAACTCCATCCCAACTACCATAAAGTGCCGATATCCCACCATACACACAATCACCCCGGGCACCTTAACAACCAAGCGGTTGATCGTGTAACGAACGGGGACTAGAGACTTCCGACGCGACTACCGTTTAAGGTGCGTTCGTCCGCTCTCTGTACCGGGCAGCCGCAGGAAAAGGAAGCGCCAGGGATCAGCGTGATTATAGTTCCCCTTTATTGCACAACAATTTATTTAGCGCACCTCCCTGCGTCTGCCCAACCACAAAGATCACAGATCCCCGCCCCTTACCTCCGTGCGCTGGAAAGCACCACCACCGAAAGCCTGCCTGACCGGGAATCCCACCGTCACGAATGATGGATGTCCCACGAGTATCGCCGCCCCGAACCTTCTCCGCAAACGCCCTCTACGGCCTGCATGGGAGATAAAGAAAAAAAAAAACAGGAAAGACGACTCTCCACTGCAAGAAGAGTCACGGAGATTCACGGAGTCCCCTGCATGCCGTGGCCGGCGCCGTAAGGAAGAGAGGGCGAGGACCAGGGCGAGTTGCCCTAAATAGGCCCACGCCCACTCCTCCCTCTCGCTGTTGCCTGCTCCAGCCAGGAGTGACGTCACGACGCTGCCCCGGAAGAGATTCATGTAGTAGTCACGCCCGAACCACGAGGGCGTGGCCGGGTTCCCGGGGGGCCGCATCCTAATGGCGCGCCTCCTGATAGTCCACGCTTTCAAGAAGCGCTGTATTCTACACGACTACAGAGAAACCTGTATGTACCATTGAAGCGCCGCATTCTACATACTTGTAAAATAACGTGTAATGTACTATGGAAGCGCTGTACTCCTCAGAATTGTAGAATAACGTAGGATGTAACAAGGGAGCGCCGTATTCTTTATTCTACAGAAATGCAGAATAAGGTGTGTTGTAACACGGAAGCGCGGTATTCTCCAGAACCACAGAATAACCTGCGATGTGACGCGGGAGCGCAGTGTTTTCCAGAACCACAGAATAAGGTGCGTTGTAACACGGGAGCGCTGTATTCTCCAGAACCACAGAATAACCTGCGATGTGACGCGGGAGCGCTGTGTTTTCCAGAACCACAGAATAAGGAGTGATGCGACATGGAAGCGCTGTATTCTCCAGAACCACAGAATAAAGTGCAAATTAACACGAAAGCGCTCTACTCTAGTGCGATGTAACACGAAAGCGCTGCATTGTCCAGATCTACAGATACGTGCGATGTATTCCCCAGAAGTGCAGAAAAACGTCCGACATGAAACGGGAGCGCTGTCTTTCAGAACCACAGACTAAAGTGTGAAGTTACATGGAAGCGCTGAATGCTCTATGACTACTGAATAAGGTGCGATGTAACACAGAAGAGCTCTACACTAGTGTGATTTCACACGAAAGCGCTGTGTTCTCCAGAACCACAGAATCACTCGCGTTGTAACACGATGGCGCTGTATTCTACAGAATATGTTAATGCATTTTAATAAATATTTCCCAGTCAGCAGCAACGGTGCTTTATGGATTTCCTGCCAGCGGTGATTGCCTCTCATCAGTCTTCGCTGCGATGCGCTCGCTGCCTGATATCTTTCCACAGCCGGGGCTCCGGGGAGACGAGGATTCGGAGACATGTTAATGGCAGCCCATATTCCACGGCATAAAACGTGGGCGGTCATTTCATCCTCTCTCATTTTTGGGGAACTTTGAATTGCAGATGTAGTCGTCTGGAACTATAGGGCGAGGGGAGGGGCGCGTTGAGTGGTTGAATGAATCATGGCGCCTAATGGCGTGAGTCAGATAAAAGGCGGGACCCTACTCTGCTCGGAGTGCTGGGCCAGAATGATGTGGATGGATGTTCGGCATTCAAAGGGGGGGTTGGCAGGGGAGGGTGGGGGGGAGAGATGGACCTGTACCCGATCTCTGCCCTACTCGGAGCTCTGGGCCAGGATGTGGTATGATGTGCGGCATTTAGGGGGTGGGGGGGGGCGCGTTACCCGTGGAAGGGCCTGTCCCCAACCCCTGCTCGAGCACTGGGCCAGGATGTGGAATGATGCTCGGTATGCAAGGGGAGGGGCAGTTAATCTGGGAGGATCAGTGCTTTAAATGGGCCGGTACGGAGTACCGGCACTTTTTTATTTTGAGAGGGAGAGTACCGGCACTTCTCATGAGAAATGCAATACTTTTAATTGGAGAGTACCGGCACTTCTCGGAAACAAGCAGGTACTCTGTGCCAGAGTACCTGCACTTCTATTTTTCCATTTCAAGCACTGGGGAGGATACTTCCCTGTCACCTGCCCTGTGCATCAAAAGGCGCCTCTTTCATACTGTGTGCTCATACAAGACTCGTTTGAACAAGAATTGCCGTGACTGCTGTATTAACTGTCATTGTACCTCAAGTTATTAAGTCACAAGCGAAGCTCAGCAGCGTCCAGTGTTGGTGTGTGGCGCTATATAGAAACAGTAAGTTCACGAACACAGTTAAATATTGTGGGGCATATGTACAAGCCCCTATCGCCACGGGAACGTCACTTTTTGTGACGTTCCTGTGGCGATAGGGGCCTTGCCTTATGTACAAGGCAGCGTTAAGCCACTTAACGTGGCTTAACGCTGCCTTGTACATAAGGCACCCTTTCACGCTATGTTTAGCGTGAAAGGGGCGTGCAGTGGGTGTTGTGGTGGGCGTTCCACCGCAACACCCATTGTATTTGAGGCTGCCCCCTATGTATAAGGGTGGCGTACATAGGAGGCAGCGCCAAAATTAAGATTAGGTAAAACCTGGTCTTAAGTTGGCGAAACGAGGAGAAATGCATTATTTCTCCTTGTTTTTGCTTTTTGCAGCACACATGGAAGAAGCAAAATGCCATGATTTGTTTATGTGTAGGAAGGTGTCCCTTCCTGTACATAAACAAACCTTTTAAAAATGCAATTTTGTCACTTTCATGTGTGCTGCATGAAGCAGCACACATGAAAGTTACAAAATGGCATTTTAGGATTGTTTATGTGCAGGAAGGGACACCTTCCTATACATAACCAATCCTCCACTGCACTCAGACACCCTTGCACTCTGGTGCAAGGGTGCCTGCGTAGCGCCGTCGCAGGGGGAAACGCAAGGCTGCACCACATTCTTGTAAATATGATGCAGCCTTGCGTTTCCGAAGTGGCGGAGCGCGGCGTTAAGCCAAGGAGGTTAACGACACGCGCCACCACTTCTATTGTACATATCCCCCTGTGTTTTTCCACCAACCACACGGGTGCACCGCGAGGGGGCTAGCGAAAGAATGTATTCTCTAATCGCTCTGAAGCCTTCACACAAACACGTGGCGCTATCTAAACCACTTAATTAAACAGTTTTTACCTTTGCACAAGTGGGACTAAGGAACATAATACATGAGCCAATTATAGAACTAGTTTAGAAACAAATTGCATAACGCATTTAATACAGTAATTTACTAAGGAATATGTCATAAACTATACGCATTCTATGATTGGACAAGGCAAACCAAGGGACAGCCCGAATTAAAGAAAGGAAGGTATTCAGGGTATGGTCCACCGTAGGTTGGATTAAAAAAAGCAATGACTGAAGTGAGGTCCGGAGCAGCGCCGGAGAGCTACGGAACTGTGCTGCCCCATTGATGTGGTTCATTACCATCAAGGACCTCACTTCAGTCATTGCTTTTTTTAATCCAACCTACGGTGGACCATATACTGAAGACCTTCCTTTCTTTAATTCGGGCTGTCCCTTGGTTTGCCTTGTCCTGAGGAAGACCCGCTGTGCCTACTCGTCAATCATGCACTTCTCTGGGTCGAAACGTCCACGTGCTTGTGATAATCCTGACCCTACTCTCTCCGCCCCACGTGAAATGGAAATTGAAATCCCAAGCGGCGCGGAGATTTATGTACCTAGGGATGGATGCCCCTTAAATGACCAGTTTTAACAATCCGTACAGCGCTGTATATATCTTATTCACATTTTGCTCTTTTTTTGCACTTTTTTCACCATATCACTTGCGCCGTTTGAACAAATCGTATGTTCATGAACTGTGACAGCCTTCTAATGTTATTTCGACACCATAAAATGTAAAAGAATATATTGATGTATCCCTCAATACAACTTTAGATTGATTTAATTTTTTGTTGTGTTTTTTGTCTTTCCTTCTTTTTCCTTTTCATTGATGATTACTGAAAGGTTTGAGTACTGTTTTCTATTTGTTATTATTCAGTAAACCAAGAATCAAATCTGTACCGGACAGAACCAACATTCTCCACATTCTTGTACACCCAGGTTCTGAGGGGCACTGGGTTACCCCATTATACTAGATGTAACTCATGGGTCAGTGTTAAAGGCTTTCAGCTGTTTTAGCCACTGTGAGGGTGTGTCATGTATTGTTATGTAGTGTTAAGTTATGCTGTGCAATGGTGGGCTATTGTATGTCATGTTTTTGTATGTTACATGCTTAAATTGTGCTATTGAATGAAATCTTGCTAGGCTATGCTGAGTTAAGTTGTGTCGTATTATGTTGTATTGCGTCATGTTATGTTGTGTTATGTGGTGCTATTTTATATCTTATGCTGCTGTCTTTTACTATGCTGAGCTGATCAGGGTTACCCTACGTCATGTAGGCCTGTAGCCTTCGTGCAGGCGGAACACCTTGGCTACCTACCTCCTCCGTTCTTGAAGGCCAGGTAAGGGAACCTCCAGACGTTGCCCAGCCCCACGGCGTAGCCCACCATTGACAGGATGAAGTCCATCTTGGAAGACCAGTTCCCACGGGCTTTGTTCTCGTCGCCATCGTCATCCTGAGAAGAAACGGAAACAAAAGAATCATTAGGCACTTTCATGGCCACTTGGTCCAACCAGGGGATGCTGCGCGCAGGGGCACTTCAACCATCCAATGACAAGCAAAGGCACTTGGTCCAATCCGAACCAGTCTACGCAACGACAACCAATGACACGAGGGGAAATGGGTCAAAGGTGCAACGAGCATCCAACCCATCAACATATGTTCATTTCACGATTATTGTGGGGGAGGCGGGCCCACGGCAAGCCGGAAGTAGGAAGGATAACGACCTGAAAAGGACAATTCGTTGTGAGATTCAGTAGTGCGTTGCATTATGGTGTGATATTGTGTTCTTTTTATGTCACGTTATGCTGTTCAGTTAAAGTATATTCTGTTATGTTATATCATGTTGTTATAGTATGTATGTGCTCTTGGTATGTTACATTGTGATGTTATTCTACTGTGCGTTGCTATGGTCTAATATGGCACGTTATGTTTTGCTGGTCGATATTATTACACGTAATAACACCTGTTATTAAATCGAGCGCTGCATACTCCAAGTGTGTACAGGGTCAGCGCGGGGGTCTTCTACAGAAACGGAACTGTACTGTGCCTGCAGCCGAAAAAAAACACATTGCACTGTCCAGGTATTTCTCGCGGTTACTGTTTTGTTCCAGAGAGCCACGACTCGAATTTGTTCACAAAATTATTTAGGAGATATTTGAATAAAACCTGTTTAGTAGTTCTCGCGTTTTCACAATGTATGTTCCCCATTTCGCACAGCGGGAATCAAAGAAAGAATAATTGGAATGTATTGAGCGCGAGGTGTGGTGCAGCGCCCAGAGCGGCTGACTCCAGAGAGCGGGTTTCGCAGTTCGAACCCTGGGGCTGGCGGGAGCTCAGCTCAGCATCACGTGACTCTTACTTAATGTCCCAGACGGCCACCAGCGCCTTGAAAACATTTAAGGGGGCGATTTGTTCGCGCTTTACAAATAGGGATTTACTATTGACATCCAATTGTAGTTTTGATCTTGTTGTTCTGTGTTCGGAGCACTTGAGGTGAAATAACCAATAGTGGTCTTAGTGGCTTTCACACACTTGATTATATTACATACAATATTGTGCAGTGCCTCAGTGGGTCAAAGCGCCAACAATAGAACTAGAATCGATTCATTATTACGTGTTGATTACACCTAGAGGAAGTCTTGACACGGCGGTATCAGGCGCTATATAAAGCCAAGGTATCTCTCCACAATGTTATGTCTGCCTTGTGCTGACGTCCTTCTCATGTCTTCGTGGCTATTAGTAAAAGTCACATTTTTGGACAGTGCACCCAGAATACTGCCTTTTACTCGCGCGAAGCGCTTTATCTGACCTGAACAGCAGAGGACTTATATACAAAGATATATTTATAGTAACTTAAGAGGCAGTGTGCTTGCGTCTGCCTTTATCCCTCTCGTTTATTTATCGCCAGGCAGCGGGCTTTGACTGCGTTTGGGGTTTTGCGTTCCTCTTGTGGGTTTGAGGAGTGCGACAAGTTTCCGTCCTGGAGAGTTATCCGGCCTTATTTGGTAGTCGCTGGGATTTGCCGCTTCTTGTAATTTGCGGTGCCTGTTTTCCCAGATTCGTTTGCTGTAAGCGCCAAAAGGCGGGATACGAGGCGCAAGTTTGCGCCGCCTTGCCCATGCATGATCTGACTGCCACGAATTGTTCTGTTGACGTTTCTGTATTTTCCCTATTCTGTGATCTTCAAGCTAACTGACCTTTTTCACTGGATCGGAATTACGGAGAACAGTAGGTAACATTCTTTCCAGATCTATAATTAAAACAGCAATGGGCAGAGCAATCCGTTCAGGAAGGCTCCGCCCCTCTGACGCAACTCATGAGCGCTTCGCCCTCGCCGCTGAATCAGCCAGTTCGTTTTTGCGCGAGTTTACCTCACGTCAAACTCTTACGAGAATGTGAGCGTCTTGCTGATTAGCAGCTAGCTGCTAGAACGCAGTACACATCACATGGCGCTACGAAAACAGAAACGTGGCGCTTTTTAGCAATTAATAAACTTTTTTTAAACAGTTTTATGACAAACTACCTCAAAATGTGTAAAATGCGAGGCAGATTGTTATGAAAGGAGCCGCTCTGTGTGGAATGGTCACTGCTCACGCACACGCAGTTTGTACGCGTGCTCGTTTGAAGCAGGACAACGTAAATGTAAATGTGAGCACGCGCTCCGTGTCTAATCTGGGACAGGCAGCGAAAGAGAACTGTCCTTCTCATTCTCAAATGAAGCATACATTTCAAATAACAGGTTCATGTGGCTGCAATGATTGTGCATTTGAATCATAACTACAAATGATTCGGCACGGAGCCCCGATGAATATTAGTTTTTCTTCATGCGGTTTCTGGTGGTTAGAAGGATGGCGGAGTATGGAGAGAAAATGTTCTACGACTTTTACGCCTCATTGTAAAACACCGCTGTATATCAGCGGCTTATGGATCGATTTGTTGCGCTAGTGCCTTTATTGGGGCTTCTTGGCCTACAGGGTGAAACAAAAAAACGATATCTGTGGCACTTGCATGAACCCGGTGAGCTACTCGGCTCTAACGTGTTACTACTGCCAGGGTCATGCGTATGGATACAGGGGGGCGTGGTGCCACCTCTGGGAGCACAGTATCAAGGTCATTAGACGTAAACGAGTTGTCGGTGTGACGTCACGGCGTGCGCCCCCAGGGCGCCTCTTTCTGTTTGATGAGTGGCGGTAATGGCCCTGGCCCGCCGTTGCCCAGACTGCGGAGTGGGCACGTCCCGAGAGGCCCCAGCAGGTCCAAATACAGGAAACGATCCGTCCTGAAATAAGCGTCTTTCGCCCCATGTCCTCCGTGACAGCCGAGGGAGGGGACAGCACCGATGCGGACATTCAGCAGCCAGCAGGGCATGCAAGGGCCTGGGACTGACCTGCTGGTCAGCCGAAGACCGCTTCCACAGTACCTGTCCACCGGAACACCTTGAGAGTTGTGGCGCAGAGTCCAAGGTGACTCCGTCCTGATGGAAAACAAACTTACAGGGAGGGGACACTGCAGCGCTGGGGCACTCAGCTGCCTAAGCCGGTGCCAGGGTACTGAGCGGGCTGGGTTGGAGCTCTCAGTGAGCTGAATCGTTCTAGGGCACTGACTGTGGTAGAGCGAAGCCCGGGCACTCAGTGGGCTGAGTAGGGGCCAGGGTACTGCGTAGCGCAGGGCATGCCCGGGCACTCAGTGGACTGGGCAGGTCCAGCGTACTGAGTAAGCTGATAAGGTGCCTGGGTACTGAGTGGGCTGATACGGTGCCAGGTTCCTGAGCGGGCTGATACGGTGCCAGGGTACTGAGTGGGCTGATACGGTGCCAGGGTCCTGAGCGGGCTGATAGGGTGCCAGGGTACTGAGTGGGCTGTTACGGTGCCAGGGTACTGAGTGGGCTGATACGGTGCCAGGGTCCTGAGTGGGCTGATAAGGTGCCTGCCAGGGTACTGAGTGGGCTGATACGGTGCCAGGGTACTGTGTGGACTGATATGGTGCCAGGGTACTGTGTGGACTGATACAGTGCCAGGGTACTGAGTGGGCTAATAAGGTGCCTGCCAGGGTACTGAGTGGGCTGATACGGTGCCAGGGTATTGTGTGGACTGATATGGTGCCAGGGTCCTGAGCGGGCTGATACGGTGCCAGGGTACTGAGTGGGCTGTTATGGTGCCAGGGTACTGAGTGGGCTGATACAGTGCCAGGGTACTGTGTTGGCTGATACAGTGCCAGGGTACTGTGTGGGCTGATACGGTGCCAGGGTACTGAGTGGGCTGTTACGGTGCCAGGGTACTGAGTGGGCTGATACGGTGCCAGGGTACTGTGTGGGCTGATACGGTGCCAGGGTAGAGTGGGCTGATATGGTGCCAGGGTCCTGAGTGGGCTGATACGGTGCCAGGGTCCTGAGCGGGCTGATACGGTGCCAGGGTACTGAGTGGGCTGTTACGGTGCCAGGGTACTGAGCGGGCTGATACGGTGCCAGGGTACTGAGGGGGCTGATAAGGTGCCTGCCAGGGTACTGAGGGGGCTGATATGGTGCCTGCCAGGGTACTGTGTGGGCTGATACGGTGCCAGGGTACTGTGTGGACTGATATGGTGCCAGGGTACTGTGTGTACTGATATGGTGCCAGGGTACTGAGTGGGCTGATACGGTGCCAGGGTACTGAGTGGGATGATATGGTGCCAGGGTCCTAAGCGGGCTGATACGGTGCCAGGCTACTGAGTGGGCTGTTACGGTGCCAGGGTACTGAGTGGGCTGATACGGTGCCAGGGTACTGTGTGGGCTGATACGGTGCCAGGGTACTGAGTGGGCTGATACAGTGCCAGGGTACTGAGTGGGCTGATACGGTGCCAGGGTCCTGAGCGGTATGGGTCACTGCCGGGACACTCAGTTTGGAGAGACGGTTCCAGGGTACCGAGTGGGCTCAGCTGGTGCCAGGGTACTGAGTTTGGTGAGGCAGGCCCGGAGCACTCGATGTGTTGGGACGGAGCCAGGGTGGTGCGTGAGGCAAGATGACGCCGGGCAGTGAGTGGAATGGGACAGTGTTATGGCACTGCATAAAGTTAAACGGTACGAGGGCGCTGATTCGCAGGGCACTGAGTTGTCATAGAGCTGGGTTGGACGAGACCGGACACAGTTGGGTGAGACGGTGCCAGGGTACTGACTGTGGTGAGAAGGTACGGGGGCACCGGGTGGGCTGAGCCGGTGGCTGGGCATCGAGTGAGGCGGGGCAGTGCCATTGCATAGCGCACCAAGTGGTGTAGGGCGGTGCCAGGACACCGAGTTGGGTGAGATGGTGCCAGGGGGCTGACTGGTAAGCGCGGTGCCGGGCCAGTAATTTGGGTCAAACTGCACCGGGCACTAATTATCTCAGACTGTGTCGGGGCCCTGGGGGAGGTGAGACGGCGCATCCTTTCCGTCAAATGTAGCTCACAGACACCCGAACCGAACTGCAGAGGCGCTCTCTGTAAAATCATCCGATGATTGGTTTCAGGTCAGTCAGTGGTATGACTAACTGAGCTACCGACTGAGAGTGAGTGAGGGCATGGCGAGTCAGCTAGGGAACCGACTAGGTAAGCGAGTGAAGGAGTGAGTGTATGGCATGAGTGAGCGAATCAGTGATTGAGTAAATGAGGTTAGCGAGCGTGTCAGCAAGTGAGCAAGTGAGCATGGGCTGAGTAAGCAAGTGAGTGAGTAGCTGGGGCGAGGGAGCGAGCAACAAACCGAGGCATTGAGTACGTGGATGCGCTGACCGTGAAAGTAAACACATGGATCGCGAGAAAGCCGACGCCGCGTGAGTGACAAGGAAAGTGAGGACGTTGTTGCTAAATGGAGGAGCGAGAGAGGCAGTGAGTGAGTATCACTCAATATGAAAAGTGAACTACCTCCAAGCATTGGCTGGTTTAACTGAACGAGAAAACACAGCTGCCGGTGCAGGGGGACAGGTAAGTAACCTTTTCTCGGCTTTCTAATGAGTGACTGACCACGCGCGGGAGTTCAGAGACGAGTCCCTCGGCTCCTCGTGCACCGTTAGCTGGGCGTGGTCCTGCTCTTTATTACTGAGATAAAAACGTGTCTCGTCAACTTAAAGCGCCCACCGCTGCCGAGCCTCCTCGAAGCGCCTAACCTGAAATGAAATGAAATGAAGTATTTATAAAGCGCTGACTGCCACTCCGAAAGGAGCAACCTCAAGGCGGAGTAGCGGTGCAGGCAGGTCGAGTCTGCCAGACTGCTGCAGTCAGGGGCGTCGGCCTGTTCACAAGCCTTACGCCTGCTCCTGTGCTCACTTCAGAGCTGAGGCGCCCTGTGCGCCTTGATGCGCCGGGTAAGTCGCTACATTACTGAGATCAAAGCACCTGCGTGTTTCCAGACAGTGCGAGGCGCCAACGGTGCCGCATGTGGGATCACAGCAAGTGTATGTGGAGGACACCAGCACTACTGCGGGAAAGCTACAGCGACAAAGTGATATGTGCCCCATCCGCCCATCAATCCACCCACCCAATCAAACATCCATCCGTTCATCTATCCACCCATCCATCCATCCAATCCATTCACCCATCCATTCATCCAATCCATTCACCCACCCATTCACCCCTCCGTCCATACATCCAACCCTATATCCATACAAACGTTCATCAGTCCAGTGTTTCTGACAGTCTGTAATACATGTAACATAGTGTACGTTTTCATGCATTCATCCAGCAGGCAGTCTAATTCCAGTCTTTCTGTCATTGGTCCGCTCAGTATGCAATATCCATCCATGCATCCAAACAAACCGTAGTCTAGTATGTCTGCCCAGCCATTCTGCAATTTTTATCTGTCAATCCATCATTCAATCATCCATCCAATATGCTTTACCCATTCTGCCTGACCACCTGTTCAATCAACAATATCTATCCCTCACGTCATCAGTTCATCCATCCAACCATGCATGCAATATGCAGGATCGATCCAATGTGTTGTTCTGTCTGCAGTATGGCCAATCTACCCAATCCACCCAAGCAAACATGCATCCGTCCATCCGTCCGTCCGTCCATCCATCCATCCATCTGTTCATCCAGTATGCAGTATCCTTACACACAGTTCATCTGCTCTATCCACAGTATCCACCTGGATGTCAACAAGCAGCATCTACGCAGCCAGCATATCTGGTGCCCTTTGTTCAATCTACAAAAACGATCCACATAGCCAATAAGCAATATACATCCACTCTGTCTGCACTCTGGTCACTCCATCTATCCACCATTCCATCTATCCATCCATCCATCCATCCACCTACGCAGTCGTCCATCCACCCATCATTCCCCCCTCTCTCTCTCTCATACCCAGCCCAATTATATATGCTGGCCTATGCACACGCTATTCCTATCTCTACTTGCAATTAGTATACAGTACGTGCAGAGATATATTCCAGAGACAGAGTACATAAAATTCTTTCAAACAATGACAGTGGTTTGGTGTTCTCTTGTTCTTTTATTCAAACAGATCGCCCAGCCAACATGTGTTTCGTCCTGGGAATGTACCCTTTGACTTCTTCAGGGCTGCTTGGCTAGAAATGGTGTCTTTAACGTTCTCTCTACCGGTTCTACTTCCGTCCCGGCTGACCAGACTGATAGTTTCCACTGCTGTGTGCAGTTCTCTCTTCAGATTATAGGGTGGAATCTTGTGTCCAATACAAGTTCCCCCGCGGATGACGTTAACTTCTCTTTCGATCTTCGGTTTCCATATAAGTTTAATGTTCCCGATTAGTGCCCCTTTACGGGTGTCTCAGCGAGTGCGCTGCTACTCTTCGTCCCGCTCCGTAAATTCCTTGGTAACCCGGAAGTGTCATTGTTTGAAAGAATTTTATGTACTCTGTCTCTGGAATATATCTTTGCACGTATGTATACTAATTGCAAGTAGAGATAGGAATTGCGTGTGCATAGGCCAGCATATATAATTGGTTTTAGACCCTAGGGTCTATCCTGAGGGCTCAGAGTGTTTTCCCTCACCTCTTGCACCGCCAGATTGGCTCTAATTTTAATCACCTACACTCAGGAGGCGCCATTTCCTCACACAGAAGAACACCCCACCCTTTAAGCCCAATCTATATTCATCCATACATTCAGTATGCAATATTAATTCCATTTCTCCCTCTGTCCTTTTTTTCTATTCAATATATCCATCCATCCATTCATCCATCCACCCTTACATCCATCCATCCACTAATCCATCCATTATGAAGCATTCATCCAGTTTGCTTTCCTATCCAGTCTTCATCCATCACGTCATCCATCCTTCCAGCGACTTGCACATTGTCTTAAGACGTCACTGCCCAGCCCCTGAGTTTTCTCTGTGTGATGTTATGGAATCCCCGAGGCATCAGGAAGACATGCGATTTGGGCGGGGTCAGTTGCCTTTTTTATTGGCTACAAGCTGTCCTGCTTTACTACAGGGTACAAGCTGCTTTGTTTTTTACAGGGTACAAGATGCTCTGTTTTTTACAGGGTACAAGCTGCACTGTTTTTTACAGGGTACAATCTGCCTTGTTTTGTACAGGGTACAAGCTGCCCTGTTTTGTACAGGGCACAAACTGGCCTGTTTTTAAAGGGCACAACCTGCTCTGTTTTTATACAGGATGCAAGCTGTCCTGCTTCACTACAGGGTACATGCTGCCCTGTTTTTTTTACAGGGGACAAGCTGCTCTGTTTGTACAGGGTACAAGCTGCCCTGTTTTTTACAGGGTACAAGCTGTCCTGTTTTGTACAGGGTAGAAGCTGCCCTGTTTTGTACAGTGCACAAACTGACCTGTTTTTAAAGCACAAAACCAGCTCTGTTTTTATACAGGATACAAGCTGTCCTGCTTCACTACAGGGTACAAGCTGCCCTGTTTTTACAGGGTACAAGATGCTATGTTTTGTACAGGGTACAAGCTGTCCTGCTTCACTACAGGGTACAAGCTGCCTTGGTTTTTTTTACAGGTGACAAGCTGCTCTGTTTTTTACAGGGTACAAGCTGTCCTGTTTTTACAGGGTACAAGCTGTCCTGTTTTTTTACAGGTTACACGCTGCCCTGTTTTTTACAGGGTACAAGCTGCCCTGTTTTTACTGGGCACAAACCGGCCTGTTTTTAAAGTGCACAACCAGCTCTGTTTTTATACAGGATACAAGCTGTCCTGTTTTTTACAGGGTACAAGCTGCCCTGATTTTGACAGGGAACAAACTGCTCTGTTTTTAAAGGGCACAAGCTGCTCTGTTTTTATGCAGAGTACAAGCTGCTCTATTTTTTTACAGGGTACAAGCTGCTCTGTTTTTTAAAGGACACAAACTGCCCTGTTTTTAAAGGGCACAAGCTGCTCTGTTTTTATACAGGGTACAAGCTGTCCAGTTTTTATACAGGGTACAAGCTGTGCTGTTTTTTACAGGGGACAAGCTGCTCTGTTTTTTTTACAGGGGACAAGCTGCTCTGTATTTTACAGGGTTCAAGCTGTCCTGTATTTTTTACAAGGGACAGGTTGCCCTGTTTTTACAGGGGACACTTCTCTGTTTTTTACACGGTATAAGCTGTTTTTTGTATGTTTTTTTTAACAGGGACATGTTGCTATGCTTTTTTTTACAGGGTACAAGTTACTATGTTTTTTACAGGGTATACAAGCTGCAAAACCTGGGCAGCAGGAGCCAAGTAGAACAATATACTAACGGCATTAAGATTTAATGCCAAAAAGATTTGTCGTGCACATAAGGCCACATTTTCAAGATTCTAATGAATTTGATTGGACTTACTCAAACAGTATATGAATGTGAAACAAGCCTTTTATGTCCTATAGAGGCCTCTGGCCCTTTAAGAGTGTATTTATGTTTTTATTGGACTTGTTAAAGCGCCCACTCATGACCCTCATGATTGCAGGGGGTTATCAGGAGTACGGGCCACTCTGCTACCGAAGCACGGCGTGCATGGCAGAGGCTAGAGTCCACAAACCTGGCTGTGATGGGGGCAGAAACACCCAGGCCCCATTACAAGTAGGATAGACTGTAGTGGGTTATTTACTGTGCCTGCTAAATGCCTACTTCAGTGTCTCCTATGTCAAGTTATGGCTTAGAAAAAGGGGCACACAATGGGGAATTTGGTGCTTAAGCAGAGAATTCCGCATGTATCAGAATTTATTGTACATTTTCCCAATTCATCTTGGCAGCCGTGACCTACATGAAATGTACCTGTTTAAAATTGTTGGGGTGTGGTAATGACCCTGAAACTCGGTATACCAAGGAGTGGGAGAGCATGATCCTACATAACACACATTAGAATCTGACACCGCGCTCGTAATCCGGGCCATAATGGAGAGAGTGCTAGACATCACATTGCATAAATTGTATATACATATCACACATATCCACGATGTGAGGCCTAGAGAGACAAACGGGTTTGATCAAGATCACACTGTGAGGACATCAACTTGGCACACAGCCACTTCTGCTCCCATACCCACTCTGAGTCCACGGCACGGGTGATTTCATGTATTCCAAAGGAAATTATTAAGGTATAGAAAATGTTAACGCTGAACTAATTAGTGTGCTTCAGCAATGACAGGCCTGGAGACAACGGCCTTGGACTGGCCTGCCCAAGGCTCGGCGATCTTTCCCATCAGCACAGATGCTCAGGAATGGCCCTGTACCTGGGCGTGGTGAAACATGTCATTTTTGGGGAAAGTTAACATGTAATGCGCGAAATACAGTTCGCTGGCCATTTACCTGGAAACTGTGCACAAGGGCACACCGTGCATACCAAGGTCACACGGGACACAGGTGGGGTACTGGCCTGAGCACACCCGCCTTGGAGCTCTTGAAATACATTTTCTGCTCACCCTGGTCTCCCACAGGAGAAATAAAACGGAAAGCATCGCTGGGAACAGAGAAACGATGCCACGTACACGAAGCTCAGCACATGAGAATTATGCAAGATTGTACTCGCGTAACATGAATTTTGCCCATCCTTCCTTCAAGCTAGTAGGCCCAGCCATGTGCCAGGGGCGAAGCAGATAAGAGGAGTCCTTATCTTGTCCTCAAATAATCTGGTTCATGTGAGTGTGATTGCTCTGTGTCAGGATGCCTGCCCTCAAAGAACATGTAAAAGTGACCAGGAAGCTGGCGGCGACTCTTACAAACATCTCATTGGCAGTCAGGGTCTCCCGGAGGAGGCAGAATGCGCTGTTTACAGTTTTCTTTAACAAGAGGTAATTATGTTGTTCGTTATTCCTCTCTTTTTACAGCCAAAACCAATCAACACCTTTTTAAAAATATTAAACACTGGGATTGTATTTGATCAGTGACGAGGAAAGGCGCAGTTCCGATTTTGCTAACCAAGGTAACTTGCAGTTAGTTTCCACACGCTCTCACTTGGATACTTTGGGTGAATTCTAAGCTCAGTTATTCCTTAAAGTGTGTAACAAACGCAGGGCACTTCAAAGAAGTGTCAATGTCATTGAACCCGCGTGTATGTTTGCGTGTGTGTGCACTAGGGCAGTAGAGCCTTCCACCCCCACACCACACACTCACGTGCATCCACGCCCACACGTGCACACACTCACACCCCTTCGGCAGCACTCACCCCGTTGACGCCGCCGGGCAGCACGGAGGTGGCGCCGTCCGTGCCCAGCACCACGGTGCTCTGGCTCAGCGTGACCCAGCCGCCCCGGGCGTCGTTCTGCTCCAGCAGCCCGGTGCCCAGGCTGGCCTCGCCGTCGGCGCCCTGCAGGGGCATGATCCGGCAGTGCAGCGCGTTGCTCTGCCCGTTGCTCTCGGTAGGGGGCGCGCTCTTCAGCGGGTAGATCTCCATGGAGTCCTTGCGGGGGGTCTGGGTCTTCTTCGCCTCCTCCCCCGGGCAGGCCTTGCTCTCGTTGGCAGCGGGTCTGGGCACGGGGGCTGCGGGGGGCAGCGGGGCCGGGTGCCGCTCATTGTCCGGGCTGCTCCTGGGGACCCCTGCGCCCCCAATCTGCCCTGGAGCCACGGCCTCGGGGCTGTTGAGCGTCTGCTTGGGCATGTCTCTCTGGCTAACGTAGTCCTGCAAGAAGAGAGAGAAAGGAGGGCGCGCGGCCCGTTGAGGGGTGAGAAGAGCTGACATGTGGGAGAGTTTTAGACAGACCGGAGCTGCCTTGGACACACAACCGACACACACAGCAGTTCACCAGCATGGGCACGCCGCATGTTCAGCACAAGCGCTATCTTTCAGAACAAGCCGCTTTAGAAAAAGAAATAATATGTAACAAGCACTAACTTTCAGAACAAGGCGCTTTAGAAAAAGAAATAATATGTAACAAGCACTATCTTTCAGAACAAGGCGCCTTAGAAAAATAAATAATATGTAAAAACAACCTGTAAAATGGAACAGCTGGAGCGACAACACAGGAGGGTAAATAGTTTATGGACGGATATCAAGAGATTAAGAAATAGGGATAAACAGAGACACGGAGTCTGGAGAGACGCACACAGATGTAAATAAAAAGGGCCACTGGACTGATGATATTCCGTGTGCTGCATTGGCAATAGAATGCATCACCTGCTGCACAATCTTCATGTTTTAAGGAAAAAAAGTGTCTATTTTAAACGGATACAAAGTTGCTTAAAAAGTGGTGGTATGTGTTGCAGCGCAGTGGAGGGTACTCCGCAAAGGTCGATTCCTCACTTTCAGTTGCTTATTGATGTGTTTGGGTGAGAAACTGGTACTAATGACGTGAAACCTTTGCCCATTAAGTGTTAACATGAGTACAAATAAAATAATTGAAGTAATGCTTTCACAGAATGTGCCACATTATACCGCGTAATTTGCCTTTTCTAGCTGCAGAAAAATAATCACCCCTTCCACATAATTCCGGAGGCCCTGGGTGTAAGTACACTCAGACGTGCATACGTGCATGATTATAGAAATACACAAAAAAATATGCACAAATACATTGCTCATGCATATAAAACTAAACACACAATACTCACATACACATTTACCTACATACATACACAGAGATATAAACACACATCGATACACAGAAAAATACACAGACCCAAAATACATGCATACAGATACATGTACATACACAAATGTATACAGAAAACACATATGTACACACAGTGAGCACATGTGTACACTTTGTAGTGTAGTAACAGCATGGGTCTAACACCACCGGTAAACTAACTTTATAGCACCTCTCGGTGGGGTGCTGTGCCTTATTGTGCGTACACATTCATGAAGACGTATAGTCATATATGTACCTCTGCAAACCTACTCCCACACACGGGGTCTGACGGACCAGTCTAAACCCCGAACTGAGGGTTTTGTGGAAGAAAAGTGGGGAAGGGAAATCCCTTTGGCCAGAGGACCTTCACCAACAATATGAGGCGCCTCTATCATAGGGTCTTATCGCACCCTGGTCTTCACACCTAGACATTGATGCAAACACAAAAAGCAGCACACCTACATACACAAATGAGCACGCATGTATGGTCGGGTGCAGGTTTAGAGGGCCCGATTAACTGATGCATCAGGGATCGATGAATTGATCCATTGGTCACAGGGGCAACGAGGAAGGCAGAGGAGAGGTGGACAGAGAATAGGGGGGGAGAAGGCTGCAGAGAGGAAGGATGCACAGAAGAGTAAAATTCACGTAGGAAGCGATAGTAATGGGAAATGGACGGGTGACTGGTGAAGCTATAGTAGGAGTACAGGTCGGTTAAGATGGATGCATGGATTGATGTCTGATGACTGAAGAAGAAATAATGGGATGGGTGGATGGATGACCGGTCTATAAAAGGAATGGTGGGTAGGTTGGGATGGATGGATGGATGGATGAATTTATACTATTGAAATTGACATCAAAAAAAGAAACGCAGATTTAAATAATGGTGCAAAACCGAAAAAGCAAATAGGCAACGCATAGATATATGAATAGTGGGGTAGAAGAATGAACAGGAAACAAATACAATAGATAGATAGATAGATAGATAGATAGATAGATGGATGAATGGATGAAGGATGGATAGATTATGTTTACACAGAACAACACAGAAACACACATGCGTGACACACACACATTAAGTATATGTAGTCTAACACACACACACACACATAGAAACACACACAAACATACACACACACACAAACATAGCACACGCACACACCTCCTCCCCCTCCAAGCCCACCATCCCCGCAGGACAGGCTGCCGCACGGCTGCTGCCCCGGCTCGTCCTCCCCCAGCCTGGTTGGGTTTCACATCACGCCCGGAGGAGGCTCGCTCTCCTCGCTCCATTGTCGGAAGATTCTTTAATTTTACGCCCCATTTCCCTTCTGTCATTCAGCTCGGCGCAGCGCCTGTTTTATAGGCAGTAGACAAGCTGCCTGGCGCGCTTTAGATGCCTCAGCCCGAGCCCTCTCCCGCACAGACCTCGGGGCGCTGCAGCCCCCGAGCAGTAACAAAGATGAAACTGGTGCTAGTGAACAGAGCTCAAGGAAGTTTAACACCACGTTCATTATTGCAAAACACGTGCCTCTGCCCATTGTCTATTTGTTCTAGAGGCTTCAAAACGCCTAAAAATCTCCTGCAGCCGTGCACCAAAACAGGATGCGGCGCAATACCCATAGAAACATACACATGTGTACTGGAAAAATACAGAGTGGTGTAAAAAAAATCAATGCACGATCGCCGACATGTACCGGGTAATGCGTGGGGCCCTCACCCTGCTTCGGGCCCCACCGTCCCCAGTCAATGAAAGCCAAACCTGAAAAGTGTTCCGTTCACCAGTTTCTTCTATTCACCCCTTCGTGACCAGATGAACAACTATTTCACAATGCATGGTCATACGTATAGAAACACAAAGAACACAATGCAAGGTTCACCATCACATCATCTTGTGAAGAGATGGTCCTAAGGGCCAAGGTGTCTGTCACAGATAGCGGGAGTGATATAATCTCCACGACTAAACTGTGTGATCGTTGTCATATCCACGTCACCCTTCTGCCTTTTAATGTCCCTTATCTGATAAACCGGTAGCTCTTCGAAGCATTCTGATACCAGTATAAGACTGTGCGAAAATGGGGCCGTTTGCATTTCAGATCTGTCCAATCGTTCGGGGTTGGTTTCAGCACCACGGACAGCGCACACCGCCATCTGCGCCAAGGAAAGCTCTAGGGCAAGGCATCTATAGATCGGTTTAACCCACATGTCATTACCTTGGACAGCATTAACCCCTATCAGTACTTTGACAGCTCCTAGACACAGTCACTTTAATTCGATTTAACCTGCATGTCGTCTCCTTAGGGAGCACCACGTTATTAGCTCCCATGTCCGCTCCTACGGAAAGCCTCTTTTCATCTTGGTGCGATCAGTAGAACCTGGCAGGCACCCAGAGGGTCCCTCTATACTGTACAGTGTACACCATCTCTGTACCGGTTTAACTTCCATGTCAGCACTATGGACAGCTCTCGCTTTGCTGGGTGCCAAAAGAGCTCCTCTACGAATTCGCGCCATCTATGAACCGGTTTCACTTCCACTCCAGCACCGTGGACAGCACCCTCCTCGCTCACGCCTCGAGAGCCTCTCTAGAACACCCAGCGTCTAAAAACCGGTCTAACTTTCCCTCCAGCACCGTGGACAGCACCTTCCACGCTCAGTGCCACGAGAGCCCATGGCCTCTACGAACTCGCGCCATCCATGAACCGGTTTCACATGCACTCCGGCACCGTGGGCTACACTCGTCTCGCCCAACGCCTAGAGAGCCTCTCAATGAACACACGTCTATGAACCGGTCTATTTTTCACCCCAGCACCGTTGACAGCACCCTCCTCTCACAGAGCCAGGAAAGCCCCTCTATGAACACACATACCACCTCTATAAACCCGTCCCATGGGCGCCGCTTACCCCTAAACAAAGTCCCACAAATACAAGATCCATAAACCGGGTTGCCGTGCTCTGGAAATACCTACCGCGCCCAACTGGAATACACACTCATAATAATGTGCAAATCTACGCTTCAGCAGAATGGGTGGCGGTTAGCCACGATGTCTCTCACACCCAGCATCTATAAAGCAGTTCATTTATATTCCAGCACGGTGGACAATGCTCACACACACGCACGTTTACCTATATTGCTACAGCGATTTGTCTACATCACTTCACAGTAAACAAAGCTACCCGAAAGGGCTCCCGTCTACACACCTGCACAATCTATAAAGCGTTTTGTCTTTATTCCAACACACACAAACCACGTATAAAGCTGTTTACCTATATTCCAGCCCATATGGGGGTACCTAAGCCCCTTGCAGGCGCCCACACACTCACCATCTTTTCTCTCGGTTTATCTACGTCCCCCCACAGTGGTCACCCGAAGGGACGCATGAGACACAGGCATCATCTATAAAGCGCCTTATTTAAATCTTCCATCCCAAGCCCCCGCACACAGACATAATACGCTTATTTTACCTACATCCCTGCACTGTGGACAGCGTTCACCCGAAAAGGCTGACACACACAGTATCTATAAAGCGGTTTACTTATGCCACCCCACTGCCCCGTACACACACCAGCTGTAGGGTCGGTTTGCGTACGTTCCCCTAGAGTGGTCAGCTCACCTGAAAGGGCGTGTGAGGCACAAACATCATATATAAAGCGGTTTAAGTATATATTCCATCACCACCCCCATCGCCCCCACCCCACCCACGCCCCCGCATACATACACCAGTTATACTCTTAGTTTACCCACGTCCCTACACAGTTGACAGTGCCCACACAAAAGGGCTCTCCACACAGAGACATTAGCTATAAAGCGCTTAAAGGTACACAGGACACCGGTTAAAAGTTTCGTCGAGTTAAAAAAAACACAGAGGCACTTTATCGGTGCGTACACGTGCTCTAAGTTATAGGCACTCACCATGCTCGGGTCGACGACAGCTTGACTCGTCGCAGTTAAAAAAGCAGCGCCGTCTTAAAGCGCAGATGCAGTGGGGTCCGCTCCGACAGGAACCAAGCTTTCTATAGCTCCTTGGGAAAGATGGGCTTTGCGTCAGCGCAGAGCAAGGTGCCCTTGGCTTGACATTTTCTTGATAATGGGAGTTTGATAAATCATGGCCCCTCCAATTCAGATTTTTAAAGGTACAGCATCGAGAGATCGGGTCCTTGCGAGCTGTCACTCAGGCGGGGGCGGGGGAGCGGAGTGACTCACATGGGGCTGGTTACCGAATGAGGCTCCGGGATGGTGGCGCTCTGCGCCCCATCCTTGGCATTGGAAGGGGGAGCAGAGGGGGCGCTGGGCTAGCGCCTACACCGTCATCAGATTCACGTCAGTTTTTTTCCATCCTTATTTGGGGAGGAGGAGGGGATAGTTTAGGGGATTGTCACTGTCATTCGTGTGTAGTAATCCACTGACCCAGAGAGAGAACACCTTTAAAGGAAGGCGCTATATTTAGACACCATTTAATGTATTTTCAGCGCTTCGAAAGCTGCATTTAGATTTACATAAAGTGCATGCGCACGCAAAGGATTTTTGTGTGTTTTTTTACTAAACCACATTATGTGGAATACAAGGTTTCAGAACATAATTAGTGTGTGTATACCGCACGGATACTTGTCCATTTCGGCATGCAGACTTCTTTAAATTAGTAAGAATGTTTTTATTTTTATTTTCTTGCTTTAATTACATAAGAATATATGCTTCTCCCACAATGCTACCACTCATTATAGTCGGGCGAGACGAGCGTATTCAAGCCAGCAGCGTCAGTGGCAGTGAAGCACCATGAAATAATTGAGTTCAAACTGTATATAAGTGTTTTTGTTTAAATAATATTGTATAGTATCAACAGCAACCGCGCATGTTCCTATGAGATACCGCCGAGTGTTAAACAGCAGCCGCTACGGCATTTGCTGTAAGGTCATATATGTGCACATACATATATGTGAATGTATGTGTGTGTGTATATATGTATATATATATATATATATATATATATATATATATATATACATACACACATATATGTGTGTGTGAGTGTATATATATATATATATATGTACATATACATGTACATTTATATACATATATGTATATATGTATATATGTATATGCATATTTGTTTGTGTGTGTGTTTTGTGAATTTGCATGTTTTCACGTACTACACAAAGCAATGTTGCTTGTGTAATTTTAATTTGGTGTGTGAACAAACATGCACAAAGGATCCAGATAAATATGTGTATGTGTATGTGTATTTGCAAATAGATAGATGGATAGATATATATTGAATTTATATATATATATATATATGTTTCACCAAAATTCCCACGACTGCTGCAAGTCGAAAAGCGGGACACGGACACCAGGTAAGTGAAAATTTTCTTCTTTATTAGCTGACGCTCAGCATGGCAGATGACGCGTTTCGCCCATCCAGTGGGCTTGATCACATGATATATATATATAAAAACTTTCGTGCCTGTATGAACACACACCAAAGTATATTTACACCAGCAACACTGCTTTAAAGTATATATTGAATTGAATTGAATTGAGTACATGAAAACATGCCCTTTTTCATAAGAACTGGCGTGAGACGGAGAGCACCCTCACCCCATCTGCCAATAGCAGTTCAATAAACAGACAAGGATATGAGTGGTCAGTAGTTTTACCTATCTCTGTTCTCTTCAAACCACTGGCCACCCTTTCGCCTGGTTAGACATTTGAAATGAGAGATTTAAACAAAACATCGTTGCAGCTGCAGATCCTAGTTTTCAGGAGGGCAGGCCGGCCATTTATTATTTAGTTTTGACTCTTGCCTTTCATTTACAGACTTCCCCTTTTCTTTGTGTGGGGATTCTCCGCAGCTTCAACACAGCCGTGTATTAATAGATATGCTTTCCGTCTCCTGACTTATTTTGGGGGTGGCGGACATGTCGTCAGAGACGTGACTGGACGTGAGCGGTGGTTGACGTCAGGCTCATTCCCATGGGGCTCCCCCAGCGTGGGTTTCCAGGCCGCAGAGCTCTTTGAGTCAGTGATAGACTGTCGACTGGTCAATGTAATGACGCAGTTCTCTCAGACGCCTGCTTTATTTCATCCCTCCCTCCTGTCACGCATGCCGACCTTGCATCTGCTTATAGGGCTAATGCTATGACACTTTTCATGTGCAGTAGCCATAAACAAAGGTATGCACCCAAACAGAAAGGGTTAAATCTTTAAAGTGAGATGAAAACTCATTTATAGGCCGTGGATTAGTTTATTCAAAAAAAACATATAGCGCCTTTCTAATTCTTGCCGCTTTACCGTTGTTTTCTTATCTGAAGCAATTGTGCGGAATCTGTGAGGGAACACTCAGTGGTGGTTTGTCACTGGAACTGCCGTACTAGGATAATTGTGGGGCATATTAGCAAGAAACTCGTTAAAATTATCGCCGTTTTAGCGGCAGGAAACTGCCGCTAAAGCGGCGATAATGGGCTTGATAATATGCGCTATAGAATTCCAATAGAAGCCCAGGTTAGATGTCCTGCACATCTAACCTGGGCTTCTATTGGAATTCTATAACGCATATTATTAAGCCCATTATCGCCGCTTTAGCGGCAGTTTCCTGCCGCTAAAACGGCGATAATTTTAACGAGCTTCTTGGTAATATGGCCCATAGTTCCCTATTACTTTTGCATCGCATTAAAAATGTGACAGTCCTGGGTTATTGGTGTAATTATTCCCAATAATGTGTTTTATTGGGCCACGTCATGTTCAATAAAATCACGCACTCTCATACATATGCACACGTGTATATCTTAGAATATATATAGAATTCGAAAATGGCAATTCACATACATTATATATTTGAATACACATTATATATACGACACACATTTATACATGCGCAAATATATGTATAATACTGTGTTGGTGATTTATATATATATATATATGCGGAAAAACAACACCCTCAGAACCTCCTTGCGGCGAACTGAGAGAAACGGACACCAGGATAATTTCGGCAAGTTGTTTTATTGTCTCACTCCTCTGTCCTCCGTTGACGCGTTTCGAGCACACAGTGCCCTTGATCACACCTGATCACACATTTATACATGCGCAAATATATGTATAATACTGTGTTGGTGATATATATATATATATATATATATATATATATATATATATATATATATGTATGTATGTATGTATGTATGTATGTATGTATGTATGTATGTATGTATATATATATATATATATATATATATATATATATATATATAAATTCCATTACACTTTTATATTATACATACACACAACTGTTTATACATTTTTGGCGTGCCTACACGCGCACACTCACAGACATAGGGATATTTACTATGTTGCCATGCTGTGCACGGACGGCGCACCGCTTTAATAAAAGTAAACGACCCCTTCCTTAAAAGGCCAGGGTGGGTGGGTGGGAGACACGCCTGGCGCTTGTAACACCCCCCTCATCGCAGATGCCGAGCCCCGCGTGTTTCCAGCCGCCCCCGCCGCTGCACCAGGCCTGCAGCGAGTGCTCTGTATTCAGAAGGCGGGATTTGGCGGGATTAGGAACGCGTCCGTCAGAAATTGAAACATATGTCAGATTGTCGAACAATCTGTTCAGGCCCCGGGATCTGATGCGCCGCGGTGCGCGCGTACACAGGCCGCCCCGAGCTGTAGACGTACTTTTAAATACAAGCACGGAATTAAAAGCGACAAGCGGTGATTACACACTCAGCAGTCACTGCGGGGTGTCTGCATGCGGCTTCCGGGGTACGGAGGGGGGAGTGAACCCGAAGAGAGGGTCGGCAGGTGTATGGTGTGCACACACAGACCGCACCACACATCCAGAGACACATCACGCGCGTGGTGCAGTCACACAGCATGTGGACACTCGGGTCAGATTCAGGATATACAGACCCACACAATGTACAGGCAAGACGCACATAAAGGCACACACAGGCCATACATGGACGCACCGACTACACGGTCTGACGCAGTATACAGACAGAAACCGCACATGGAAAGACTGCACATATACAGGCAGACTACATACACGCATGTGCCATACCTGTACCCACGCAAAAACAACAATTGATGGACAGAATGCAGAACAATGTCATACATTCACCCCAGTACCTGTACCCACAGCATAGACACAAAACAGTTTGACGCATATCAGAATACACAGCACATACCCTGACAATAAACACAGATATACACCATAAATAATACACATTACACTACAGAATGACGCAACAGGCAGTTTTACAGTCGGTTGGACAAACAGGATAGATACAAACAACATACTCCATATAGGAACACACAGCACAGACATAAAGAACATACATCATATGTGAACACAGATCACAGATACAAACAACATGCATATATGAACACACAGCACAGACATAAATAACATACATCATATGTGGGCACAGATACAAACAACAAGCATATATGGATGTGCCACACAATTACAAACATGCATGTATAAACAACTCATGGATACCCCGCATCAAACAATAAAGTCATGGAAGGAATGCTTGACTTGTTCTCAGCCACAGGCCCACCACTCCAGACAGAGACCAGCGATATGCAAATCAGCCTCAGTCCTGCTCCAATAGATGAGAAGAAGCCTAATAAAGGGTCTGGAGTTCCTTGTGTTCATAGTTAGGAGGGGCCTGGCAGTTCAGGCCAGATTGTTGCTATTGGAGCAAGACCAAGCTGATTCGCATAAGGCTGTTGTAAAAAAATCAATTTTTTGTTAAAGGGGGTGAGGTCCCACTTCAAGAACTAATCACAGTCCTTGTCAAGGTGAGGAAAAGAGAGAAAGAGCAGCTGGGTCATAGGTGACTGCACCACCACGACTAGTCACTTTGTTGTTGACAGTATTGCCCACCTCAAATGGTCTGCTGCCTATAGACCATGATTATAACAATGTTAAATTGATTGGATGAGAGGCAATATATAGACACATGCAATTCAAGCAATTCAGTACACAAAACCACATCAAGAAAAGACATTTGCATATCAATGTTTTCTGGTCTTTTTATTCTCTGATGTGCTTCATATGATAGAACCAGCCAACGCGTTTCGCCCAAACATGGGCTTCTTCAGGGCAATAACGAGGAGGAATGAAATATATCCTCAGACGTTGGATCAATAAAGATTGGAGCAAGTCCTAGAGCATATGGGTGAAGATCATGGTAGAAAATTGTCCAGTAAGTATAGGTAGGATAGTGTACATCAGACGGTATTAGCCGTGTGTGTACGAGGAGCCGTGACCGGGAAACGTCCTGTGACCAGCAGGATGATTGCATCAGAGAATAAAGAGACCAGAAAACGTTGATATGCAAATGTCTTTTCTTGATGTGGTTTTGTGTACTGAATTGCTTGAATTGCTTGTGTCTATATATTGCCTCTCATCCAATCAATTTATCCTTGTTAAGGTGAACCACAAAAAAGTCACTAAATAAACCCATGCTTGAACCTCTGGTAGCTTGGCATTAGGGCAGTCAGGCTTACCGTAGAGGCAATGTGTAAAGTATTTTTGCAACACTCAAACAATAAAGTGAAAACACAACACAAGAACAATCCCAAACCAATTTATGAAAATACAGAGTATTTTAATAAAGAAAATGACACCAACACAACAAAAACAAATAAGTAGAACCGGAGTTATGACATTTTAAAGTTTAAGGCAAAATTATCACCAACTGCAAGAGTCTGGTTGTGCTGGAATGGGGCAAAGGTACAAGTTCAGGTCGGCCACAAAGGAGCGTTGGTCTGATACAAGAACAAGTTCATCCCACTGGGGGTTTTTACCTTTTGACTTTGGTGCACAGTCTGCACGGTGTTGATTTGCGGTGCTCTGCATCACTCATCGCTGGTTTTGCTGAAACTTTTAGTTGGGAGCTGCATGGCTCGGAGGGGTTTCTGTCGCTCGGTACTGCACCCGGTGAAGTGTCCGGCATAGAGCTATGTGGTGCGGCCATGCAGGACTCGGCACCGTTTCGGCCTTGGATCCAGTGAGACTTGCAGTCGGAAGCTGCGCAGCTTTGCAGGACTCTGCATCGCTCTGCATAATTTCCAGGGGTGTCATTGGTTCAGGGCTGCATGAATTTGCGGACATCTGCGCCGCTCTACGTCAGATCTGGAGAAACCTTTGGTTAAGCAGGGAGAAGTACACTCAGACTCCAGCCAAGCGTCCAGGAATTTGAGGACAGCACTTGGTGGAGTCAGGTCCCACTCCCACAGAGGCCAGCATTGGGGACTTGGTAAGGTCCAATTGGTATTAATTAGCTAAAAGGCAGGAAAGGTCTCTCAAAGCTTGTTGTGTCATTGTAGCTGAAACAGAAGGTCAGCCAACTGACACTTGGGGGTATATTGATGAGAATTGCCGCTAAGCAGTTTTCACGCTGCTTAGCAGCAATTTATTTTACCGCCGCCGATCGCCAAATCCTAACTCTATGTTTGCGACATATTTACAAGACATCGCTGCATGGCGTTAGGATCAGCTAGTGGCCGCTGAAATTGACGCTAACTCTAGCATCAAGGCGATAAAAACTTCCCGTTAGCGTGAAACAGTTATGGCTAGCAAATAGCAGTAAAAAAGTTCACGCTAGTTAGCCCAACGTCACCTTTCAGCGCCTAGCGGCATAAAGAGCTTACAAATACGCCGCAATGGAAAAAGAAAAATACTTGAATACAGACTGGAGCAGCCAGGACCAAGTTAAGCACATGACAACAACCCCCAACAACAGCCAGGATGACCAGCCAGAGTCCCAGGAGAAGAGGAAGAGCAAATGCAGATACAGTCTGGGCCTGTTTTGGGAAAAGGAAAAAGGCGGGCTCACATCCTACTAGTATTGTGCAATTTTAATCATTAATTGTTTTATTTAAATGATTTTAAGGTTCTTATTTGGATCACAGTGAATTTGTTTAATACTCATTTTAACCCTGTATATATGTATATTTATTGGTCCGGAAATTTTATATGTACTTATGTGCTTTTATGGTCTGTTTATAAAAGATCAAATAAAGCTGTGTGAATCTAGAATCTAGATACAGTCAGGAGAGAATGAGATCCAGATTGCGGAGGTGATGGAGCATCAACACCAGACCTTCGTCGCCTCCAAGGTGTCATTGGGGAATAAAAATGCTATATGGCAGTCCATTGTCAACAAGGTGAACTCCATTGCAGAAGTCAAGAGGACAGTGACGGACTACAAGAAGTGCTGGCATGATGCTTAGCACAAAACTAAGTAGAAACTGGCGAGCAATCGACAGGCAGCATTGCAGACCGGAGGTGACAGTCCAGTGTAGTTTGTTTGAATTTTTGTGCCGCAAATGGTTAAGAGTTGAATTTCCATTGACAACTCTTGTACTTTGCGAGTTTTTTATTTCGGCTGTGAAACTCTTTACTCTAACACGTAATGTGGTTAATAAAATAACGCTAAGTGTTATTTGGCCTGTATTTGTACCATTTTTAAGCTGTTGCATGCCTGGCAACAGTCTATGGCTATGGCGTGTGACATATGTTGTGTATGTGGCTTTCATTCGTCAGATAGATGTCTTTGGTTCAAAATGTGGCGGGGCTCTCAACATGCAAATCTTCACAGATGCATACTTCATAATGTTTGGTTGGCAATGCATGCAATGGTACAAGTTACACTGTTTTCCATATGTTGTATGTGTGACTACATATGTGGCAAGTACTTACCCCAGTCCAGTAAGGTGTCTATCACTGACATGGGGTTGAGACACACACATATGTGTCAACAAAGCAGGTACTACTTGTGTTAAATATTTGGGGGCATGCATACAAGCCACAAAGGCCAATGGGACATCACTTTTGTTTCTGTTCTTGTGGTGTTAAAAACCTCCCCATTTTACAGTGTGGTTGCGCAAAGCCAGTTAACCTTGATTGATGAGACCTTGTTCATATTTGCCTTACCACAGCGGTCCACTACAGCAAAGGGGTGGGCAATTGGTATTGGGATGGACGTTCCACCACAACATCCATAGCTTTTGATGCGACTCCTGATTCACATATCTGGGGCTGTGTCAAATTTGACAGCGTTGAAAATGTGACATTAGACAGGCAAGACTAGGAGACATGAGTTTCAGCTCATTCCATGTGTGCTGCATGCTGCAGCACCCATGGATGAGGCAAATCCCCTATCCAGATTATTTTTGTGCTGTAAGGTGTCCCTTCATGCACAGAATAAATAACCATGCAGCGCAGTCACCCTTGCTACAAGGCACAAGTGTGCCGGCACTGGCACTGCCCAGATTTGTTGGCACCAGCGCAAGGGCACGCACAGGGATGCACCATAAATATGGTACATATGCCTCATCCCTGTGTGTTGAGACAGTACAAAGCGCCTTGCTACCAATTATTGCACAACACCAGCCTCAGACCTTTCATCATTGATTACCCCTAACAATTCTGATTGGGATTTGCTGTTTCAATGTGTGAGGCATGGGCATGAAAGTGGACGTATGTGACCCTGTGAGATGTTTTACGACATATGGTGGTGCACAGTGTCCACTGTAGGGACACTATACAGAAGTTAGTAGATGTGTTGTGAGGTTGCACAGAACCATTGAACAATTATTCTATGTACACTACAATGCAAGACACCTTGGGGCCAGTGCAGGCCATAGCTTTGACAGTATTTTATATCCATTCAATGTGTGTCTGCACTGACATTAGCAGTGCAGATTTCCTCTATGACACTCACAATGATATGCCCTTGGAGACGCTGTTGTTAGCTGCCAGGCTTATGGGCATATATACAAAGAAGTGACGGAGCATGGCGTTAGCCTTCTTGGCTTAATGCCGCACTCTGCTACTTCTAAAACGCAGGGCTGCACTGTATTTACAACAATACTGTGCAGTTCTGAGTTGCCCCCTGCACTGGTGCTAATTTCAGCTCCCTAGCGCCAATGCAGGCACCCTTGCAACATAGTGCAAGGGTGCCTGCGTTGTGGGGAATGATTGTTTATGTGCAGGAAGGTGTCCTTTCCTCATCTACAGGCCCCCCTGGCCCCACCCACTCTTCACCAACAGCATTGTAGACCTCATCGCACCCCAGGCTCTTGCATCCACCGATTACATCCTACTCGGAGACCTCAATTTTCACCTGGACAACCCCAGTGACCAGAGCACCGCATCCCTACTGGAGAACCTCGGCAACATCGGACTCAAGCAGCTAGTCACCGCACCGACCCACACAGCCGGACAGCGGGAACTTCACCTACAGCCACACCATGGAACTCCTCTGGACCCACCACCACTGCGTACATCTTGCATGTGCTACGACCACCGCACCTCATCCCCCCCGTTGGAGCTGGAACAAGGCCACAGAAGAACATCTCGTTGAGTTCCTCAGCACGACCACTCCACCAACAGACACCAACACCGCAGCGCGCAACCTTTACCGATGGATCTCCAACTGCATCAACATTCTGTCATCTCTCAAGAAGATACCAGGCAAGCAGCACTCCAAGAAAGCCAGCTGGTTCACTCCCGCCCTCCACAAGTCCAGACACACCTGTAGACAACTTGAGAAGAGATGGAGGAACAAAACCCCGGAAACGCACACAACCTTCAAATCCGCAGTCAACGCACACCACCTTCTCATCAACACCACAAAGAAAATGGCCTGCCAAGACAGAATCAACGCCAGCGAACACAACAGCAAAGAACTCTTCGCCATCATCAAGTAGTTCCCCAGGCCGAACAGTGAGACCACAGACATTTCACCCTCCCAAGACCTCTGCAACAAACTCAGCACCTTCTTCCACCACAAGATCAGACAGATCTACGACAGCTTCGACACCCAAGACCCTGCTACTATGCCTGCCACCACCACACGCAACCACGCCGCACCCCAAAAAGATCATGCTCAAATGGACTCCGCTTACCACAGACGACGCACTCAAGACTATGAAGAGCATCCACTCAGGAGCCCCATCAGATCCCTGCCCGTTCCACATGTTCCATAGAGCAGCTGCCTCCATCGCCCCCCAGCTTCGTTGAACCGTCAAATGCTCCATCAAAACTGCCACCTTCTACGATGACTGAAAACATGCTAAGATCAACCCCCTGATGAAGAAACCGTATGCCTACCCGACAGACCTCAAGAACTTCAGACCCATCTCCCTCCTTCCCTTCCCTGCCAAGGTCATAGAGAAGGCCACCAGTGCCCAGCTCTCCGAGTTCATCGAACAGAACCATGTCCTGGACACCTCCCAATCCAGCTTCCGAAGCAACCACAGCACAGAGACTGCACTCCTCACTGCCACCAACGACATCTGCTCCCTCCTCGACCAGGGCAAAACCACAGCCCTCATCCTACTGGACCTCTTGGCTGACTTTGACAAAGTCTCCCACCGCACCCTAATCACAAGACTCCACGACACCGGCATCTGCGACAAGGCACTGGACTGGTTCCACTCCTTCCTGACTGGCCAAACACAGCGAGCCAGACTACCCCGTTCCTCTCAGAACCTACAGAGATCAGATGCAGAGTGCCCTAGGGCTCCTCCCTGAGCCTATCCCTCTTCAACTTCTACATGGCCCCCCTCGCAGCCATCGTCAGAAGCCACGGACTCAACATCATCTCCTATGCAGACGACACCCAACTGATCTCCCTCACTAACGAATCCACAGCCACCACATTCAACTTTAACCATGGAATGAAGGCCGTCGCTACCTGGATGAAAGAAAATTGTCTCAAGCTCAACTCGGACAAGACCGAAGTACCCATCCTGTGATCCACCCCTCAGCCTGGGGTGACTCCTGGTGGCCCACCGCAATTGGAACCTCTCCCACCCCTACGGACCCCGCACGCAACCTCAGCATCATACTGGACTCCACGCTCACAATGAATCACCAAATCAACGTAGTATCCTCATCCTGCTTCCCCACGTTCCACCTGCTTCAAAAGACATTCAGATGGATCCTCACAGAATCCAGAAAGACGATCACCCACACACTCATCACCAGCAGACTCGACTATGGCAACACACTCTGAGCCGCCGTCACCCAGAACCAGCTCAGGAAAATACAGAACATTCAAAACGCCACAGCCAGACTGGTCCTCAACATCCCCTGGTCGCAGTCACATGACACACCTCCAAAAACTCCACTGGCTCCCAATCAACAAGAGAATCACCTTCAAGCTCCTCACACATGCGTACAAGGCTCTCCGCGACGCAGGACCAGAATATCTGAACCACCGCCTCGCTTTCCACACACCCGCCAGACAACTCCGCTCCACTCAACCTGCCCTACCCTGCGTCCCACAGATCCACAAGAACAGAACCAGAGGAAGATCCTTCACCTACCTCCCCGCCAAGACCTGGAACACCCTGTCCATCCACCTCAGGCAATCCGCGTCGTTGACCCAATTCAGGCAGGACTTCAAGACCTGGCTCTTTCACTGAAACCTCCACACCCAGACGGATCAGTACCCACCCCCTCCCCCTCAGCACTTTGAGACTCTCACGGGTGAGTAGCCGCACAATATAAACCCCTGATTGATTGATTCCTGCAAAAAAATCAATTAGCCCCACAACGCAGGCACCCTTGCACAGTAGTGTAAGGGTGCCTGCGTTGGCGCATGGCAGCCCATTGTGTGCCAGCACTGGGGAAAAGAGCAGGAATGCTCCGTATCTCATGGATACTGCCCATTCCTGCCATTTTCTTTTGACGCAGAGCAGAGCACCAAGATTCCTTGCGGCGCTGCCCTGCGCTAAAACCTCATAAATGGGGCCCCTATTATACAAGTGTGTTAGCGCCATTTTTAAGACCAGGTAATTCTTAGCGGTAAGACACTGCCGCTAAAGTGACTTAGCGGCAGTTTTTCTTTTTTAGCGACGTACAAGGAAATCCTTGTAAATATCGCGTTGTGTGTTTTGTGGGAGTTTTTTTGCGGAAACGCCTACCTTGCATCTCATTTTCAATAAGGCACGCTAAACGAACTGACGCTGTGAAAAATTGACGTTAACACTTAAAAAATGCCGCTAACTGGGCTTTGTGGCAACTTGTAAATATGGCGATAAAAAAAAGTCATTGCAGCGTCAAAAAATTGATGCTACGGCGGCATTAAATCTTTGTAAATATGACCCCTGGAGTCACTTCTGGGGTCCTGGGTTCAAGGCAAGCAGGTCCAGCCTCCCTTTAGGATCTTTAGGTAGAAGGGAAGTCTTTCCTCTGATTTTCACAGGTCCAAGAGTGTTCTGAGAAAATGTTCTGGGGATGCCATTTGTATGCCCAGTGCCAGCCTGTGGGTGGTCATTTGTCCACTATCTGGGAGGAAAACACATCACACCACAGGAGAACACATTTGGCTAAGGCAGGAAAATGGCAACTTTCTAAAAGTATCTATAACAAAAACACCGGTCTCTTCCAAAACATGTACTATTTAACAATGAAACATAGAAATCAATCAATCAATCAAAATATCTTTATTCAAATATGGAATATCCATAAAAGCACAATAAAAACAATTCATACATAGCAACGTATTCAAAGCAAAAGGTACAGTACATTTATAACAGTGACTAAAATGGACCATAGTTAGCGGGATATGTCATATATTAACATTCGATAGGGTGGTTTTAATAACATTACAATAATATACAGTTCTAACGACCTTCATTGGGCACACATAGTTCTACGTGACCTTACAGCTGACTTCAGGAATGATCCAACGCAGAGAATTAATTCATCTTCCGCCAGTTTAAGCACTTCCGTGTAGGCTATCCTGAAGTCGAAAATAGCACGTTTTTTAAAAAAAGGTATCAAAAATCCTTTTGTAAAAACTACAAGAGAATAAAAAGTGCAACATTGTTTGGTTACTGTGTGCGTTGCAAGGGCAGGGCAATGCATCAAGATCGGAATTATAGCCCAAAGGGAAGCATAATAAATATTTCATAGTACCTGCCCGTAAGCGAAATAGCAACCCTCTTTCCCAGTGTCCTATAGGTTTTAAAAGGTATCTGGCAGGCAAATGAGAGCAGTCCTCTATGGACATAAACCTTACAACTGAGGTTTTCTTGATACATAGAAATACAATGATGTCTATGTTTGTAAACTCCAAATGGAGATTTAATCATTTAATTTAACAAACAATATTTAACCCCTTCGGTGCGTCAGACGGGCGGGAGACGTCCGACGCACCAGTGCTCATGTGCGTCGGATGGCTCCCGGTGGTCTGCGCACATGCCACTGGAAAGCCCACTAGATGCCAGGGATTTTGTTTTTATTGTATTTAGGGGTGGGGGCTGCCCAAGATGGGCATGCCAATGCAACCACCCCAGCAAAATTCCACAGTCATTCTGCCCCCCCTGGGAGGCAGATTGTGGGAATAGCCCCTGATCCGACCCCGGGTGGGGCAGAAAGCACACCAGGCACCAGTGATTTTTTAAAATGTATATAGGGGTGGGGAGGCCCCAAAAAAATTCCACAGTATTTTTGCCTCCCCTGGGAGGCAGATGGGGGCAATAGCCCCCGATCTCCCCCCGGGGGGGGTAGAAAGCCCACTAGATGGCAGGGATTTTGTTTTTATTGTATTTAGGGGTGGGGGCTGCCTGAGATGGGCCTGCCAATGCCACCACCTCAGCAAAATTCCACAGTCATTCTGCCCCCCCTGGGAGGCAGATTGTGGGAATAGCCCCTGATCTGACCCGGGTGGGGCAGAAAGCACACCAGGCACCAGTGATTTTTTTTTAATGTATATAGGGGTGGGGGATGCCCCAAAAAAATTCCACAGTCTTTTTGCCTCCGCTGGGAGGCAGATAGGGGCAATAGCCCCCGATCTTCCCACCCCCACCCCCCCCGGGGGGGGGACAGAAAACACACTAGGCACCAGGGAGTTTTTTATTTATGTGTATAGGGGTGCAGGGTGCCCTAAATGGGCATGACAATGCCCCCACCCCTCCCAAAAACGTATTGTGGAGACATCAAATTTACCTATCACAAAACAACCTGGTTTTGCAAGGGGGGCACCTGGGTTTTTGGCCACGGGCTTGGCGGCCATCTAGGGAAACCTACCAAACCTACGCATTTCTGAAAACTAGACAGTCTGGGGAGTCCAGGGAGGTATGGCAAACATTGGGGGATCCACGCAAGCCATACCTCCCTGGACTCCCCAGGGTGTCTAGTTTTCAGAAATGTGTGGGTTTGGTAGGTTTCCATAGATGGCTGACAAGCCCGGGAACAAAAACCCAGGTGCCTCCCCCTTGCAAAACCAGGTCGTTTTGTGAAAGGTAATTTTGATGTCTCCACAGTACGTTTTGGGCCCTTGCCTGTCGCGGGCACTTGGCCCACCCACATGAGTGAGGTACCATTTTTATCAGGAGAGCTGGGGTAACGCTGGGTGGTAGGAAATTTGTGTCAGCCCAGTGATCCCACAACTTTCCCACGCAGAAATTTGATTTATTCAGCTAAATTTGAGGTTTGCAAGGGATTATGGGTAGGAAAACATTGAGGGGGTCCACGCAAGCTGTACCTCTCTGGACTCCCCTGGGTGTCTAGTTTTCATAAACATGTGGATGTGGTAGATTTCCCTAGATGGCAACCGTACCCTGGGGAGAAAAACAGGTGCCCCCTCCCCTTGCAAAACCAGGTCATTTTGTGATAGGTAATTTTGATGTCTCCACAATATGTTTTGTTCCCTTCCCTGCCATGGGCATTTGGCCCACCCACACAAGTGAGGTACCATTTTTATCAGGAAAGTTTGGGGAATGCGGGGTGGGTGGGAGTTTGTGGATCCACGCAGATTCCAGAACTTTCCATCACAGAAATGTGAGGAAAATGTGTTTGTTTTAGAAAGTTTGAGGTTTGCAAGGGATTCTGGGTAACAGAACCTGGAGCGAGCCACATAAGTCACCCTATCCTGGATTCCCCTGGGTGTCTAGTTTTCAAAAATGTATAGGTTTGCTATGTTTCCCTAGGTGCCGGCTGAGCTAGGGTTCAAAATCCACAGCTAGGAACTTTGCAAACAAAGGGTCAGTTTTCACTGTAAAAATGTGGTGTGTCCACGTTGCATTTTGGCCCGTTTCCTGTCACGGGCACTCGGCCTACACACACATGGGAGGTACCATTTTTATCAGAAGACTTTGGGGAATGCGGGGTGAGTGTAACTTTGTGGATCCACGCAGATTCCAGAACTTTCTGTCACAGAAATCTGAGGAAAAAGTGTTTTTTGACAAAGTTTGAGATTTGCAAGGGATTCTGGGTAACAGAACCTGGTGAGAGCCACACAAGTCACCCCATCCTGGATTTCCCTGGGTGTCTAGTCTTCAAAAATGTAACGGGTTTGCTAGGTTTCCCTAGGTGTTGGCTGAGCTAGGGTTCAAAATCCACAGCTAGGCACTTTGCACAAAAAGGGTCAGTTTCCACTGTAAAAATGTGGTGTGTCCACGTTTCGTTTTGGCCCATTTCCTGTTACGGGCACTAGGCCTACCCACACAAGGTAGGTACCATTTTTATCGGGAGACTTTGGGGAATGCGGGGTGGGTAGAATTTTGTGGATCCATGCGGATTCCAGAACTTTCCATCACAGAAATGTGAGGAAAATGTGTTTTTTTTACAAAGTTTGAGGTTTGCCAGGGATTCTGGGTAACAGAACCTGGTGAGAGCCACACAAGTCACCCCATCCTGGATACCCCTGGGTGTTTAGTTTTAAAAAAGGTATAAGTTTGCTAGGTTTCCCTAGGTGCCGGCAGAACTAGGGTTCAAAATCCACAGCTAGACATTTTGCAAAAAAGGGTCAGTTTTCACTGTAAAAATGTGGTGTGTCCACGTTGCGTTTTGGCCCATTTCCTGTTGCGGGCACTAGGCCTACCCACACAAGTCAGGTACCATTTTTATTGGGAGACTTAAGGGAACACAGAATTGTAGAGCACTTGTTATTACCTATTGACTTTCTATGCATTGTTGCCTTCCAAACGTAAGATAATGTGTAAAAAGAAGTCACTTTGAAAAATGTCCTATAATTCACATGCTAGCGTGGGTACACACAATTCGGGGGATGTGCAAATAACTAGTGCTTCTAAACTCTATATTTTATTCCCATTACAGAAATACATAGGTGTCCTTGATACCTATTTTTCACTCTTTGGGGCAGATTTACAAGGCCCTTGCGCCACTTTTGCGTCATTTATAACATGGGAAAAGTGACGCAAAAGTGGCGCAAGGGGCTTGTAAATAAGCCCCTTTATATTTTACCAAATGAATTGCTATATACCCGGTGCACAATGAAAAACCATTGCAAGATGCATCTCAGTTATTGGCTTTGGGTTCCTCAGGCTCTTGGTGAACCTACAAGTCCTATATATCCCCACAACCAGAGGGGTCCAGCAAATGTATAGGTATATTGCTTTCAAAAATTTGTCATACTTTGAAGAAGTTACAAGTGAAAACGTTGGCACAGATGGCTGTTTTTTTTCAAAACATTTTCAATATTTTCTACTTTCAACTGTTAGTTTCTATAAGTAAACCTTGAAGGATCTACACAAATGACCCTTTGCTGAATTCAGACTTTTGTCTACTTTTCAGAAATGTATAGGTTTCCGGGATCCATTATTGCTTTCACACCCATTTCTACCACTAACTGGAAGGAGGTTGAAAGCACAAAAAGTAGCAAAAATAGACTATGTCCCAGTAAAATGCCAAAACTGTATAGAAAAGTTTGGTTTTCTGACTAAAGTCTGCCTGTTCCTGAAAGATGGTAAGATGGTGATTTCAGCACCACAAACCCTTAGTTGATACCATTTGCAGGGGGAAAAAACAGACACTTTCTTCTGCAGCACTTTTCCCCCATTTTTCAAAAAGAAACCAACATTTAGCTGTATTTTGGCTAATTTCTGGGTCCCCTCCAGGGGAATCCACAAAGCCTGGGTACCTAAAAAATTCCCATGATGTTGGATGAAAAGGACACAAATTTGTCATGGATACCTTATGTGGACAAAAAGTTACAGGGGCCTAAGTGCGAACTACCCCAAATAGCCCAAAAAAGGCTTAGCACGGGGGAAAAGGCCTAGCAGTGAAAGGGTTAAGAACCATGAAAGTGGGAAAATGAGTGGACTTGAAGAACAAGGGAAATCATGAGCTTTCCAAACCTCAATGAGCCACAATTGCAAAGTATCTTTACTAAATAAACAAGTAAAGTCAAGACACTAAAGTCTACGACGTTTTGATCCCTGCTGAGGTAGGGGGATCATCATCAGGACACAAGGATTATGCCTGAGAAATTACCTACAAGCTTATTGCCATTCCGGATATAAATACTGATAAAGCTCTCCGACCGCGCTATCCCTTTGTTTGGCGGGAAGTTATCCCGCTCCACGCAACTTGTTTGTATTGTTGACATTATTGCCCTTTGCCACTATATACAGATCAAGACTCAATCCTGGTAATCCACATGCTGTTCCAACCACCAACAAGTCTTACTACCAGGCAATTTCTCAGGCATAATCCCTGGGCCCTGATGATGATTCCCCTACCTTAGCCGAGATCAAAACGTCGTCAACTTTAGTGTCTTGAATTTACTTGTTTATTTTGTATGTTTTACGAGCAAAGATACTTTGCAATTGTGACTCATTGAATGTTTATGTAGTTTTTAGCCACACAAATGTAATATGCCTGAGGTTTGGAAAGCTCAGGGTTTACCTCGTTCTTCCTGTGCACTCATTTTCCCACTCTCATGGTTCTTAAATATTGTTTGTTAGATTAAATGATTAAATCTCCATTGAGAGTTTAAAAACATAGACTTCGTTGTATTTCTGTGTTCTATTGTTTAAATTGTACATGTTTTGGAATGGACCGTTGTTTTTGTTATAGATAATTCCACCCTAGGTCCTTTTGATTGTGTCTCCTTGTTTCTTAAGAATATAACTTTCTACAAGTGGCATTTTCAAAGTAGTAATTTAAAATCCGATTTGACCATTAGATTGGATTTTAAATTCTCATTCCAATGAATCCTTGAATCATTTTTCTAGCTATTCCCAGACTGAAGTTATGCATTGCGATAAGTTATGATGTGACCCAGGGTTTTTTTATGGGAGAGCCAGCCTTGCCACAGTGAAAAACGACTTTGGAGATTTTTCATTGCCAAGACATATAAAGCATTAAAAATACATGTCCTACTTTTTAAATACATTCACCCTGCCCTGTGAGCATTTACGTTCTAACTTAGGGGTGAATTATAAGCATTAAAAAGAAAGGTTTAGGCCTGGCAAAAGATTTATTGTGATGGGTTGAAATGACAGTTTAAAACTGCACTGCAAGACACAATGGCAGGTCTCAGACATATTTTTCAGTGCTCCTTTACTGGATGACAAAACGAGTGCTGCAGCCCACTACTATCATTCAATTTACAGGCCCTGGGTACATGGAGGACCATATACTAGGGACTTTAATGCAAATTAAATGTACCAAACAGGTGTATACCAATTTTACATGTTTGTAGAGGAGACTGAAAAGAACCAAGCCGGTAAGTTCAGTAAGAGTAATCTTTATTCCAACAAGACAGGAACTGCACTTAACCCCATCCGTCCAGCCCCTGGATCACCAACAGTCTCCCGCACCTCCCGTTCCAGAAACCCTACCCCGGTGGAATTCCACCAACGCCTCGGGCGGCAGAAAAGAAGCAAGATACAAACCCAACACATCTTCCCCCTATACAATAAAAATAAAAATGAGAAAAATGAAATAAAATTAAATAAAACATAATGCATAAAATTATAACAAGGAGAAGGAAAAATGACAGGATAGTGCATAGTATAATGACACGTTAATGCATAACATAGTCTTGAAACTTACTGGGCAACTTTGTTAACCTGGAGGAAGGAGCACGATCCCTGGCGTCATGGCACACAACACCCTGATTAGCACGAGACATAAGGTGCTCAGACGCCACGTCATGATGTGACTTAGGAACTGAAATGTTGTTTTTGTTTCACCATCTGCCATCCTGCAGTTTCACCGCACTTTTGTTGACTCTCACAACAGTCTTAAGACTAGAAAACTTGGATTCTCCTTTGGGTAAAATCCGTGAACATTTTACCCTGACCAGATCTCCAACTTTCACTCTCATCTCCCTAGTTCTTGGCTGAATATATTTTGTCTGAGCTTCTACTCTTTTCTTGCTTACCTCCTTCATCTTTGCTTCAGATAACCCAAACACACCCATCCACTTCCTCAACAATTTCGAAGAGGAAACCTGACCTCTCAGTAAAATGAACGGAGAAACCTCAGTATCAGAATTAGGTGTGGTGCGCACCACCCACAACAGATGTTTCAGTCATTTTTTATGTTATGGGTTATGTTATAAGATTTTATTAAGCGCACATTTCACCCGAGGGTCTCAAAGCGCTAGCCTATCCCGAAAAACAGTAGAGGAGAAGGAATGAAGAGAGCAGGCAGAGGGAAGAGAGATCAGAACAGCCAGGTTTTGAGAGCCTTTCAAAATTTTCTATGGTTGGTCTCCATACGTAGATGCAGAGGGAGTGAGTTCCATAGGGTGGGGGCAAGATACAAAAAAGATCTCCCGCCATTTCTGGCGGTCCGAATCTTGAACGGGATAAGAAGATGTTTATTGGCGGATCTAAGGGTTCTGGAGGGGTTATACCTGATCAGTTTTTTAGCAAGATAATGTGGTCCATGTCCAAGGATGGTTTTATGGACCAGGCAGTTGATCTTAAATATTATGCGTTTCCTAATGGGAAGCCAATGAAGAGCTCTCAGACTTGGTATCGAGGGGGATCGGGAGGGTAGATTTAGTACCAATCTGGCAGCTGTATTTTGGAGGACCTATAATTTAGTTAGGAGCTCTTCATTGATGGAGGCCATTAGGGCGTTACCATAGTCTAGCCAACTGATGATTAATCCTTGAACCAGCGGCATCCGAGATGCCAATGGTACCCATTGGAAGATCTTACGAAGACAGCGCATTAGTCCATAACAAATGCTAGCCACATGATTGATATGATCAGTCAAGGAGAGGTGATTGTCAATCAGCACCCCTAGGTTACGAGCTACCGACTTGTGAGATGGACAAGGGCCGAGATTGGGAGGCCACCAATCGCTCGACCACAAGGTTTGGGCTTTACCAAAGAGGATGATTTCCATTTTGCTGGCATTGAGTTGCAAATGATTGGTTTGCATCCAGATGTGGATGTCAGACATACACTTTTACAATTCAAACCACTGGCTTTTGACAATTGTATATTTTCTTTGATTGCTCTATTATGTCTCTCAACGAGACCGTTGCTCCTAGATTGGGAAAGAGAGGTTTTGGTGTGTTTTATACCCATGAGTTCTATGAACTCCTCAAATTGTAATGAAGTGAATTGACATCCATTGTCTGAAATCACCTCATCTGGAACACCTTCTCTTGCAAACAGCAACTCAAGAAATTCTATTACACAAACTGTGGTAGGCATTTTCACAAACTTAACCTCTGGCCAACGACTATAATAGTCCATAAGAACTGTTCCATACTCAGGAACACCACTGATAGACAATGACATGGGCCCAATGATATCAATGGCAAGTTTGGACCAAGCTTTTGAGGGACCATCTACTGCTTCTACAGGACTGGGCACCGTTACTTGCGATTTGTCACTAATAGCACAACACATGCAGTCTCTCACGAAGTGTTCAACCTGCTTATCTAGACTAGGCCACCAAAATCTTTCCCTGATTCTTCTTTTCATGGCACGCATGCCAATGTGACCTTCGTAGACTAATGTAAGAATCTTATTCCTCATGCCTACAGGAACTACTAGTAAAGAAGCACGATAGAGAAATCCATTAACAACTGATAGTTCTTCGAAAACATGTTTATATTTGCTGACAACATCATTCCCTGAACATCCACTGAAGGAAGTGACCCGATTAGGGCCACCCGGGTCACTCGCAACCACCTCTCAGCCTTCCTTACAAATGAAGAGTCGGTTAGACAGTAGAGAATACAAACCAAAGGTATTTATTAGTAATACACTCGAGTGGAGTCCGGTCTGACCAGCCTTCTTAGATTGCTGCAGAGGGACTGACTTCTACCAACAGGGTAACATATAATATACATTTTCAGAATCACTAAAGACACGCCCAGACTGGAATTTTCCACTTGGTAGCTAATGAACAAAAGAGCTACAGAAGGATGAGCTACCATCCTAAGACTGGGTACATGCTATCTCAGCGTCAAGGTTACTCTGCCTGTGCCTGCCGCTCTAAGGGTGACAAATGCAAAAACAACAGTTGATGGACAGAATGCAGAACAATGTCATACATTCACCCCAGTACAGAGATCTGGGCCTAAATCCATCGTTTTTTGCTCACCATGCCATTCCAGTTTGAACCCAGCCATATGCAAATCAGTCTTGACCCTGTGCCTCATGGGAACAGTCCAGCCCGAACTACCAAGCCAGGTCCTCCCTGGACTGGAAACAAGCATCCTAGGACCGGTTTCGGGGTTTCACCCCTCTTCAGCCAGGATAGCTTGATTCCAGTGGCATGGAGAGCACGGGACCCACGTCTGGGCATACCCGTCCCACTCGGGGTGACAAATGCAAAAACAACAGTTGATGGACAGAATGCAGAACAATGTCATACATTCACCCCAGTACAGAGATATGGGCCTAAATCCATCGTTTTTTTGCTCACCATGCCATTCCAGTTTGAACCCAGCCATATGCAAATCAGTCTTGACCCTGTGCCTCATGGGAACAGTCCAGCCCGAACTGCCAAGCCAGGTCCTCCCTGGACTGGAAACAAGCATCCTAGGACCGGTTTCGGGGTTTCACCCCTCTTCAGCCAGGATAGCTTGATTCCAGTGGCATGGAGAGCACGGGACCCACGTCTGGGCATACCCGTCCCACTCGGGGTGACAAATGCAAAAACAACAGTTGATGGACAGAATGCAGAACAATGTCATACATTCACCCCAGTACAGAGATCTGGGCCTAAATCCATCGTTTTTTGCTCACCATGCCATTCCAGTTTGAACCCAGCCATATGCAAATCAGTCTTGACCCTGTGCCTCATGGGAACAGTCCAGCCCGAACTGCCAAGCCAGGTCCTCCCTGGACTGGAAACAAGCATCCTAGGACCGGTTTCGGGGTTTCACCCCTCTTCAGCCAGGATAGCTTGATTCCAGTGGCATGGAGAGCACGGGACCCACGTCTGGGCATACCCGTCCCACTCGGGGTGACAAATGCAAAAACAACAGTTGATGGACAGAATGCAGAACAATGTCATACATTCACCCCAGTACAGAGATCTGGGCCTAAATCCATCGTTTTTTGCTCAGCATGCCATTCCAGTTTGAACCCAGCCATATGCAAATCAGTCTTGACCCTGTGCCTCATGGGAACAGTCCAGCCCGAACTGCCAAGCCAGGTCCTCCCTGGACTGGAAACAAGCATCCTAGGACCGGTTTAGGGGTTTCACCCCTCTTCAGCCAGGATAGCTTGATTCCAGTGGCATGGAGAGCACGGGACCCACGTCTGGGCATACCCGTCCCACTCGGGGTGACAAATGCAAAAACAACAGTTGATGGACAGAATGCAGAACAATGTCATACATTCACCCCAGTACAGAGATCTGGGCCTAAATCCATCGTTTTTGCTCACCATGCCATTCCAGTTTGAACCCAGCCATATGCAAATCAGTCTTGACCCTGTGCCTCATGGGAACAGTCCAGCCCGAGTTGCCAAGCCAGGTCCTCCCTGGACTGGAAACAAGCATCCTAGGACCGGTTTCGGGGTTTCACCCTCTTCAGCCAGGATAGCTTGATTCCAGTGGCATGGAGAGCACGGGACCCTCGTCTGGGCATACCCGTCCCACTCGGGGTGACAAATGCAAAAACTACAGTTGATGGACAGAATGCAGAACAATGTCATACATTCACCCCAGTACAGAGATCTGGGCCTAAATCCATCGTTTTTGCTCACCATGCCATTCCAGTTTGAACCCAGCCATATGCAAATCAGTCTTGACCCTGTGCCTCATGGGAACAGTCCAGCCCGAACTGCCAAGCCAGGTCCTCCCTGGACTGGAAACAAGCATCCTAGGACCGGTTTCGGGGTTTCACCCCTCTTCAGCCAGGATAGCTTGATTCCAGTGGCATGGAGAGCATGGGACCCACGTCTGGGCATACCCGTCCCACTCGGGGTGACAAATGCAAAAACAACAGTTGATGGACAGAATGCAGAACAATGTCATACATTCACCCCAGTACAGAGATCTGGGCCTAAATCCATCGTTTTTTGCTCACCATGCCATTCCAGTTTGAACCCAGCCATATGCAAATCAGTCTTGACCCTGTGCCTCATGGGAACAGTCCAGCCCGAACTGCCAAGCCAGGTCCTCCCTGGACTGGAAACAAGCATCCTAGGACCGGTTTCGGGGTTTCACCCCTCTTCAGCCAGGATAGCTTGATTCCAGTGGCATGGAGAGCACGGGACCCACGTCTGGGCATACCCGTCCCACTCGGGGTGACAAATGCAAAAACAACAGTTGATGGACAGAATGCAGAACAATGTCATACATTCACCCCAGTACAGAGATCTGGGCCTAAATCCAACGTTTTTTTGCTCACCATGCCATTCCAGTTTGAACACAGCCATATGCAAATCAGTCTTGACCCTGTGCCTCATGGGAACAGTCCAGCCCGAACTGCCAAGCCAGGTCCTCCCTGGACTGGAAACAAGCATCTCTGTACTGGGGTGAATGTATGACATTGTTCTGCATTCTGTCCATCAACTGTTGTTTTTGCATTTGTCACCCCGAGTGGGACGGGTACGCCCAGACGTGGGTCCCGTGCTCTCCATGCCACTGGAATCAAGCTATCCTGGCTGAAGAGGGGTGAAACCCCGAAACCGGTCCTAGGATGCTTGTTTCCAGTCCAGGGAGGACCTGGCTTGGCAGTTCGGGCTGGACTGTTCCCATGAGGCACAGGGTCAAGACTGATTTGCATATGGCTGGGTCCAAACTGGAATGGCATGGTGAACAAAAAAACGATGGATTTAGGCCCAGATCTCTGTACTGGGGTGAATGTATGACATTGTTCTGCATTCTGTCCATCAACTGTTGTTTTTGCATTTGTCACCCCGAGTGGGACGGGTACGCCCAGACGTGGGTCCCGTGCTCTCCATGCCACTGGAATCAAGCTATCCTGGCTGAAGAGGGTGAAACCCCGAAACCGGTCCTAGGATGCTTGTTTCCAGTCCACGGAGGACCTGGCTTGGCAGTTCGGGCTGGACTGTTCCCATGAGGCACAGGGTCAAGACTGATTTGCATATGGCTGGGTCCAAACTGGAATGGCATGGTGAGCAAAAAACGATGGATTTAGGCCCAGATCTCTGTACTGGGGTGAATGTATGACATTGTTCTGCATTCTGTCCATCAACTGTTGTTTTTGCATTTGTCACCCCGAGTGGGACGGGTACGCCCAGACGTGGGTCCCGTGCTCTCCATGCCACTGGAATCAAGCTATCCTGGCTGAAGAGGGTGAAACCCCAAAACCGGACCTAGGATGCTTGTTTCCAGTCCAGGGAGGACCTGGCTTGGCAGTTCGGGCTGGACTGTTCCCATGAGGCACAGGGTCAAGACTGATTTGCATATGGCTGGGTCTAAACTGGAATGGCATGGTGAGCAAAAAAACGATGGATTTAGGCCCAGATCTCTGTACTGGGGTGAATGTATGACATTGTTCTGCATTCTATCCATCAACTGTTGTTTTTGCATTTGTCATCCCGAGTGGGACGGGTACGCCCAGACGTGGGTCCCGTGCTCTCCATGCCACTGGAATCAAGCTATCCTGGCTGAAGAGGGGTGAAACCCCGAAACCGGTCCTAGGATGCTTGTTTCCAGTCCAGGGAGGACCTGGCTTGGCAGTTCGGGCTGGACTGTTCCCATGAGGCACAGGGTCAAGACTGATTTGCATATGGCTGGGTCCAAACTGGAATGGCATGGTGAGCAAAAAGCGATGGATTTAGGCCCAGATCTCTGTACTGGGGTGAATGTATGACATTGTTCTGCATTCTGTCCATCAACTGTTGTTTTTGCATTTGTCACCCCGAGTGGGACGGGTACGCCCAGACGTGGGTCCCGTGCTCTCCATGCCACTGGAATCAAGCTATCCTGGCTGAAGAGGGTGAAACCCCAAAACCGGTCCTAGGATGCTTGTTTCCAGTCCAGGGAGGACCTGGCTTGGCAGTTCGGGCTGGACTGTTCCCATGAGGCACAGGGTCAAGACTGATTTGCATATGGCTGGGTACAAACTGGAATGGCATGGTGAGCAAAAAACGATGGATTTAGGCCCAGATCTCTGTACTGGGGTGAATGTATGACATTGTTCTGCATTCTGTCCATCAACTGTTGTTTTTGCATTTGTCACCCCGAGTGGGACGGGTACGCCCAGACGTGGGTCCCGTGCTCTCCATGCCACTGGAATCAAGCTATCCTGGCTGAAGAGGGTGAAACCCGAAACCGGTCCTAGGATGCTTGTTTCCAGTCCAGGGAGGACCTGGCTTGGCAGTTCAGGCTGGACTGTTCCCATGAGGCACAGGGTCAAGACTGATTTGCATATGGCTGGGTCCAAACTGGAATGGCATGGTGAGCAAAAAAACGATGGATTTAGGCCCAGATCTCTGTACTGGGGTGAATGTATGACATTGTTCTGCATTCTGTCCATCAACTGTTGTTTTTGCACTCTAAGGGTGGGAGCAGGCCTATCTAGTGAGAAAGGTATGTAATAATAAAACAGTCTATTCATTAGCACAGCGAAGCTCAACCTTGGAGGAATACAAAAAAAATTGCAGCTGCTTTCTGCTGAGGCAGACAGAGTGAGACAGAAGTTAGCTTCGATCATAGCTCAAAATGGCGGCTGAATACAAGATGGTGCAGCGAATGCTAACTTACATAGAGTAATACACTAGCAAAATGAATGTACACATTTACATTTCAACAGACCCTCCTTTTAGCATGAGCTAACCATAGGAAGTGGAATAAATAGAGAGTGCAACATGGTATATAGACAACAACTATCTTTAGCATTTAGAACACTCCATGTATTCATCATCAAAGGAAGAAGAGTCTTCAAATATACCCTTGTCTATCTGCATAAAGCTATCTATCTCCTTCTGAGTCATAATCACGGCAGTAGTATCATGCATGGGCACCTTCTGCTTTGGGGTGAGAAGTGTAGCGCAATAAGATCAACAGGCCAGCAGACATTGTATACAGATGCAACAGGTGAGGAAAATGCCAGCGACTATGGCCAGGAAAGCAAGGATCTTCCAACCCCAGGATGCGAACAGACCCCAAAACCACCCAGATAGGGTCCAAGTCCCATTTCCCTGGTGAATGTCAGAGGAGAGTCTGTGCAACTTCTGAATGGCAGCATACACATTAGGGGCATGGTCTGGGATGTATACACAACACCTACTGCCGATGACGCGACAGGCCCCACCCCGATCAGCAAGGATGACGTCTAACACCATCCGGTTTTGTAGAGCAACAAGCCTCGTAGCCTAGAGCTCAGCTGTGATATTCGTCAGAATCCCTGCTGTCGTTTTAATGACCCCTTCTACAACTCTTGTGAGTTGACGAATATTAAGGCTGTTGGACACGGGGCCCCAAAAGAGTACGGTACCTTTCATGGCATCTGTGAACTGTTGCAAAGTGGTATCTGTCTGATCTATATCTTCCGTGTTAATAACCCTTCTAACTCGGGGCAGGTATGCACTCCTACGCTGCAATCGATGGTCCTTATGGTAATTGGATGGTGCTATATACACTGGGGGAAGAAGAAAAGAGAGGTAACATATACCTGACCACCCCCTAGGAAGCCAAACATAAGCTTGGGATCCACATACAAAATAAACATTATATGGTGGGAGCAAAGGTGAGCTACTAATCGTACTCAGCGTATATGTGTAATTGCAATTACTCTCTCCTACTTTCACCTTCCCTATTCCCTGAACACAGAAACCAGCTGTTGTGTTGACTACTGACACTGGCATCGCTCTGTCCTTAGTAATATTGCAGGTTTGGAAAGATCGGAAATATTCAGTGGCATTGAACCCTTGGAAATCTAACATTTCATTTTGAAGCCATGTGTCGTTCTTTACCTTCTCATATACATTCATGCAAGCTGCTGGAGACAATGTACCAGGGGTCCCTTGTTTGCCCAACCCCAGGGGAGTAAACCCTTGATGGAAACGTATATATTCTGTCGCAGTGCGAGAGTCAGCAGATGTCATATTCATAGCAGAGAATCGAAAGTGATAATGCACCATAGTAAACATAACAATATCCAATCGTCAGCCTACGCGTTTCGTCCTCACTTTGGACGTCATCAGGGCTGGAAAAAAGATAAGTGCACAAATCAATATAAATCCCTATATATTTTAAGAAAATCAATAATTCAATCACATTCCCCAAAGTTAAAAATATCATATCCATATCATTCTTCAATAGCCCCTTCGAGTCTGCCTATTTACAATCTAATATCCATATAATATCCCCATAAAGAAAGTAACAATAATGGTATTTTTGGATGGAAAACATAATGTGCTGTCAGCTTCTTCCTTATTGCTACCACATAAATCCTCTTCAATTTCTCTCATGTACTATTTACACTGTTATTGCCATGCATCATGAAATAATATATAAACTTCTGGCAAAAATTACTCCTACATATATCTCTTGAATTTTTTTTTTTAATCATCATTAACTCCCCATCAACCATACTGTCTGATAGGTTTCTTTAATTGTCTTTTAAAACATACCTCCAGTGTATCTCCTAAGCATTTATCCTTACAGTTCTTCTGCTCTTCATTAGCTCAAAAATTCAATCTGATGAGTATGATGACTCATAGTGAATGCCACATTAACCCGTTTACCGCGACGGCAATTCCGCCGCGGTGCGGGGCGTTCCATTGAGTGGACGGGGCCGAGTCGGCCAACGGACGTGCGCAGCACTACGGAGGTAGTGCTCGCGATGGCCGTTGGCCGACAGAAGCAGCGAAGGGGTTAAACTCATTACTGTTCAGAAATGCAAAGTACTCCATTAGTTCTTGTCCTGTACCCCTCCAAATTAATAAAATATCGTCAATGAAGCGTCCCCAAAACAAAATCAAGTCAGTCCATTTATCAGCTCTCTTGCTCCACGCATGCTCCCTCTCAAACAACCCCATGAAGAGGTTCGCGTAAGAGGGAGCAAACCTGGAACCCATTGCCGTCCCCCTTATTTGGTGGAACCACTCTCCCTCAAATAAGAAAAAAATATTTTTGAGAATAGGATCACTCATTTCCATGATCATTACTGAGTGTTCTTGCAAACTGGCGCTACGAGTACCCAGAAAGTGATTCAGGGCTCGCATCCCCTTTTCCTTCTCTATGCAGGTGTACAGTCCCACTACGTCCAATGTTACAAAACTCATTCCCTGTTCCCAAACCATATCCTCAAGTATATTTAGAGCATCCATAGTGTCCCTTATATACGACGGTAAATTCACCACTAATGGTTTCAGAAATATGTCCACAAATTCCGAGAGGTGTTCTGGTAAACTCCCTATACTTGAAACAATAGGTCTGCCTGGTGGATTTTGTGTAGACTTATGGATTTCTGGTAAAACATAAATAAAAGGAAAAGTTGGATTCGTAACATTAAGATATTTAAATTCCTGTTCGTCCAAAAGAGCTTGTTCCTTCCATGTATAAAGTCTCTCAGTAATGTGTCTGCCTGCTTCTTTAGTGGGATTCGACATCAATTTTGTATAACACGTAACATCACTCAACTGTCTCCTGATTTCCTGACAATAAACGGTCCTTCTCATAATCACTATATTTACGCCTTTGTCGGCTTCTCATATTACTATATCATTGTCCTGTCTCAAATTCTTTAATGCTTGTCGTTCCTCCTTGGATAAGTTCTCCTTTGACTTGAGATTCATATTTTTCTGGCCTACTTGGTCTTCTAATGTATGCAAATCCATTAAAGTTCTTTTAACGAATAAGTCAATGGCAGTATATTGTGGACCTTGCGGTATAAATTTATACAAAGATTTTAAACCACTGGTGCACCCATAATCTGTGGGGATAGCTAACATGGTGGTGACATCTTCTACCCCAAACCTCTCCCCTTCTGTTAAAGACATAAGAAATTGTACATTACGCATATGTTCTATAGTCAACTCCAATTTTTTAATAGTGCTTTTAGCATACATGGGTTTCTCCACATTCGAAAAAAAACTTTTCAATTTTAATCTCCGTGCAAATTTAAACAAATCAATTTCAATATCAGTGAAATCACACATCCTACTAGGACAAAAAGAGAATCCTCTCTTAAGTACAGATAATTCATGTTCATTTAGATTTCTATCTGATAGATTAATGACCTCTAAATCATGATTCTGTGACGTAAACCCCAAGAGTTCCCTCTCATGTTCTATTTCCTGAACTTGTCCTGACTGCGTGTCCCAATTTGTGTATTTTCTATGCTTTCTCCTGCCCCTCCTTGTTCTTTTACTGTCTTTTTCTTCCCTCTTCATATTCTTTGAATCGCCTCGGAAAAAGAAGAACTAGTCGTTGGTCTAAGTTCAGCTGAGTTACTAGCTCCTTGTTCTTCACTAGATGACAAATCCGAGCTACTGTAGTTCACAGAGCTCAGTTCCCCTTGTGCCTCACCTATTCCTGTTCCTTTTGACTTCTGGATCTCATCAAAACCTTTCCCAAAGGTAAACACCCTACCTTGCCTGTAGTCCCTTTCATCCCTCCTAATTTTACTGAGTTTCTTATCCTTAATCTGTAGTTGATGTTTGTTAATCACTCCCTTCAGGATAGCGTAATTCTTCTCTGTTAAATCCGGCAGATTCATATCTTGAATCTCCTTTTCTAATTCTGCAATTTGACCCTTCAATTTCTCCACTTTCCTTTCTGCGTTCTTAATAAGTATATGCATCATACAAAATGAAGATGAATGCAAATTTTCTTCCCACTCTTTCAGTAAATCATCATCCAAGTCATCAAACGTTAAAATTAATATTCTAAGACCTCTAGGTACACGTTTTTGCTCCACATAATTCTTTAAAGTAATACCGTCCCACCATTTAGACAGCTCCAGTTTCTTCAATTTTAAAAATTTACTTTTTAGACTGCTGTTGGGAAGATCTCTATCAACGTCCTTGGTGTTCGTTTTACTTTCTTGAAACAGCTCTGCCGCTAGTTTTTCCCGATCATCCTCCATCCTAGTATCTTGTTATTCCTGAAAAGATCCTTAATTGATTCATCTATATCCATCTCTACCGTGCTGCAAAGACCCTTTAAATACAATGTCTCTTTCCTGAAGGCGATGGCGGCACAACAACCAAGCGCACTGGTAAGCAATTCAAAGTCTTATTTTACAAATCACGAAGTCCTAAATAAATGACGCTACACTCTTCCAGGTTCCGTCGCCAAAGACCCCTTACTCAAAATGAATTCCACAAATGGAATGTGATTTCACTGATATTGAAATTGATTTGTTTAAATTTGCACAGAGATTAAAATTGAAAAGTTTTTTTTCGAATGTGGAGAAACCCATGTATGCAAAAAGCACCATTAAAAAATCGGAGTTGACTATAGAACATATGCGTAATGTACAATTACTTATGTCTTTAACAGACGGGGAGAGGTTTGGGGTAGAAGATGTCACCACCATGTTAGATAATCCCACAGATTATGGGTGCACCAGTGGTTTAAAACCTTCGTCTAAATTTATACCGCAAGGTCCACAATATACTGCCATTGACTTATTCGTTAAAAGAACTTTAATGGATTTGCATAGATTAGAAGACCAAGTAGGCCAGAAAAATATGAATCTCAGGTCAAAGGAGAACTTTTCCAAGGAGGAACGGCAAGCATTAAAGAATTTGAGACAGGACAATGATATAGTAATAAGAGAAGCCGACATAGGCGCAAATATAGTGATTATGAGTAGGACTGATTATTGTCAGGAAATCAGGAGACAGTTGAGTGATGTTACGTGTTATACAAAATTGATGTCGAATCCCACTAAAGAAGCAGGCAGACACATTACTGAGAGACTTTATACATGGTAGGAACAAGGTCTTTTGGACAAACAGGTATTTAAATATCTTAATGTTACGAATCCTACTTTTCCTTTTATTTATGTGTTACCAAAAATCCATAAGTCTACACAAAATCCACCAGGCAGACCTATTGTTTCAAGTATAGGGAGTTTAACAGAACACCTCTCGGAATTTGTGGACATATTTCTGAAACCATTAGTGGTGAATTTACCGTCGTATATAAGGGACACTATGGATGTTCTAAATAAACTTGAGGACATGGTTTGGGAACAGGGAATGAGTTTTGTAACATTGGACGTAGTGGGACTGTGCACCTGCATAGAGAAGGAAAAGGGGATGCGAGCCCTGAATCACTTTCTGGGTACTCGTAGCGCCAGTTTGTAAGAACACTCAGTAATGATCATGGAAATGAGTGATCTCATTCTCAAAAATATTTTTTTCTTATTTGAGGGAGAGTGGTTTCACCAAATAAGGGGGACGGCAATGGGTTCCAGGTTTGCTCCCCCTTACGCGAACCTCTTCATGGGGTTGTTTGAGAGGGAGCATGCCTGGAGCAAGAGAGCTGATAAATGGACTGACTTGATTTTGTTTTGGGGACGCTTCATTGACGATATTTTATTAATTTGGAGGGGTACAGGACAAGAACTAATGGAGTACTTTGCATTTCTGAACAGTAATGAGTTTAATGTGGCATTCACTATGAGTCATCATACTCATCAGACTGAATTTTTGAGCTAATGAAGAGTGGAAGAACTGTAAGGATAAACGCTTAGGAGATACATTGGAGGTATGTTCTAAAAGACGATTAAAGAAACCTATCAGACAGTATGGTTGTTGGGGAGTTAATGATGATTAAAAATAAAAATTCAAGAGATATATGTAGGAGTTTTTGCCAGAAGTTTATATATTATTTCATGATGCATGGCAATAACAGTGTAAATAGTACATGAGAGAAATTGAAGAGAATTTAAGTGTTAGCAATAAGGAAGAAGCTGACAGCACATTATGTTTTCCATCCAAAAATACCATTATTGTTACTTTCTTTATGGGGAGATTATATGGATATTAGATTGTAAATAGGCAGACTCGAAGGGGCTATTGAAGAATGATATGGATATGATATTTTTAACTTTGGGGAATGTGATTGAATTATTGATTTTCTTAAAATATATAGGGATTTATATTGATTTGTGTACTTATCCTTTTTTCCAGCCCTGATGACGTCCAAAGTGAGGACGAAACGCGTAGGCTGACGATTGGATATTGTTATATTTGGCTGACGATTGGAGACTGTTATATTTTGGAGCTATGATTTTTCTTTGAATTAATAGATGGAGAACACACACGTAAAAAGTTTGCCTATGGATTTGTTTCTTGAAAAACAATAATTGATTGGATACCATAGTGGATACATTGACGCTCATTTCCATTTGTGAAATTCATTTTGAGGAAGGGGTCTTTGGCGACGGGACCTGGAAGAGTGAAGCGTCATTTATTTAGGACTTCGTGATTTGTAAAACAAGACTTTGAATTGCTCACCAGTGCGCTTGGTTGTTGTGCCCCCATCGCCTTCAGGAAAGAGACATTACACCATAGTAAACAGTTCAAACCACCCCTCACAACTTCCGAGATAGGATAATGGCATTGATAATAAAATATTAGTCTTATGTGTAACAGAGGGGAGCAATCCACAGATCCAGCAATTAGTAGCATTGTTAGTATCATGGGCCTGATGCAGCATTTGTAAAAATACATTGTCTGCATACTTTTTTCGATGTTCTCCTTTGTGAAGAACTAATGTAACAAACATGTGTTCAGGGGGAACAGGTGTTGTCCCAATCAAAGAGTGTACAGGATACTTCTCATCCAGGAAGTAAGATATACCTAATACTATTATTAGTGCAATAACAACTATTGATGCAAAAACTATTTTACTCTTCGTGGACCAACCACGCTCTGGACGCGGAGGTGCAAAGGGCTGCTCTTCCTCAGTAATGGGCCAACCAAACGGATACATTGTAAACAAGGGAAAAAGGAATGTAATGGAACTAATGACAAAAGGGGGCAAATGTTACCAGTGTCTGTCTGAGCCTCACTGGTAGACTCCTATTGTTCATCAACGTTGGTGCTCTTGAGCACCGGCAGCGGAGCTGCTCAGTCCTAGCTCAGATCTGTATCCCGTGTTGCAGGGTAATGTATTTTCCTCCTGGGGAGCACACTCAGCTTACCCTGTACAATGTCCAAACAATGCACCAATCTCGCCTCTCCCTAAGCTACTGTTGCCTGACTTGTCGAGTCCATCCCTTCTAATCTGACTTTTCCTTTGGTGCACTGTTCCTCAGTCGGGGGCACAAATTGTACCTAGCTACTCCAGGCACAGAGGGGTCAGAAAAAAGGGGGTCAGACACAGAGGGGCCAGTGGAAGAAGACTCTGGAATTGCCTTAATCTCTGGGGGCACTGCCACATTTAGAATCTCATCATTCTCAGCCTCTGTTTGGGTCCACGGAAGTTGGGCATCTGAAAAGGGAACAAATCGCGGGACTTTCTCACACTCAGAGTCCCCGATGCCCTCACGGACCCACTGATCGTAGGGTAAAGGTAGAGGAACTTTGCGGCAATGCTGGCAATGAATCCAATTCTTTCGGCCGGTGACCTTGACTGCAGTGCCAGTGGCAAGGAGCACATGGACTGGCCCTTTCCACCTCGGCTCTAGGCTCCTTTTGCTGTAAAAGTTACGGATGAGCACAAAATCTCCAGGCTGAATGTCGTGTCCTGGCCCCTCAGGTATGGGCGGGAGTGAATCCTGGATCTGTTGGTGAATAGAACGCAGACTTTTAGTTAACTCATACAGATAGTCCACCAGCAGAGGATATTCAATTTCTGAAAACCGACAAGGACGCCGGATGCCCCAGACATTTTCCGGGCATCCAAACACGACCTCGTAGGGTGACAGTCCTGTTCGAGAATGTGCTGTCATTTGTGTGGACAAAAGGGCTAAGGGTAAAGCATCTGGCCACTGTAACCCTGTGCTTTCCTGAATCTTTGCCAGTTTCAGTTTGAGAGTACCATTGTACTTCTCAACCAAACCTGCGGACTAAGGGTGATTTGCAGCATGAAATTTTTGTTTGATATGGAGTCCCTCACACATCAACTGAATCACTTTAGCGTTAAAGTGGCTTCCATTGTCATTCCAAATCAAACGGGGCAAACCGAAGCGAGGAAAGAACTCCTTCAGGAGTACCTTTGCAGTCGCTATGGCCGTATTTTCTTTTGTGGGGTAAGCCTCAACCCATTTACTGAACGCACAAACAACCACTAACACATATTTCAAGTTAACTCGATCCATCTCTATATAATCTATCTGGAGGACCTCAAAAGGGAAAGTGGGAGGTGCAAAATTACCAGGCGGTGTAGAGCTACCTTTTCTGGGATTGTACAACATACACACCATACAGTATTTGACCAAGTGGGCGGCAGTCTTTGGGATATTCTCATTTTGCCATTCAGGGTCTAACAACTAACAGATACCATTAGCAATGATATGAGCTGGCCTGTGCGCCATGGTGACTACGGGGAGAACATATGCATCTGGTAGCATCCATCTCTATTTCTCTGACTTATCAGTCCAACACCCTTCCTCATCCAAACGTGCTGTGCTTTCCTGCCATATTGCTAATTCCTCAATAGTTGCCTCACTCTGTATCTCCTTGACATTTCCCTATGTATCCTCAAACATGGTAACCTCAGGCACCCACCTAGCAGGATCTGCTACAAACATTCTTTTCATCTTTGTTCGGGCTGTCTCCTTAGCTATCTGGTCTGCAAATGCGTTCCCCTTACCCACATTGTCAGTAATTGTCTTGTGGGCGCTGCACTTCACTATTGCTAATTTCTTGGGGAGTGTCAAAGCCGATAAAAGCCTATGTATAGGGGGCCGTGTTGAATTTTCATCCCATGAGAAGGGAGAAACCCTCTTCCTGCCCAGAGTCGTCCAAAATTATGGGCGACTCCAAATGCGTACTGACTGTTAGTATAGATATTGACAGCCAGTCCCTCACTCAACTCACAGGCTCGAATAAGGGCAACAAGCTCTGCAGCTTGGGCCGACTGATAGGGAACTTGTGATGTCTCAACTACCATGTACAGTGTTGTAATCACGTATGCAGCAGTTGTAGTGCCATCTGGTAGCTTAAAACAAGAGCCATCGACATATAGTTCCCCTAGGGGGTCGAATAAGGGAACGTCAGTGAAGTCTACCCGTCCCTTCGTCTCTTCCTCAGTCCGAAAGATACAATCATGTATGTCAATTTCCTCACTCTCAGAAGGGAGGGGTAGTAACGTGGCTGGGTTCAGAGTGGCACATCTTTTAATCGTGTAATGTGGTGCAAAGAGAGTTAGCTCATAACCGGTCAGACGTGCACTGGTAAGGTGCTGCGTCTTGGTCTTATTCAAAAGGGTATCCACAGCATGGGGGACCATGACTGTGAGGTCGGTATCAAGTACAAGCCTAGCTGATTGCCTTATAGAGACGGCCACAGCCATGACTGCTCTTAGACAGCTTGGGAGGGCTCTTGCAACAGGGTCAAGAAGAGCAGGAAAATAAGCACACAGCTGTTGCTTACCTCCAAAGGCCTGTGTTAAGACAGAGAGCGCACAGCCAGCCGTCTCGTTTACGTACAGCATGAATGGCTTTGCATAGTCGGACGTACCAAGCACAGGCGCAGTGCAAAGCGCAGCTTTTAATTTCTCAAAAGACTGCTGACATTCGGGCGTCCAAGGCAAGGATTCATGCACATCTTTAGTGGTTAGTGCGAGCAGGGGTTTTGTTAATAACGAATAGTTAGGGATCCAGTGCCGACAATATGAAGTAATGCCAATAAAAGCACGCACATCCTTTTGAGTTTGAGGGATAGGCATTTTAATAATGGTACTGATGCGCTCAGGAGTCAATCTCCTACCCTCCTTCGATAGTAGGTGACCTAAGTAGGTGACCTCCTGTCGACAATATTGAAATTTGGAAAGGGACACTTTATGTCTGTGGTGTGCCAAATGCAACAACAATTTAACCGTACTGTCTTTGCAACCCTTTTCAGTATTAGAAGCGATGAGAAGGTCATCTACATATTGGAGCAATACATTACCTGAGGGAAGCGTAAGGGAGTCCAATTGGGCTTTTAAAGCTTGGCTGTATATACTAGGGCTCTCAGTATAGCCCTGAGGAGCTCGACAGAATCTAAAATGTCTGCCAGCAAGTGTAAAGCCGAATCATCGTCAGAAAAGCAGTAATGTCAGGGTCCACCGGGAACTGAGGAACAACTATTTTATTAACTTCACGCAAGTAACTCACAAAACGGTAAAAGTCTGGATGGTCATCAGAGGAACCCGAAGGTGCCCTCTTAAGGATAGGAAGAATAGGGCTATTACACACATTAGCAGTCATCTCCTTAACAACTCCTGATGCAATCAAGTCCTGTATAATTTGCAATAAGGCTTGTTCCCCTGCCTACAGTATTTTATACTGAGGAATGCGAGGCAAGATAGCATTATCTTTTATTTTAATGGATACCAGAGGTATCTGCAACAGTCCTACATCCGTGTCACCCGTTGCACACAATGAAGGCAGCACGTCCTTAAATTCAGCAGGGAGGGGTGTATCTTTGGACAGGCACTGCTTAGTGCTGACCACATTCGGACCCATTGTCATATAAACACCTTCCGGGGAACAATAAATGGTTGCATGCAACTTCTTCAGTAAGTCTTAGCCCATCAAATTTTCTCCGCAATTGGATGTCAACAAAAACGGCGAATCCACAGTAAAAGGACCTATCATCAGTGTAAGAGGTTTGGAAATGGGGCTCACAACCGGTACACCAGAAAATCCTACCGAAACATTATTATATATTTTTTTTAATTTTCTTTATTGGTTTTTATGATCAAGAAGAAAAGTACAGTACATACAGTCCAAACAAAAGAAAAAAAAAGGGGGGGGAATAAACAATAACATAATTAATCACAGTGATCATGAATGTACATCAAGTTTCATTACTGGTAGGGCATTACATGTTACTCTGATTGTTTGAACAGAGTGACACCTGCGCACACTTCAAATCTGGTTTATCATCTTGGGCTCCTGCTGTTAAGTTCCCTCACTTCTGGCCTTCCAAGTAACTCTTATATAAGCTCCAAAAATTCTTAGGGTGGCTTCTAGGGGGAAGCAGTTCACTGTATGATTCAGATTGCATATTGCAGAACAGCATGTCTCTGGACCATTGAGTCAAGGTAGGGGGGGGACCCCGCGCCCAATGCATTGCCACCATCCATCTTGCTACCAGGAGGCCCATGTCTATTAAGCGCCTAATATCTTTACCGACCCGTTTGGAGAAGCCCAGTAGGGCCAGCAGTGGGTCTGGTCGCAGGGTTTCACCGATAATCTCACTTAGGTTAGAGAATATTAGTATCCAAAAGTTAGCAATTAAGGGACATAGCCATGCTAAGTGTAGGAAGCCAGCCGACTCCTCTCCACATCTTTCACATTTGTCGGAATCGCGCAAACCAAACCTGTATAACCGGACTGGAGTATGATATATTCTATTCAGAAATTTAAATTGAATGAGACGGTGTCTGCCGTTTAGAGAAATACGTTGTGTAGCCTCACAGCAGTACTTCCATGTGTCGTCATCTAATTGGACCTCTAAGTCCAATTGCCACTCTAGCCTGGGCTTAATGTACTGGTTCCGGCAAAGTTCCTGTGTTTTACTGTACATATGCAAGACTAGCCTACTCGGTGAGTCAATGCGCAACATTGTGGTAAGGGGTACAACTTCTGGAGGTTCCAACAACTCCTCGCCCAGCAACTCTCGAGTGCCCGCCGGACTCTGTAGTAATGGAATATCGTTAAGGGGGAGACATCTGGTTTATTGGCAACCAACTCTTCCCAGTCCCGCCCTTTCCCATCTGCAAAAAAGTTCCCAATTACTGATATGTCTAGGGCTTGCATGGCCCGCACTACTTCTGGTTCTGTGATAGTTGGGAGCCAAGCGCACCATTCAATGGGAGTGAGGGGGTAATAAAGGATGGAGACCGCTTGGCGGTTAGTTAGATTATGCCAAGCATGTGTGGTCGCATTTATAGATTCTAGGGTCCCGGTGCGACGTATCGGCGCGCGGAACAGCGCTGTAGCCAAGTGAGAAGGAGTCGCTGCCACCCTCTCTATGTGGAGATGGGGAGGGGGGGTTTGTTGGTGCAACCAGTAAAAGGCATGTGAGCATTGAGCTGCCCGGTAATAGAGATCTAAATCCGGGGCTCCTAGTCGCCCCATTGAGTAGGGGAGAGTGAGAACGTCCCATCTAGCTCTTGGTTGTTTTCCGACCCAAGCCAACTTGACCTGCAAAGACTTAAGATGTTGGAAAAAATGAGCTGGGAGGACAATTGGTAGCATACCATCTTCATGAGCGATATCCTCCCTAGGAGCGAGAGGGGGACCTACCAAAACATTATTATGGCCGGACAGAGCTGCCCCGGGGACCAGTGAACAAGAGATAGAGCTATTCATTGTACCTGTATCCACCAAGAATTCCTTAGCTGAGCCATGCAAATTTGCAGTAACGTAAGGACCGCGCTGATCTACAGGTAACTGAACTGGTCCCTCACTCTGTCCCTGGCTGTCCTAGCTGTGAGACAGTCCCGTCACCTCGTCTAAGTCATAGTCATCGTGGTAGTACTGTTTGCCTCTAGGATCATCAAAGTAGTTCTGGTCAGTGCGACCCTTTGATATCCCAACTGCCTGAACTCTGTCCTGGCCATCCCATTTCCATGACCCCATCCATGAGACCCTCGTCCCCTCGGGACCGCCACCTTCTGCAATAGCACAGGACACTCGCTGCCCCAGTGTCCCTCCTCTTTACAGTGCGCACACTGATTCGGTCCTACTGGCGTAGTATTCCTGCTAGTACGCGGAAGCTGTCGGTCCGGACCACCACGTCCTCTACCATTCCCTCGAGAAGCCTGTTGCAACAACACCTTCGTCTTCAATTCCTTATGCTTTTTCTCCACCTTCTCCTCTTTTTCCCTGTGCTCATAATACTGTGCCATACTCAATATCACCGAAGGGGATGAGGTAGTCCAAGTGCTCTCCGAAGCCTGCAGCCGAGTCGCGATCTCAGGAAGCAGGTTCGTAACAAACCTATTAACGAACAGTCGGACACCCCCCTCCACCGACAAATCCTGACCGCTAAAATCCCAAAACACGCCTTCAAACCGAGTGAAAAAATCGGACACACTTTCATCTTTCTTCTGACGACATGCCCTTAACTTGTCCCAATCTACCCTTCTCGGTGGGATAAGAGAGTGCATATATGTAATAATTCGACCAGGCAAAGCTAGTATCTCAGCCTTAGGCTTCTCACCAGGCTTCCTCTCCTGGTCCCTTGCTTTAATCTGATCCCAAGTACCACCCAATTCCACAACATGATCCTGTGTGTGCACCTGTCTCCAAATATCAACGAGCACCAATAAACCAAAGAACATTTCAATATCCGCAAGTGTCCTTACTGTTGAGGAAGCAGCCTCAGTCAATTCTTTATAATATGCAATAGGATTTTTTCTAGGGTCGGGTAACTGAATCTTAAGGGACAAAACCTCACTACTTTTCCATTGCTCTTGGAAACAGGCTTCTACCCTCGGTCTAATAACAGTATTCTGCTGATCCCGCAGCGCCGGTAGTTCAGGATGATATATGGGGTGGACTTCCCTCATCGGAAACTGGGATACTGTCTTTAGACTCTTTTCAAGCAACCTACTCCGATAAGCAACCAGCTTCGCGACATTACCAAAAACCTCACCAGGTGCCATATCTGCAGCATATACATGGTCCCTAATATCATAAATTATCTGGGGTGCCACTTCATTGAAACACTGTTCCCACAGATCAATCAAGGTAGCCGACATGTGCTTAAGAGCATGCTGCTGCAAAAACGGCTCATAATCTTTCATTACACTCCACACATCCTCCACACTGTAAATGGGGTGACAAGCCCACTGAGCTGCCTTATTGGCTACCACCCTTTTTTCTTCATCTCCCACATCAGATCGTATCAGTATCCGTCCTAGCAGTTCCCTAGCTGTCGCCCAGTCTCTGTCCCCTAGTCCACGCACGGGCGTTCCACTGTCCAGTAATGTAGGGGGATAGAGTAACAAGGGAGAAGTAACAGCGGAAGTACTAGGCACCAACGCCGCTGCTGGCTGCGCCGTAGGTGTAAGGACTGGAGAGAGAGATGCCGAAACAATAGGCGTTGCAGGGAGACTGACAGTCATCGTAGCCGTAGAAGACGAAGTCAAAGAAAGGGAAGGAGGCGCGGTGGCCAAAACCGCGTGATCAATAGTAGAAGAAACAGAAGCAGTAGAGACAGAAGGAACCGATGGCTGGGACTTGGGTATGGTAGGATATATTCTCTGCGGGGCATATGGAGGAGGGGGTCTAGTATCTAACAATTCCTCCACAAATGCGTCTTTTCCTCTCGAGCAACATAAGACTTTTCACATTGTAATCGAAATTTCCTATCAGCACACTCTATTCCTTTTTCTATTTTCTCTCTATCATGCGCTACAGCTTTCTGAGTCAATGTCTGCATTCTCCCCTTCCGGGACTCTTTCTCTGCTTTCATTTGTCTCTGTTTAGCCTCTTTCTGCCATGTTCTGAGGGAATCAAACATCGACTGCCTACTCCTTTTCGCAAACAATTTTTCCTGCAGGAAAGTAATTTTCTGTTCATCAAAAGTGCTAGTCAACGGCCACTGCAACTCGGCATTGTCCCTCGTATATTTGTGCCATAGCGTACTAAACATAATAGGGCCAATGCCATGTTTGACGTACATGCCAAAATTTGGAGTGCCTTCTGGAGGCGCCGGCTGACTTTCTTCCACTAGAGCATCAGTAGAACAACAACGACAGCCCAAACAAAACACCTTACTAAGGCACGGCATTTTTTAAGAAAACAAGTTCATTATTTATGCCGAGCAGATATTTACAAATATCTTTACCGAAAATCGGTCCTCAGACCTCATCAAATGCAAATCAAAATGGTACCATGTTCACAAAGAACTCAAACAAATTCAAGCGCTTGTCCAAAGACGGTCCTGAGACTGCGTCAAATACAAATCAAAATGGCGCCATATCCACAAAGAACCAAAGCAAACTCATCTGGTGCACACAGGTCAAACAAAATGATTCTCCACTGCCGACTCTTTGGACCAAACGGTCAGATCCAAGGGTTTCGCCATTCAGGGCCCCAGTCGGGATGACCACTGGAGGAGGCACCGCCCGGCCAGACAGACGGGGCAGCTGCGAGTACAAGACTCTCTCATGCAGGGATCCCCGGTCTGCCCGTCCGACCTGACGTGGCCCCGACCTCCTCACCCAAGGATGGGCCACCCGAAGGAGTCCTTGTTCGGGCGCGAACTGAAGGAAGTGACCCGATTAGGGCCACCCGGGTCACTCACGACCACCTCTCAGCCTTCCTTACAAATGAAGAGTCGGTCAGACAGTAGAGAATACAAACCAAAGGTATTTATTAGTAATACACTCAAGTGGAGTCCGGTCTGACCAGCCTCCTTAGATTGCTGCAGAGGGACTGACTTCTACCAACAGGGTAACATATAATATACATTTTCAGAATCACTAAAGACACGCCCAGACTGGAATTTTCCACTTGGTAGCTAATGAAGAAAAGAGCTACAGAAGGATAAGCTACCATCCTGGGACCGGGTACATGCTATCTCAGCGTCAAAGTTACTCTGCCTGTGCCTGCCGCTCTAAGGGTGGGAGCAGGCCTATCTAGTGAGAAAGGTATGTAATAATAAAACATTCTATTCATTAGCACAGCGAAGCTCAACCTTGGAGGAATACAAAAAAAATATTGCAGCTGCTTTCTGCTGAGGCAGACAGAGTGAGACAGAAGTTAGCTTCGATCATAGCTCAAAATGGCATCTGAATACAAGATGGTGCAGCGAATGCTAACTTACATAGAGTAATACACTAGCAAAATGAATGTACACATTTACATTTCAATACCTCTTGCCCAACCTTTACACACCAGACTCATGAGCTTTTTAATTTCTTGGTCCGCTTCATAAGCATCTCTCCATTAACACTCCAAAATGGCACCATCCGGATGACTCATGGAATAACAAATAATATCAGAATTGAAATTCTTGTCCTCATAGTCATTACAATTGTCCACACAACTGGGCAGCCTGGACAAACAATCAGCCAGAATATTTTTTTCCCAGGAACATACTCAACCTTGAAATTGTGTTCTAAAAGTCTATATTGCCACTTGGCAATCCGAGGAGTTGCCCTGTCTCCACCCCTGGTGGTGAAAAGCTGAACTAAGGGTTTGTGGTCCACTCTCACTGTGAACTTGGAACCCCATAAATAATGTTTAAAATGAACTATGCCCCACCAGCAAGCCAAAGCTTCTCGCTCCACCACAGAGTACGTAGCTTCAGCTCCTCTCAAACCTCTGGAAGCAAAGGCTATCACTTCATCTTTGCAGTTTCTTTGTTGCATAAGAACGGAACCCAACCCTTTCTGACTAGCACCAGTCATGATTATCGTGTGATCATTAATGTCAAAGGGTTTTAGAGGAATAGCATGTGCAATTTCTTTTTTGATTAACTTGAATTTCTCAGCACATTCTTCACTCTACTTGAACACTACATTCTTTTTGAGAAGGTTTCTCATATGGTAAGTCATGTCTAGCAAACTGAACCACTTACCATCTTTCAGAGTGGTTGTCATTTCTCTGATGTTGGGAAATGGGTGTTGATCAACCCATATGTGGCAATTCAAATCGCGAAGGTCAACATACATGCGCAACGCCCCATTAGCCTTCTTGGCTAAAACTATAGGGGAAACCCAATCGGAAGATTCGATAGGTTCTATAAAATTGCTGGCACACAACTTGTCCAATTCTTTTTTTTAATGCATCGCGCAAAGCTAAAGGTACTCTGCAAACTTTGTACACGACTGCTTCCACTCCTTCAACCAACCTTATTTTGTGTTCGAAACCCTTAAATAGACCTAACTCTTCCTTAAAAATTTCAGGGTACTTCGACTCCCATCCTTCTTCCTTGATAGTTTGCACACAGAATAAGTCTTTCTTTAATATGACTTGGTGGGGATCATTGGGATCCAGTACAATCCCTAAATTAGCTTGGTCATGCCACCCCAACAAACAAGCATCATCTTTGGCTACATACACAACCCCTTGAGATTTATTGTTCTTGAAACATAAATTGGCATAGAATTCACCCACTACATCAATGTCTTTTCCACCATAACCAACTGGTCGTATTGTCAAATGTCTCAGAGAAATCCCTTGTGACTGAAACAAGTCTTCCCACATCTTGTCACTAATAAGAGTAAAAGGGGATCCAGAATCGGCTGGCATTTTGATGTCTACTCCGTTGACATTCAGTACACCAAAGGGTCGTCTTACTCCTTGTGTGCTAGTAGTGTCTCTATTAGCAGTGTGCAAATATTCTCGAGATCCTGTTACCATGTAAATTTGATCTTCTTCACTTGAGGATGATTCTCCTGTGGGTTGTTCTACATTGAGCACTTTCTTAGCTGAATCTGTGTTGAATGACATTCTATATCAACAAAGAGGGGAACTGATAGGGCTTATGAAGGTCCAGCGTACATGCCCTAGCCTAAGTCAAAGAAGAGAAGGGTACGAAGTTCCTTGGTGGTTTATTGACCACTTTTTATATGTACTCTAGGTAGTGAGGAGGAGGGGGAATTCCTCCTGTCGGAACTGAGGCCCTCACACACCCAGCAAGCTAGGTGTCATGCTTCATTATATGGGTCTGCTCCTCGTCGGGCCGGCGCTGCAATGTCCGACGGGCTCCCATAAAGGGGCTCTTTGTCGGAGATCTTCTGTTCCTTGCCGTATAGGTGCCGTGAGTGTGAGGGACCTAAGTGAGTGTAGATGTAGGAAGTGAATGTTTTAAAATAGGTAAGGGGATCCTCTGTAGTAACTTTTAATCTGAGAGGGAC